>JAMPIV010007306.1:140000-380790 GCA_024509875.1 Oreohelix idahoensis | reverse complement strand
GTTCCATGTGATATTAATAAAACAGTTAAAATTCTGGCATTGTTTATCTTCTTGATATTCTCTGATGATCGTGTATCGTCCTCTATGTAAGATTACGCGAATGCAGGGTGAAGATTCTGAACAATAATTGACCTTGATAGTCGATTGACGGATAAGTCGGGTCCTTGAGTCCACAAATATTTAATAAATACAATTTACACGTCAAGACGATTCTGCATGTTGTTCACACAAAGGGTAACATATTATAACTTGAGAAATATATGGCATAGATATGCAATATCCTATCAGTCCTTGTCCAACTAATCAAATTACTTGTAAATGCATGATTGTCATAGCTGGATGCTCGCGCGGTGGGGTTTTCCAACGCCGACAAGGAGTCTAAGATCGCAAAATCAATACTAGGGACTGTAATTCATCCTTCCTTAATTTTACTTTCGTACTGACCTTTAATCATTTCAAATCATGCATATTCATTGGACTGACCCTTTTCCGTACTTGCATAAAATATATCTGTATGGCAATACCATGCCCACATTGAAGAAGTCAAACGCTCTTAACAGCTGACGTCAAGTGAAAAAGGTATGGTTTCTTAGTTACCGACTGTGTCCTAAACAACGCTATACACGTCATAATCGATCGTGTATAAAGCGTTCATTAATTGAAACATCTATCGCAATATATTAAATGTCTTAACCTTTATAATTGCACGTCTGGTAACCTTTAGCAGACGGCGTTAATATTATATACCGTAACACCTGAGGAGTGGCCTTCTGACGAGAATCAGGTCAAGTTGGTGCCAGTGCTTGGATCGTGGGTGTCTCCATGACACCTTATGCTGGGGTTTTGTCTGAAAGTAGGTGTTGGTCACGCAGAGGTCATGGTGGACGCACAACTCTAAGAGCCGTTGTCCATTTTCATTCATCTTGCCAATACCAAACCTGCCCAGACATGAAGGCCATGAAACATTATCGGCACCCACTCTAGCGTTAAAGTCACCAAGGAGAACAAGTTGTTCTTGCCTAGGTATGCTTTTGATAATTGCTGTTAGATTCTCGTAGAACTCATCTTTAGCTTCTGAGGCAGAGTACAGAGTAGGAGCATACACACTGACAAGGGTGATGGGACCTGTGCTAGTTTGCAGGCGGAGCGTTAACAGGCGTTCTGATCCATTCTCGCCTGGTTCAACCATTTTAGTTAGCGATTTTTTTGACCGCAAACCTACTCCGTGTTCTCTAGCTTTATTAAGATCTTTCCCTTGCCAATAAAATGTGTAGTCCTTCTCGCTCACCGTTCCAGAGCCCGCCAGGCGCGTTTCCTGAAGTGCAGCTATATCCACCTGAAGTCGTTTAAGCTCATCATTAATTATGGCTGTCTTCCTTACATCGTTTACATCCTGTAGGTTTTCGGATAGTCCAGTCAACATAGTCCGGACGTTCCAGCATCCCAATCTGAGAGTTTGCTTATTTCTATTTTTTCGATAATTGCTTGGTGCAAAATTTTCTGTCCACAGTTCGGGTTTGACCCTAATCCCCATGCACCCAATGGGGAAAGCAGACAGTGGCGGGACAACACCTTATTGACTGGGGGCTGCCCAGCTTGAAGCGGGCGGTAGCTGTCCAGTGAGATCCTAGAACCTCTCCCACTGTCGGAAGTAGCCCCTGGCGCCATGCCCTACGCCAATTGGGCAAAATGCTTATAACCGGTAACTGCTACTTCCCGTGTTTTGCCGACACCTATAGGGTGAAGCTGGAGTGTCCTCTCCAGGGCGCGAGCTTGGGCACAGTTATATGGAGATCAAGCTGTTGCCCATGCAGCATGTTCCCCCTCTCCACACAGCCGGTAGATCCAAAGGAACGGCAGTAGCCGATACAGTTTGGTACCAGCCATGTCGCAGGAGTTGCCAGAATAATGTCGAATCGACATTAGACTGCCTTAGGGACTCCGACTCCGGATTTATCCTCAGGGTTTACTCCCGAAGCCAATTCCATAAATGGATATTCCCGCAAGGCAGCGGTGGTTTGAATTCAGAGTTCCTTCTCTTAGATAAGCTACCAACCAAGGATCACGAGCCCTATCTTCCCGAAGCTGCTGGTTTTAAGGTGCCAGTCGCTCGCCTTTGCCCCTTCTCCCGTCAGTGGAAACAGTTCCGCCGGGGTCAAATTGAGCCACACGTGAAGGCCGGGAGCTGGACTTGGTTGTCAGAGGCTGTTTGAGGCGCATGCCAAAGAAGTATTTTATCTGCAGTGAGAGCTTATCCTCACTACAACTCCCGGCAATAACAACCTTTGGAACCATATATATATATATATATATATATAATATATAATATATATATATATATATATATAATATATATATATATATATATATATATATATATATATATATATATATATATATAAATATATATATATAAATATATATATATATATATATATATATATATATACTGAAGCACATTAAAAACGCACCATCTGTATAATCCAGGAACAGAGTGTGAAATGTAAATATAAGTGTTTACAAGTTTACATATTTGGAATCTTTATTCATTTTCCTATGAATCCATGCTGGTCATTAATTTTATATTTGATTGTTGCATTCTGCGCAGGCAAGGGAGAAAACCAAAAATGCAACCAAAAAAAAAATACATTCACACTATCCTAAGTATCTGGTATGTCCACCGTGTGCTTGCAAACAAACTTGGCAGCGGCTCCGCATGGAACGCACACGTCTCTGAAGGAAATTCCGGGGAATCAAGTCCCATTCACGTGTAAGAGCAGCTTCGAGCTGTTGCAGATTAGCTGGAGAACCTTGCCTGTAGACTCTGCGTCCAAGCTCGTCCCACAGATGTTCTATAGGGGACATGTCTGGTGATAGGGCAGGCCAATCAATCGTCACAATGTTCTGCTGCTGTAGATATTGCTGCGTAATGCATGCGGTGTGCGCACGTGCGTTATCCTGCTGGAGAAGCTGCAAGTCTGGATAATTTGTGAACGCAGGAGCAACTAATGCATCCAGAACCTCATCTCGATATGTCACAGCATTAACATTTCCACGGAAGACGTGAAGAAGCAAGCGATGGTGAAAACTGAATCCTCCCCAAATGTGAATACTGCCACCTCCAAATCGGTTGTGCTGACGAACACAGCAATCTGCAAAGCGCTCTCCACACCGTCGCCAAATCCGCATACGTCCATCAGCAAAGGATATGTTGAATCTGCTCTCGTCCGTGAATAGGACAGCATTCCACTGCAGTCTGGTCCATCTGAAATGTTGCTCTGCCCATTGCAGGCGCTGCTGACGATGTCTGGGAGTCAAGTTTGGCCCAACATAAGGTCGTCTTGCAGTAAGGCCTGTATCTCTGAGTCGTCGTATGACTGTCATTCGAGAGACTAGCTTACGTCTACCCACTATTGCTCTTGCTGTTTGACTTGCCGGGAAAGAACGATTCCTTAGGTGACTCAGCACAATATGACGATCTTGCGCAGGGGTAGTAACTCGTGGTTGGCCACTCCGAAGTCTATCCCGGGCACTGCCAGTGGTTCCGTAACGTTCATTGAGACGTACATTAGTGCTGTGGTGGCAATTCGTCCTTCTGGCAATGGCCCGCGAGCTCATTCCGGTGTCCAACATACCAATGGCTCGTTGGCTGTCGTTTTCAGATAGTCGTGGCATTTCAAGCACATGTACTGGGTGTTTTGTCTCAACGGCCTTTTTTATACCGAGTATACTGCCACAACGCGTACACATTTTCAGAGTTATAGCTGTTGGGAATCGTGTTGCACGTGTAACTTTCATTGTTTTCATGTAGTCTGTACACAAACCCGTGGGTTGCATCATGCACTTTCCATTCCAGCAGCCATTCGCTCTCTACCTCATGACAAACACGGGGAAAATCCATTCCCACACTTTTTTTTTCCAGCTTCTCGGCATCAGTATATATAATAGTGGTGCGTGTTTAATGTGCTTCAGTATATATATATATATATATATATATATATATATATATATATATGTGTGTGTGTGTGTGTGTGTTGGTAAATATCTATGTCCCCTTCTGTCTTGTCATTTGTCTGTCTTACACGCTGAATATACTTATGGCGCTAAACATCTTTCATATTTATTTTTGCCGGTCCTTACTGAGTTAAATCATAAACTTTGTCTTTCTCTTGTCAATATCTCCACTTGTTATAGAGCAACTGACCATCACCGCACTCTGTGCTGAGAGCCAACTCAAAGTAATTTCTTTGCCTTTTTAGTGACAGTTTCTGCAGCAGTTTCTTTAACATTATGATGTTGCTAAATTGTGCACAGCATTCCAACCACATTTTTTTTTTCAAATCGCTTGGTAGGGTAAAGTGATCCCCAGTCTCAGGTCTTAAGATTCATTTGGCAAAATTAAAACGCAGCTTAGTAGGTTTATTTTAATGTAATGTGTATAATAGAACTTCCTCGGCTGGATATAAAAGCGTAGATGGTTGTCTCTACGCCGATCTCAGCTTTTCAAGTGACATCCATAAAAATGAAGCGGCATTTATTTGTGCATACATTTTCAGTCATATTGATGTTCTGTCATTTACAATTTCTGTCAGTTTTCAAATGTCTTATTTAAAAAGAAAATTGTTTATCAATAAAGAATTCAAGAACCCAAAATTTGTTGTTACATTACTGGCTAATTCAGCATTGTTTTCAAGATTATTAATTTATGACAAGTTTTCATTCTGCTCTTTTCAATTTCACAAGTTTGACTTTCGGAACGTCATTCCTATGTTTGATGAATAGCTGGTAACGTAACATAATCGGGCGTTTCTAAGTACATAAATGTGCGTTTGTAACTGGGAAATTTTCATTGTCTGCAGTGGCGGCTCCGTCTGAAATTCATAATTAATAAAGAGCAACTTTTACTTACAGTATTTGAGAAACTAAAATGTATTATGTTTTCGCAAACTGCTACGTTAAATATCACAGACTGATCTAACTCAACAACATTAAATTGAGTATTGTAAGGATACTTAAAGTACTGCAAGGTGTGGGAGAGGGCATTGCGAAATCTCGCATCATTTTGAACAATCTCTACGACCGACTTTGCTTATGACGCCATCGTCGATAGTAACAGTGCGTAATTAAATAAAAGATAACGTTATTTATCTTAGGGACAACATTCATGATCTGTTTTTAGGTATTCTGCGCATGTGCATTTAAGCATATTTACCCTAACGTTGTGACGTGAAGGCATGTGAAAACGTAAGCTTCGTCAAACATGCCGTTGACATTATTGGGGATGGCTTATGTTATCCCCAAGTGTAGAAAGATTCTACAGAATTGCCAATGGGACGGTATAACAGCGAGAGAATGATGAAGGAGACAGCTTGAGTAGGTTTCAGTATAGAATCATAGCTGTAGCAGTGGCGGATCTACATTTTGGGGGACCTGAAGCTTGAACTCTTGAAGGGGGCCCTTTTATTTAAAAAAAAAAATTGTGAGGATGGGAAAGAAACGTATTATAGAGATAAATGGACTTGGAAGACCTGATGTTCAAGCTTTATAGTAGATCCATAACAACACACATATAAAAACTGAAGTCAATTGAATGAATTTTCAAAAAAGAAACAACTGCTGGGAGTTGAATGCAGAACATTTGCTTGATGGGCATATGTTCTGATCACTAAACCACTATCCACTTTGGTATATGTGACTTTTAAAATCTTAACTATTTTAATGATTGCCTCCATCATTCAGAATTAGTTCGTTGAAGACATACCAAGAAAATTATAAGATAAGAAAATTAGGAATGAGGAAAATATAAAATATTTTAATACATTTGTTAAAAAACAAGGCTGACAAGGTGTATCCATAAGAGATTTGTGCACAGAAGGAAATGTTAAACTTACCAGAACATACCATAGGAAGCACACATTTTACAAAATACTCATATTTCTGTTTTTTCTAGCAACATATTCACGTACAGTTTTGTCATATGAGAGTTTCCTTGCAATGTCATTTTCTAGAGACAATATGCATAAAGAACTTAAGCTGTCTTCAGTCATGGTAGACCGAAATTTGTTCTTTTTGTAAAGGATAGCTTTGAAAAATTCCTTTCTGCTTCACAGCTCGTGGTGGGCATTGTTAAGTACAGCTTAAGCGCAGTAGTAATATTGGGGACCACTTCAATTAGGTGTTGCTCACAAATAAGCTGAAGAACTTCTGCGCATTGCATTTTAGATGGCGTGTTTTCTTCTGTGTTCTGGGATTTCCTAAGGTGCAAATATTATTTGAACTGATAACACTCGTTTACTAATTTGTGGTCAATATCATCTTTGTAATACGATATTATAAGTTTAACACTGCCCTCATCAATTTCAGAGTTATTCACCAATTCTGAGAGGAACTTGAACATTTTCGCAATCTGCTCATATGGGTCAATCCTCTTGCGTAACTGGAATATCAAGCAGTCATAGAGTTGATATAGAACTTCTATCCTAAATTTGTCAGCTCCTCTCAAAGAAGCAATACCACTTGTTCCATCTGAAAATGTCCTTGTAACAATGCGTTTGGAAGCATCAGAATAACTTGAAGTGATATCTTCACACAAACCTTTTGCTTCTGATTCATAGTGTGCAATCCTATCGGCTGAATTTTCTCTGAGTTCTTTAACAAACGAAAGTAAAGATGAAAGCAGAAGATATCCTTCAAATACATCAAAACCAGGGGTTTGGAGTTTCTTACTTGTTTTGTTGAAACGCTCCAGCACTTCTTCCCGGACGACTGTTAAAATAGCATATTCCAGCTGTACCAACATGTTGTATAAATTCTTTGCACCTCGTTTACATTCAGGCTTCTCTTCTGAGTCTTCAAAAATATGTGTGAGAGTTTGTAAAATACCCATATATCCATTTTTAATTGCCCGGACTGCTTCATAGTGTGCAGACCATCTAGTTACACTTATGCTCTTTAGAGAAAAATGTAGATTGCCCTGTGTGTTTAAAATCCCACATCTTCGTGGAGACCCAGAAAAGAAAACATACAGCTCCTGCAAAATGCCAAAATAGTCAACAACTTCAGGTACAGTCGACACTGCCTTTTCTCCAACAAGGTTAAGTGAATGGGCTGCACATGGTACATAGTCTGCGTACCTGTTAATGTTTTTAAAGAGTGCTTGCAGCCCTTTCTCCGAGCCCTTCATGTTAGATGCATTATTGTAGGACTGAGCACGGATATTTTCAAATGAAAGCTTATGTTCCCCCAAGACTTGTTGTATTTTGTTGAACAAGGTCGTGGATGAATGGTTTTCTATCGGTAAAAATGTTAAAAATCTCTCACAGGGTTTTCCATTATAGCAGTATCGAACCACAATTACCAACTGGTCAACATGTGTCAGATCAGGCGTAGAGTCAACAATAATAGAGTAGTATTTGGTGTCTAGGTTGTTGATTTGATTCACAGTTTCATCTTGCACATGTTTTCCCATAATTTCTATCACTTCCTCATACACGGTTTTGGATATGTAAGTAGAATTTACTTTTTCATTTTTACATTTCTCGAGATGTTCATATAAAAATGGGTTGAATTTTGCAATAAGTTCAATGGCCCCCATGAAGTTTCCATTATTTGGTGAGCACCACTTCTCCTCATGACCTCTAAATGCCAAAGCTCTTTCACTTAAAAACTTTATAACAGCTACAACTCTTTTCAGTATTTCAAAATAGTACTGTATGGTTTTTGTCATCTGTTCTTCAAGTTGTTGATCCACAGTATTTTTATTTGACTTTCTTGTTATCCAACACAACATCGCCCTCTTATGTTCCATGCTGTCTTCATGATTCTCTAGAGTTCTGAGTTCATTCATCCAGTCAAAAAACCCACCTGTTGTAAGTGATGTTTGGAATTTAGAAAAGAGTTTGCAAACAAAACAGTATATACAGCCTTTGCTCTTTGAGTAAACTAACAAGGATCTCATCACAGTCTTGCCATTTTTCAATCTTTTTCAAAATATTTGTTTGAGAAACCTCCGTTTTGCTCCTTGTAAACTCTGCTTGATTCGGTATATACATCATTTGGTTTTTTATTTTGAAAAAAATCCTATGTCTTGCATTAAACAATTCTGTTTGAAATCATTATCAACTGTTATGGGCCAATTTTCGAGGTCATTGTATTCTTTGAAATCACTGAATTCGCTTCCTGTTTTATGTTTCTGCTCAGTCTCTGCTTGTTCCGCGGTACTTTCATGTTGACCACTGTGATCGTCATCTGTATCAAAAGCGTCAACAGTGGTTTGAATATTGCTAGAAAGAGCTCCCACAGTTTGTGCACTATCAATGGCTTCAATGGTGTTTGCTTGGCTTGTTTCAACTGTAGGTGTTGACAAACTTGGCATTGCCAAATAGTTTGTTAGTTTTTGACATTTAGAGATTTCGTCAGATCGCTTTTCCTTGAGTTTGCGTTTTTGGTATACACTTAACCCACTTAAGTACTTTCGTGAACTCATTGTTATTCCACTAGGGTCGTGACCTTTGTTAAAAAGGGGAAAACACTACATTAGCCACAGCAGAACAGCCAACTCACCGCGACACTCCACCTTTACAACATCTGTGCTACTGACTCTCAAACTTTGGGATTGTTGAAATATATACAACAAAAAATTAATCAATTTGAGTCGTGCGACTATTGTCGCATGCTTTGAAAGGAAAAAATTTTAGATCTACTTTCTGAGAAAGCGTTTTTTCGTTTACGGCTAGCCTACATGATACTTTAATAACCTTTTAATTTTTATTTTAACTATTATTTTGTATATAATTACACTATATTATTAATATTATTATTTTTAAAAAGAAAAACCTTCTCATACAGTAGACCCAACATTTTGAAGCAATGTGGACTAAAGTCGCTTTTGGGGCCCCTCCGGGATTAGGGCCCTGAAGCTTAAGCTTCATTAGTTTCATAGTAGATCCGCCACTGAGCTGTAGTAATATATCTACGGAGACTTATTATATCTCTCTTTTAAAAATATGAAAAAGAGTTTGTTCTTTTTCCGAATTTCAGGTGGGGATAGACCCCACCATCCCTTAAAATTGAGCCGCCACTGAGTGCCTGACCTGTACACGTTTACAGCGAGGGAGAATCAGACCGGAAAGGACCAAGGGAAAACCCGCACTTGTTTAGTTTCTCTGTCACGTTTCTAGTTATGGGGGTTAGGATATGCGAGGTGGGGGCTGAAAGCAGGGGTTAAGGGGAATTAAATAATCTTTTGAATTTTATTTGCCAGGTAAATTAGTTTCCTCGATGACAAACCCTAGTTTGAGAATCTCTTGACGTGTATGAATTTGCATGTTGGTGAATTTGGTAGAGTCAGCGTATCTTATGAGTCTCAGCTACAAAGTTATTAGTTCATTTTTCCAAGAACATACATAACCAGCGACACTATGCTTACGGATTTAAGCATCTGTTGTTAGTTCAATCCTATTGTATGGCTCTTACACACGGAGAACAACAACAACGAATACCAAGATGCTACAGACTCATAAATGGATGCTTGCTTAGAATAGGATTTCAATTGTTTGACAACAACACCAATGTGAAACTGATGGCAAGTATCAACAAACAACTGTAGGTGAGAAGTGGACACTGGTTATGAATAGGATACACACTGCGGAGACGTGTTGATAGCATTACAAGGCAGTTCTAGTTTTGGAATTACCACTGTAAGAGGAACACTGAAGGACTGAAAAGCACATGAAGAAAGGAACTAGAGTCAGTAAGGTATGAAAATACACAGCGAAAAGAATCAATTTATGTGAATAAACACGGTAAATGATTACCGGATTGCACTTTGAGAAACATGCCTGCAGGATGTAAACTTGACAATATATATATATATATAGTAGCAGTATCACAGACAAAGATGGAGGAACGGATAGCATTAGAAAATTAATAATAAAGACTGCGAAATGATTTTTCAGTCTATTCAAGAGTATATGGACATCAAAAGCAAGCACAACATAAAAATAAGAATGTTCAACTCTGTGATGTCTGTTCAGACTTACCACTTGACCTGAAGCATAACAACTGAGAAGTTACATACTTTATGAACTGGCGGTTGTGCAAAATACAAGGATTAAAATAATTTGACAAAATCACTAATGCAGAGCCATATAAATACAAATTAAAATGAGGCTAGAAAAAAAGAGGATAGCATTGTATAGAACACACATTAAGAACATCAGCTGCTAGCTTTACAAGGTAGTCCGTGTTCTGGATTGCACAGGTTACGAAAAAAAGAAAGAGACTTTAATAATAACATGGAAAAGGTTGGCCAAAAAGCTTAAAGGGAAAAATTAAGATATAAACATGCTTTGAACAGATGATAACAAACAGGAAAGCATGCTGTAAAATTGTTGGAGTCCTGTGCTCCATAAGGACCCGAAGGCTAATGATGATGATAACGATAATGATGGTAACGATGATGAAGATGTTGTGTTTCTTATCAATAAAGTTTCGTTAGACTCATATGACAACTTCGACAATCTCACGCAGGAAAAACAGTTATGCAGCGCTCATGTTCCGGAGATTTCTGGTTCTTGTCACTATCTTTGACAGCCATGTTAATGAACTCTTATGGTAAGTATTAATCTAACTTACTTTTATGCGTGCGTAAAGTGCGTGAGTAATTGGTTTAATGCGTGTTTGTTATTCTGTTGTTGTTGTTTTTCTTCTTCTTCTTGGCGCCACATTATTCGTTTTCTAATCACCAAGGGTCGGAGTGGTTAAGAGATATGCCGTCTGCCTCATATTATAAAGGTACCTGGTCTGATTCCCAGTAGAGGGAATATAATTAATGGACAATTTTTTTCTTCAGAACCGTTGGTCCTAATAATAGTATATTCCCCCCGGTCTGTTGGGTAGTGAGATCGGATGCCCAATTTCTCGGATATTGGCGAAAAAAAAGTGTCCGGTGAGCAAGTTGCGCACGTTAAAAATCCATCGCCAGTTGGGAATCATAAAGAGTAGGCCATAAGGCCGCTGCCCAGGCAAAATTTAAAAATTCGAAACTTACTCACCACCAAAATATATGATAGAATGTGGTTCCTATATACACACATACTGATTATCGCCGATGCTACAGAGTTCGTACACTGTGCTGAGATCCTCTTTGTGTGATCTTAGGGAGGAGATTGGAGCATTGATGGAGTTGTCCATGTGCAATGAAGATTGTCTTTAGAACCAATTCAAACTAATCACCAGCATAGCTGTCTGTAATCAATCAGCAAATTTTGAGAGATGTTATATCGATATGAATGCAGGTGGGGACTCTGCTAGTTTAAAACTTTTTAAAAACTTATTTGTAATAGATATACAGAGCACACCAGAATTCTAATTAAAAACAAATTTGAGCGTAATAAAATCAAATCATGATACAATACAATATCAACATCATCAGTTTCCTCTACACTCTCCATACAGAGCATGTAATGACCGTTGTAGCTGGTCATCTTGTCAGAAGCCAGCACCAACCACTCACGAGCTCTTACAGCAGTGATTTCTGTGGCAGTTGTTTATCATGATGTGGTTGCCAGCACCATGTACAACATCATATTAATCTCTGTGGACGATATCCCGAGGATGTAGTAGTCATATTTTTAATTGGTCTGGTCAGATACCCCCCTTCCCGGTCAACTAAACAAAAAAACATACAGAACCGAAAATGTGCACAAACTTTTTGTCTTGATTGACTCAGTTTTGGGAAGTCTGTTCTGACAAATAGTTCTGAAGCTTTATCAGTCTCAGTCACTGTGTAATAAGGCAACGGAATAAAATAAATGTTATAATAGTTTATGAGCGAGAATGAGAAGAGACGGCTATAAACCTACTTAAATAAAATAAATGCAGGCCCAATTATGGAGTTGCTGGCCACCAGAGCAAACCTAAGCCCTCTGGTGTCCTTATAGCATGTTTGAAACATTTAATTCTGAATTTACAGCAAGGAAGCTAAATTGGGAATTTGGTGTTAGGTCCATATTGTCTTGACCATCGGCACACTTACTGATGTGGTCAGCTTCACGCCGACCGTCTGATCATTCCCAAAGTTACTGTGGTGCCCAATTCATGAGGCGTAAAAAACTCCACCTCAACTGGGGATCGAACCATGGACCATCGAGCTATGAAGCCAGTGCACTAACCACTCCGCTACCGCGGCTCCGGAAGCAGAATAGTTCATGTTAAAAGCCATACTTCTTCTTCTCTTCTTTGATCCATAACCGCCAACCGTCAAAGCAGTCAACGGCCATCACGCCTGGTGGCGTCTTGTAGGGCAGAAACAAATTGATTCCACTTTGCTCGGTCGGTGGCCATCCTTCGTACAGTGCCCCAACTGTGGTTCATTCTTTGCATCTCAGCTTCCACAGTTCTCCGCCAAGTTGTTTTTGGTCGGCCTCTCTTTCGCTTTCCCTCGGGGGTCCATAGCATAGCTGTTCTTGCGATGGTATCAGGGTCCCTTCTGAGGACATGGCCAACCCAACTCCAGCGTCTGCCAGCTATGATGGTGTGCATGTCCTCCTGGTTACTCCGAATAAGTAGTTCTTGGTTGCTGATGGTGTTTGGCCAAAAGATTCGGAGAATTTTCCTTAGGCAGATTGTGTGGAAGGAGGACAGTTTCGACATTTCCTTCTCTGTTACTCTCCAACATTCCGCACCATAAAGAAGCACAGAAAGGACACAGCTCTCATACAGTCTTAATTTGCTGTTTGTTCTGCCCACATTTAGTGTCATGACCCCTGTCTTCTTCAAATTGATGTTCAGGCCAACCTGCTGGCCATACTTATTCAGTCTATCGGTTTTGTCTTGAATGTGTTGGTATGAATGCGCGAGTAGTGCAATGTCATCTGCATATTCCAAATCTTCCAGTGTAGAAAACATTGTCCATCTAATTCCTCTTGGACTGCCCTCTGTTGTCTGGCGCATCACCCAATCTATGACTGTCAAAAATAATGTTGTTGATAAGGGGCATCCCTGTCGTACTCCTGTTTTCACTTCGAAAGTTACATTACTCGATCCAACACTGCACGTAAAGTTAGAATAGAGGCTTTTTATAATGGAAATAATGCGGCTGGGAATTCCATAAGCCCTCAGAATTTTCCATAGGCTGTCCCTGTGTATGCTGTCGAAAGCCTTTTCAAAATCAACAAAGTTAATGTACAGCTGTCTCTGCCATTCTGAGCATTGCTCTATAATGTTCCTGAGGGCAAATATATGATCTGCACATCTTCTGTTCTTTCTGAAGCCCGCTTGTTCTTTCCTCAGTTTATGGTCAACTGCTTTTGAAATTCTCTGGATGATTATCCTGCCTAGTATTTTGCTGGGAACTGAGAGGAGGGTAATTCCTCTCCAGTTGTTGCAGTCTGCAAGGTCGCCCTTCTTGGGCAATTAGACAATTATTCCTTTACTCCACTCTGTTGGTGTTGTCTCAGTTTCCCAGACTTGTGCAAATAGTGGTTCTAATAGTTCTGCTGCTAGTTCAGGGTCTGTCTTGAATAGCTCAGCATTCAGATTGTCGTGACCAGACGCTTTTCCATTTTTTAGCCCTTTGATAGCTGTGATAATTTCTTCTTTCTGTGGAATGTCTGTATTTACGTCTAAGTCACTTTCAGCCTCAGGAACATTCAGCTGAGTCTCTGGTGGTTCCTTATTCAGTGTTTCTCTGAAGTGCTCTGCCCATCTTGTTTCCTGCCCCTGTGCTGTGGTGATGAGATTTCCTTGCTTGTCTCTTACTAACGTTATGTTGTTTGCACCTCGTTTTCTACTGATAGCTTTAGTTATTTTATAAACTGTGCTTTGTTCATTTCTCAGTGCTGCCTCTTCTGCCTGTCTTGCAAGGTCATCAAGAATGTCCTTTTGTTAGCACGGGTTTGACGTTTTACTTCCTTGTCCAGCTGACTGTACTGTTCACTATATATTGCCTTTAACCTGGGAGACTTAGCTTCTGTTTTCTTTCTTTTCATTTCCTTTCTCTTCGCTATGGTGTTTAGCGTTTCTGGTGTTATCCAGTCTTGGCTCTTTCTTTCCTGGAATCCCAAGCATGACTTGCTGCTTTCTTTGTATATTGTTGAGATGGTGTTTAATTTCTGGTCCACATCGTCGGTCTCTGTTCTTTCCTGGCTTTGGTAATCAGATATCGTCTCTTTACGTCTCCCATTACTATAATAAGATCGTACCTGGGTACAGTTTCCATTTCCTTTTGTACCTGTTGATAGAACTCGTCCTTGATCTCTTCATCGCTGTCATTTGTTGGTGCATAGCATTGTATAATTGTGGTGTTGGTGAATCTCCCTCTCAGTCTTGCTCTTATTAGTCTGTTGTTAATGGGTTTCCATTCCAGTAGAGACCTTTCCATTCCTTTCTTAAGGATAATGGCTACACCTTCGTTGTGCTGACCGTCCTCTCTACCAGAATAAAGTACTGTTTCCCCTGTAGCTGTTTTTATTCTCCCCATCCCTGTCCATCTGCTCTCGCTTATTCCCAGGATATGTAGTTTGTAATTCCTCATCTCTGCTGTGATCTGTCTCAGCTTTCCTGCCTCATTCATAGTTCTGACATTCCAAAAACCAATTCTGGTTTCGTGTTTTGCGGTCTGGGCATCCGTTTTCATGCCAGTGGCTTTCTTTCGGCTTTCACCACTGTCAGTCATACGAGCCTGAGACTCCGGATGTCCTTCCCGCATCAAAGTATTTTCATTTATTGCTGTTTCCGTAACGTGTGTGATTTTTAACACAGACAGGGGTGTCGGCCCTGTGCTAAAACCCCCAACCTGGAGGACCAGGGTACCAGCTTTTGTCTGACCTTTACCCACGCAGACCAGTCCAGCATGGTTGAACCTACCAGGAGTAAAACTCCCACTGGCATAGCTCTGGGGATTGTCAGGGTACACAAGCTGCCATACCGCTACAAGGTATAGGTACCATTGATGGCAGAAAAAAAAGCCATAAACACAAGGATTAATAGTCTGAGATGATAAATAATAATGTCAATAAAAATGACTAACAACATTTATTGATATGTGGGACACAGACATAATAGATGAAAAAACATCTAACAATTAATAACTATTTATGGGTATAAAAATGAATCAAGAACTTGAAAGAATAAGTGATTCAGTGGAAAACATTTTTTTGTAAAACAAATGCAGGCATTTATTCTGTTCAGAATCCAAACAACGTGAAAGCATGTTTTCAGTCAAGTTCATAATGACAAAATGTTGAAAACTATACAGGTAAATAGTTTATCTTGATCATTTTAAAAAATGACAATCGTAATCATCATTATCATGTGTCCTTGTGCTTGTTACTTAAACAGATCATAGAGCCACCACTGCACCTTGTCCCTCTGTAGGAAGCCTGTATCAAACATTCACATTCACTCTGTAGGAAGACTGTATCAAACATTCACTCTGTAGGAAGCCTGTATCAAACATTCACATTCACTCTGTAGGAAGCCTGTATCAAACATTCACATTCACTCTGTAGGAAGACTGTATCAAACATTCACTCTGTAGGAAGCCTGTATCAAACATTCACATTCACTCTGTAGGAAGCCTGTATCAAACATTCACATTCACTCTGTAGGAAGCCTGTATCAAACATTCACATTCACTCTGTAGGAAGCCTGTATCAAACATTCACATTCACTCTGTAGGAAACCTGTATCAAACATTCACATGGTCTTGTAGTGGTAACTTCTGTGGCTATTTAATTTACAAGATGAGGTTACAGTCACGTGTACAACCTTGTGTTGACCTCTCTGTACGACATGCCTGGTGGTGTAATAGTCGTATTCTCTCTTCACACACCCCCCCCCCCCCCCCTTTCCCCCGGACCATACGGGGCCGAGCCACAATTCAGTTAGGTGCAATTTGGATTCAGGAAAGAAGTGTGATGTATTGATGCTTTGTTCACCTAAGTCAGTTAAGTGAAATAACAATGGAATATGACAGTCAATATATACTATTCATAGACCATTAGCAGGCCTTCGATAGAATAAATAGGAATAAACTTTGGTCATCATTAAAAGATTATATAAATGAACAGTAGGTATTGAGAAAAGACAGACCTAGAAAACTAAACAAAATAGTGAAACAGTATATAACAAGAACAACAATTAACATATAAGGATTAGTGGGGGTATGGCGGAAAAGGGAGGGTTTAGTTAGTTTATCGTAATTCATATTGATGATAACTGATAAATACGGAATCGGGAATCATCACTAAAAAAACCCGGCCTTTCCCACTCTCCCTCACATTCAAGGTTGGGTGTAAACTGAAGGCAGAAAAAAAACGGAGTTTTGGGAAAGGGAGTGGAGGGAAGTATTGGCGCCCATGGGTCATTCAGAAGGCGGAATAAGAAATTTCCATCTGCAACAAGCATACAGTCTGGAAAAAAATTTGTTACAATTTATTGTTGGAGGAAATATATGGCACGATCTAATTTACACTTTCATGGCCAATTGACTACTTGTAGCAATTGTTGGAAGGGTTGATCACCCTGGCTTTGTAATGTTCACAGTTTTCGTCGATCCTACTACACTGTTATAGTGCTTGTTTTTTTTTTTTAATTTAATGTTTTCAATACATTTGTTTGTTCGCCAAAGTGCATGGGTTTTATTCCATTGCTCAATTCTTCGTTTGTCTATTATGGATGCATGTGTGTTGTCATATTGGAAAGAGAGGGATGGTCATCAGCAGCTCTAAAACAAAAACCATGGTGATATCACGAGAGGACAAAAGGCATCAGATTACGCTGGGAGAACACGTCCTGGGGCAGGTCAACCACTTTAAATACCTTGGAGCTGTCATTGACTGGAAGAGAGGCATCAAAGAAGATTTGGTTACCGAAGAGCAACAGCTGGGAGACACTTTCAGGCATAAATCGAGGTATCCTCAGTGAAAGAGACATTGGCTAGAAGACGAAGATGACTGCATGTTGCTCCACTTATGTCTAGGCTAGGTTGAAACCAGGTCAGGATTAAGATAGCCAATAGGAAAGTATGTCGATTTCTCAGGATAACCTCTATACCCCAGGGTAGAAGCGCAATGGCTAAGTAAGTAGACATATTTGAGTTTGGTATAATATTTCTTCTGTGAGATTGTCTTCACTTGTATCTGCATTCTCATTTATTCTGAAGTTATTAAGCTAGTGGGCCTGTAAGTGTCAGTTTTTGTTCTGTCTTTTCATGTTTTTAGTAAAGACATCATTTTGCTTCTTTCCAAATGTGTGGAACTAACCTTCTTTCCTGCTTACATTTATTGTTTCCCAAAGTTCCTTTTTATTTACTAAAATGGTTATTAAATCATGTCCAGTTGATTCAAGATGCATTATAGGAAAAGTAACGAACTGGCAGTCTGTGTAGATTTGGATACTTGATTTGATAAAATGCAGGGATTGTTGTCGTCTTTTCATCGAGGGACATAAGGTTATGAGCCTTTGATACTAGACAAGCTCTTCGCTTTTGTCTAGGGACGGAAAACTGTATACAAGTGGAGGTGTAATTTACGTTGGACGCATTGTGCATTATAAAGGTTTTCATAAGCCATCTTGCTTTTATTTAGCAATGATTCTTTGAAACGTTCAATAGTGTGGCAGGTGTAGCGGGAGGTTATTTAAAATTATTTATTATGTAAAAGTATGCCAGTAAAGAGTTCTGGTCTTACAAGTAATACCCCAGTCTTAGAAATAAGCACTGGTGTATTGTTATCATAAAAATAGTCAGACTGTGAAAACCCTGGCCCAGTTGGTAAGAAGTAGTACCAGGATTTAAGGTGTCTCCTCCCTGTGACTATCTTATGATTACTTATATTCTAGGGGATAATAAAATGAACATTCACTGTGACCACAAATGTAATAAGTGAATAATTCCTCAGGTACAGTTAAAAATATTTTAATATTTACACTAATATTCTATTTCTACTAGTTGGAAAAGAGTATACACATATATATAAAAATATTCACACAATTACTATTATTGTCTGTTTAGACTTCAAGATCTTAAATAATAAAGTTACTGAAATCACTGTTATTAGTCCTTTGAATTTAAGGATAACTGTCATCAGTTGACTGAGTTTCTGTATGGTTAATTATTGTTTTGAACTATTGGCTGTTTCACATGTATAGGTGGTCAGTGTCAAACAGGACACTTATCTTTCCAACTTGATACTGCTGAAACTGAACTGTCCTTTGCTGATATCAGACTTGGTAGGCCCAACAGTAGGGATGCCAATGACCAGTTGAAGTTCACTCTTTGGGGTCCTGCACTTTGTGGGATTGCCTCGGATGAACTGCACCGGCTTCTGATACTGGACAGTCTGGTTTGAGTTATTTCATGGAACCTGCAACATATCAGCCTTGGCTAGTATCTGGCTAGACTTGTAGCTGACTAGCACAGATGTCAGACCAGTCAGTCATCAGATGTCACCGTTATACAATCATAGTAAGTAAGGACATCATTTCAGTGATATAGCATTAATATTAACATGTCAATTAAGTGTAACTGACTAGCACATAAGTCAGACAAGTCAGTCATCAGGTGTCAAAGTTATACAGTCATAGAAAGTAACATCATTTCAATGATACAGAATTAATATTAACATATCAGTAATAAACATCATCTGGTTTATTCCGCTCCTATACATCCCTTCATATGCTATAACTTGATCCTTCCAAATCATATCAAGTACAAATTCAAATACTGATGCTATCCTTAGCATCTACACAAAAGTAATACATAAATAAACAAAGTGAGTGACCACGTGATCAGTTTGCTTTCTACTGAAACTGGCTGTAGAACACTCCAGTTTACCAGCTGTAAATGGGTACAAAGTTGTGCGCTCGAACTAGGGAAGGCAAAGGCAGCGAGGAAGGGGACTAGTCACCTTAGCCTCGTAACTGGGATCTTCCATGATGAAGTTTCTAACACTTCATTTCCCTATGACAATCTCTGCCATGGGACTGCCTTTATCTTCGTAAGCGATAAAGCAATATGATAAATATATCTTCATTAGGCTGTGGGGCTATTTGTGATTACTTTTTGTACAAGCAACAATCATCCACAATGTACATGTTAGATCATATTAAAAATACAATACATTATATCAATGACTATTATACAGGCATTTTGTGAATTCTATATGAACCTGAAATAACAAATATTATTATACACGGTAGTTATCATAATTTCGCTTACCCTCAGACTTCAGATACTGGACTTAAAATTGTTTCTGGCGATCCGCTCACAATTCATGGGTAGTGGCGAAACTCTGTCTCCAGTCTGGCTCAAACCTCTTTCGTTGTGTATCTCTCTCAGTTTTTACCGATCCGCTACTTATACGCAAAGCGCGGACGTATCGGAGAGTACCGACGTCACAGCCTAAACCTAACCTGAAAAAAAAAAATCCTTCCCGAACAGTGATTTCGGCCGATCTGTGCGTCGACTGAAATTTTGCCTTTATCATTCTTGGGCATATATAATATCCATATTGTTCCATCTTATCTTGTTTTATACAGCTGATAAAACTCTATCTTCCTATCCATGTAAATTCCCAAACTGTTATTTGTTGATTTTAATATTTAGAACAGAAGTGGGTTTACATGCTTTTAGCGTAACTGTGGGCAGCCGAAATACGCATATATCTCCGTAAATGAGAACTTCCTACCGTTCCATCTTATATGCAGTTATACACAATCCTTCCCTGTACTGAAATGTAAAATCCTTTTCATACGGATTCCCTTCTGTTTTTATTTATCGTTGGCGATTTCCTCTGTCCGATACACATTTCGCTGATACGCCGCCATTTTGAAAGCGGTCACTCGATCGTAGATGGGTTTATAAATCTAACTGAACCCGTTTGCAATGACTTGAAACCAATTTTGCGACATAGCTCCCCCATATTTTAATCTTAGGATGATTCTAGCTTAAACTATTTGGCCATGTCCGCAAGACAATTGCAAAATGGACCATCCCGAGGTTAGTTTTACCTTCCTTCAATCTGCAGATGGCAAAAGAACAGCTCTGGGGATGACCGACTGAGAAAATCTGCGCCCACATTGAGGGTCTCCAAGAATAAATTCCATCCTTTACTATCTCTCTCCCTTCCTGTTCGCTTTTCAAGGGGCAGGCTCTTACTGCTGGTGAAACCGGGTCGGTAATTTTCCCATGAAGTTTACCGCAAGCTCTTTTCGTTGATAGTTGAGATGTCGGAAACCCTCGCAAATCCGTAGGTGTTTGCATTTTCGCTAGTGATGACTGAAGGGGCCTTTTTTCCCGCGCATATCTATCTTAGGGTGCAGACTTCATCAAGCAATTGAACCTGTGTGGGATGTTTCCTTTCCCCTCCCGTGCCAAAATCTCGGAGTACCCCTAATGCTGGTTTGAATGTAATTTTTTATGAACTAGAGCTGAGGACCGTCATGAAGGTTGGGCTAGACATCTACATAAAGAAGCACTCTGCTTTGCCCAGGAATTTACGCCATAGGCGTGATGGTATGTTGCTTTTTCAGTCAATGGCCAAGGATCCAAAAAGAAGATAATATGTGGACGTCAAGAGATGTTTCTTGATACTTTGGCACCATTACAGGTGGTTATATTATCAAAGTTTGATATGTGTGCCCGATGAAGGCCTGGATAACTTTATTGTCCTATAGAAGGATATGGTTCATTTGATTGTCCGATGAAACTTTAGGTCCCTTTGATTGTCCTGTAGCAATCCACTCCTTTGATTGTCCGATGAAGGCTATAAACCTCTTTGATTTTCCGATGAAAGCTATGGACTCCTTTGATTGTCCGATGAAAGCTATTCATTTATTCATGTAGCAAAAAGTCTGAGACCGCATTTCCTGTCTCATTGTGAGTCAGCAAAACTATTGATTGGTTTAAAGTATGTTTTATCTCATTGTATGTCCACATTATTTCTTGTCTGTTTTAAAAAACCATTAACCATAGGGGTAATTTCAGTGTCTGTCCACAATTTTTGAAACATGAAAAACGCGAAACCTGAGATCTTTTGTAAAAGGGATCAAACTATCACAGCGGTGCATTTATCTCCGCCGTTTTCACATTTTTTTCCGAGCGACAACTGACAGAATTGCAAGGCGTGCTATTCTTAAAGTAATGGGGTTCATGTTTTTTTAGTCGCCATACAGTACACACCTTTTCCGTATTTTATCGAAAAGCTGATGGGATTTTTTTTTTTCGTTACACCTGAGATTGCACACCTACTGCGTCATAGGTTTCCCTTTCCTGGTCATATTCCTGTGACTGTTTGCCAAAAAAAAAAAAAAAGTGAAACATTTGTCCTGTTAATTCAAAGCTTCATGTTTTTATTGTTTTAATAGCAATAATTTCCAGACGCCTGTTTCCTTGTTCTTGACAATTTGAACCAGCGGTAGAATACCTCTTGAGTTCTTTCTTTCTGTTTTTCTTTGTTGGTCCACTGTTGCCATGAAGCGGCGTGGGAAGCGGAAGTTTACGCATTGGCTCGCAAGGCTATCAACAGGTTTCCCTCGTACATCTCCAGTGTGTTCTTCTAATCTCTGGTTCCACTGGCAGTTATCTGGTTCTAGCCATCAGTTCCATATTGGCGGTCTTGTACCATTTTCAATCCTCCTATCTGACGCGTGCGCCTGCCCCCCCCCAATTGTGAAATAGAGCCTTAATCTCGGTAAAGTAATGGTTTGTCAGTGCACTTTGGTATCTTTCAGCTCCCTTGCGGTACCTGCTTCCTTTTTTTTGTATCCTAGAACCAGTTGAGGTGGAATAGCCCGGGGTTTTTAGACCAGCAAAAAAATCAGAAAAGGGCTTCGGGGGTCGACAACTCCTTGTGGGACCATCAAGGAATTGGGTACCAAAGAGCAACAAAGTGAGAAGGTAAAGGTCGGCCGGCGTAATGCGAACCACAACCATTTGTGGATCACCCTTATGGTTTTTCAAGATTAATGTGGGCCTAACTACCATAATTTCCCTATAATGCCTCAAATGGGCGTGTAATCGTAGCCTAGCTCGAGGCTGATTTATAAACGGTTATTTGTTAACTTTTCTGGTTGGTTGGTTTATGAGGAATCAGAAGGTTCTAAATTTTTACTTTAGCATGGTAATGTCTCTCCAGTTCTTTATTCATTAAAGTTCAGGAAACCCACTTTCATAAACGAGCTTATCAAAAAAACCTATTAGTGTGAAAAAACTCTGACTAGTATTCAATACATGAATAAAAACAAAAAATAAAAAAAGTCCTGAGTGCTCAATAAGACCATTAATTTTTGAGGGAGCATTTTTAGAAAATCTATCATATGCAATTACCTGCATCAAAAACCCTGGGATAACTTGGGACTAAACCATTGTTAACTCAATTTTTGACCGAAGAAGTCCAGAACCTGTATGTAAGCAAATGATTCAGTTTTTCGTAAGCCTATATCCCATATACCATATCCAGTGGTAATACACGAACTCAAAATTGCGTCCCTCCTTGTTCAACAAGATGGATTCTTAGGTGGAAGTTGGGAAGTTTCATGTGAAGTTTGTGGGAATAGTTCATTGAAGATTAGTTTCATTGGCCCCATTTGCTTTGATGTGTTACGTGAAAAAGACTGAATTACGGGGGGTAATTCGCAAGCAAATGAAGACAAGTAGGACCCCCCACCCATTTTTATTGGTGAGGGGGGGTCCCAGCTTAGATATGAAGGGTAGAAAGCTATACCCATGCTGTGAGATCATTTAGTCCCAAACGTCAAATGGGTACTGCTAAACATCTTGTAAGTTCTAAAATCAAGGCTTTATCTTTCATTTTCAGCTGATGGTTCTAATCTCGCTTCGGAGCTGTAACTCCTTTCTTCCTCTGCCTTCCAATTCTAATTTCTTGGCTTCTTCTCCCAGCTGGCTTTAATTCAAATTTCTTGGCTTCACCTTCTTCTTCTTCTGCTGCTTAATTTCCCCCTTTGGCATCTCTGTAAATACCTGCTTCTAATTTCTTGGCTTAATACCCCCTCTGCTTAGAATATTTCTTTTGTTAAAATCATGCTTCCAACAGGGGAATGAAGAACCACCCCTTATAATTTCTGCTTCAAATTTCTTGCGATTTATCCAAAACCGGCTTCCAATTTCTTGGCCGCTTTTTCTTTTGTTTAATTGCTTCAGTCCTGCCCTCTACCCGGTGTATGTTGGTTCCTAGGCGGACTAATTTTCACCATTTTACGTCGGGACATGACCGGTTCCCGAAGCTGTGCAACCATCCATAGCCTAAGATCTTTTCCTCCCACACATGCAGTGAAGCCCTCAGACCTAAATTTGACCAAGTCAGTCAAAACCCCCTGATCCCCCCCCCATTCCCTGTACTTGGCTAGTAAAGACGCTTCATAGCCAGCAGATCTTATCTCAAAAAAATAAATTTTTCACTACATATATAATTTAAAATTAACCCCTTTACCCGAAATTGCCTAAAACAGTTTTGGGGGTAAGAACTACTTCACCAACCCACCCTTCCCCCGGGGAACACAGCGTAAAATGGAATTCTAATCTGTACATCAATTACTCTGAAAACTCCAATAATAATTATTTCCTATTAGGTTTTTCCCTTTCCACAAAATAAAATAAATTTGTTCTACAAAAGGCAAATTTTACACAGCTTAACAGTTTTGAAGATGGCCTTTTTTAACTATTCAAAAGATTTTATCCTTTTTCGCCAAAAATTTTTTTTAATCCCACCACCTGTTTTTTTGGAACTAGAAGTTATTTTAAATTTACCAATAGTAAAAAGGAAATAGCCAGTTTAAAGTCAATAATGAGTTCAGGAATGTAAAAGTTACCAATAGATTTATAGGGTGGAATTATCAAACGTAGATACCCCATGTCTTTGAAATAAGCCACTTTGGTTTATTGTATTGTGATTATAGGCAGATCTGTTGAAATAACCATGTTGTTTGGCCCATTTTTGCAAAGAGTGGGTACCTGGGTCCTAGTTGATAACAAGGATTTAAGGTGTCTCATCCCTGTGACTTTTTTTTTAAAAGTATTACTTAATTCTTAGGGGAAATAAAATGGAAATTCACTGGTGTAATTGTTAAATGTAAAATAGAGTTCAACCTTTAAATTAACTCAGGTAAAGTGTGGTAAAAATAGTAGCCTTAGGATATTTATTTTCTTTTTAATATCCTGTTTACTACTCGGTTTGGAAAAAAACCTTCCCCCCCCTATAAAAATTATTATATCAAAGTATTTTTTTTTTCCCCCCCCCTACTTAAATGGTTTTTACATCTTGATAGAACCCACAAATTAAACAAAGGACTTTTGTAATAAAAGAAATAAAAAAAAAAAAATTTTGCTTTTGTTTGTTAACAAACAACCAACCCAAAAACAAGATTAAAGGTGGCCAACCACTTCTTTTTTGGAAAATATCTATTTGATTGGGTTAAGAAAACTATCCCAACATACGAGCCACCCATTGGGCATTGTAAATGTGTGCCACCCCCCCAAACATTGGTGGGTTTAAAACCAATAAATCGGTGACAAAAACAACCAACCATTGTTGTCCATGTTTAAACCCTACACACACACCCACAAGAACTCACCCAACCCCCACCACACCACCACCCCCCATCCCCCCATCTAAAAAAGAAAAAAAACCTTTTTTTTAAATAGCTTTGAATTCCAAAATAACCCCCCATCAGGGACCTCTCCGTAAAAAAAAAAATCTCATGTAACGTTCTTAAATGATCACTTTAATTGCGTTTTCGGGGAAAAATGTTTAAAATAATCAAAAGTCTCAAGGTATCAAAAAGATGTACGGGGGAAAAAAGGGCCCAACCCCAAATAGACTTTTGGTAAAAAAAAAAAAGCCAAAGTAAAGAATAAAAGGGGGAAAAAAAAAAAAAAATATAATATTTAACAAGGTGGGGGGTTCCCCCATTAAAAAAAAAACAAAAATAATATAGTACAACCAGCTAAGACCATTTGGAATTCAACTTTTTACATCAATTACTTTTAGGATGGTACACTTTACCCTCAGGATTAAAGTTAAAAAAAAGGGTTTTTGATGTACTCACAAAATGGTTAAAATCCCAGTACTTAAAAATGAAATTAATAGTGGGCAAAATAAATAATCTGGCTAGATTTGGTCAGCTTGTTAACACAGTTTTTATAATTAATTAAGATCATATGATTTTCAAATAAAAAGACTAATCAAAATTCTGTTCACCCCCCACAATAGCTAAATATGTGTTAAACATTTTTTTGGCAAGATGATTGTGAACAGATTCATTAAATTAAAATATAAAAAAAAAATTATCTCAAGCGAAAAGGGCAAATCAAGAACTAAAAATTTTAAAAATGTGATTAACTCCCAATGCCGGAGCTGTTTATGGAAAGAAAAACCAAAAACAAACGACAAATTCCCCAAAGAAGACTCCTAGGGCGAGAACAGAAAGAAAAAAAAATAACCCCTCGAAAAATTAAGGAAAACTCACTCCAGCCACCGTCATCCCAGTCCCCCCTACGAACCAGTGACAAAATGGGAACAACCTGAATAACCTCCCCATCCAATTTGACCAAATCTTAACCCTATTGGTTCCTGGAGGGTATGTTAGTCAGGAAAAATTGTGTGAGCAAGGATTTTTGAAATTTCAGTTCAGATAAAACTGGCATTAATTGGTTAGTCCACCAAAGACATAATGAGAAGGTAAGAACATTTCCCTATGACAATCTCTGCCATGGGACTGCCTTTATCTTCGTAAGCGATAAAGCAATATGATAAATATATCTTCATTAGGCTGTGGGGCTATTAGTGATTAATTTTTGTACAAGCAACAATCATCCACAATGTACATGTTAGATCATATATATATATTAAAAATACAATACATATTATCAATGACTATTTTACAGGCACATTTTGTGAATTCTATATGAACCTGAAATAACAAATATTATACACGGTAGTTATCATAATTTCGCTTACCCTCAGACTTCAGATACTGGACTTAAAATTGTTTCTGGCGATCCGCTCACAATTCATGGATAGTGGCGAAACTCTGTCTCCAGTCTGGCTCAAACCTCTTTCGTTGTGTATCTCTCTCAGTTTACCGATCCGCTACTTATACGCAAAGCGCGGACGTATCGGAGAGTACCGACGTCACAGCCTAAACCTAACCTGAAAAATCCTTCCCGAACAGTGATTTCGGCCGATCTGTGCGTCGACTGAAATTTTGCCTTTATCATTCTCGGCATATATAATATCCATATTGTTCCCTCTTATCTAGTTTTATACAGCTGATAAAACTCTATCTTCCTATCCATGTAAATTCCCAAACTGTTATTTGTTGATTTTAATATTTAGAACAGAAGTGGGTTTACATGATTTTAGCGTAACTGTGGGCAGCCGAAATACGCATATATCTCCGTAAATGAGAACTTCCTACCGTTCCATCTTATATGCAGTTATACACCATCCTTCCCTGTACTGAAATGTAAAATCCTTTTCATACGGATTCCCTTCTATAGTTATTTATCGTTGGCGATTTCCTCTGTCCGATACACATTTCGCTGATACGCCGCCATTTTGAAAGCGGTCGTTCGATCGTAGACGGGTTTATAAATCTAACTGATAACGTTTGCAATGACTTGAAACCAATTTTGCGACAGCAGGTTAGGATGACAAGTGGACAGATAGAATGAGTGAAAATATGTTAAAGTACCAAAATTTCCCAGATAATCGTACTGAAGTGTGGCTCAAGGAAAATCTACGGACATGTAAGTATATGTTTCACTTGAAGAAAACAGAGTGATAATCACAGACAGATCTATTTATAAAGATACTGAAAATTAACTGTCTCTTAGCAGGTTCAGAATGCTCTGTGTAGACTTAGAGCTAGTAGTTATCCAGGCCACTATTCCCTATGGTAATGAGCTATCCATAGACAAACAACTGAGAGATGAAAAGGCAGGTTTTCGACAAAACAGATCCAGTACAGACCAGATAGCCACATTGAGAATAATAGTTGCGCAAAGTCTGGAATGGAATTCACCGCTATATATTGAATTTGTGGATTATTATCACAATCACTATTTGGCTATGGTGGGGGCAAGGTGCTAGCTGGCTAACCCCTCACTGCTAGAGTATTACCATTGTTGTAAAGATGTCACTAATACACATACTATGGCTCGTGTCCACTAAGGTATGACTGTACAACAACGGGTGATATATGAAATTAACACTTACTATCAGCTCACGTCCTTTATTACCAAGATGAAACTTTGCCACACTCGGCCGAATGAAATACAAAAACGTATATGTACAACTGCCATCAAAATGCATATAAATATAAGTGCAAATATAACACCAGGTAAGATGGATACCCAAACCTCTATCGTGACCTTCGCTCAATCGAGCGACAACCAAAATGGTCCTGTTGCACTGACATGGAGTAACCTTCCTAAATGACATGTGGAGCAGTGATAATGATCTAATGGACCGTAAATTGACTAAATAAGGACGATTGTTAGATGGCAAAAGAACAATTTGGGAGCCGCGGTAGCATAGTTGTTCGTGCACTGGCATCCTAGCTCAGTGGTCTATGGTTCGATCCCCAGATGAGGTGGGATTTATTTAGGCCGCAAAAGGCTCCTGTTAAACCTAAGGATTTACAAACATTCTCATTATGTATAGAACTAGCACTGAGGAAAACAATCACCTCCCTAGAATAACTAACACTTAGAAAAGACTTATATTGCAGGCACTGTATCATATACTCCAAAGAACAACGGCGGCCTCAAGCTGGCGACAATCTGCGTCCACACATGACCGCAGTTGGGACCCTAATACCCTCATTATTTTTTTTTTTTGGCGCCCGAATTTTCCGCTGGTCACATGACAAAGTCGGTCGGCTATTTCCGTCGGCTTCAGCCATCTTGTCTTGTCATTAACAGGCAAGCAAACACAAAATAGCGATGTGACAATTATGAAAAGATATTTGACAGTATAGGCAGAGAATCACTTAGGAAACTGATGAGGCATTATGGAGTTCTCATGAAGATCACTAACTTAAGAAATAAGACCTATTACGACATGACATGCAACGTTCTTCATGAAGGACAATGTAGTGGTGTTTGATGGTATTGTATGATGGTGATATTACTAAATGTAATTGTATGAGGCCAGCTGTGAAGGCTCCTGAGATAAGATGTAGTTGTGAATTGTCAGAAGGCCTTTCTTGCTACCACTACGACCTCACACGTGTGTAAAATTTTTTGATAGAATTATATTACATTTATTTTGTTCTGGATCAATTTTTTAGATTGACCAGAACTTAAAAGGATTTAGAGATTATGAAAGAAATGCATGGAATATTATATCATAAATGCAATAGTGTACATATATATGTACTATACTAGTTAGTTTTATTAAAATGTTCTAGTAGTCATCTACTTGGGAGGATAGTTAATGTTTGTGCTGTTGGGGTGGCCTCATCACACCTGTCTATATTGACTACACAGTGTCCAGAAAATGGTGGGAATTTTTATGGGGGTATTAGTAACTACAAAGCGTTGGTGAATGTCCAGCAGACCAGAGGCTCACTCATCTTGTAGTTGTAGCTCTGGTGCTGAAATCTGGTGGTCCCACCTCTCCGTGCTGGCGGGCAATAATGGTGGTCTCTGTCACAAGTACTACACAGATACACTCGAGTAAAGTCACCAACTGAATAGACACTGCTTTGTTGACAACAGAAACTCACAGCTCTGCAATCAAAGTATGGGCCATGTGTCAAAATCTATTCTCTACCCACGTCTGGACACAACACTGACACAACAACCACATCATACAGACAGGTCAGATCTCTCTGACCAAACAGCACATTTACCATGGTGGTTTTACATCAGATAGATCCTCCCAGACTATAGATTCTGAAAAATATTTATTAGTTTTCTGCCCTAAAAGAGGATAGGTAATATGTTTCATTATTCTCAACACTTGATCTGTCTTGCCTAACCCTTGCTGGAGTTTATGTATATTGTTGGTCCCTAGACCCTGACTAGGGCGGGGGGTCTAGAGCAAATCCCTACTTGTTTGTAAGGCTAGATTTCGATATGGCAGTATCAAATCACTCAAACATGAAACAATATTCAAAATATATATAAGGAAATAATTTCAATCTTACCAGATTATGAATAAATAACACAGAATTGCTAGCAAAACTCAGCTGAGCTGCTGGCTATAGTATGGCGTCCCTAAACTTCTTTCACTTTCTTTCATATGGAAATCACCACACTTTAAAATCTGTGTCTATCACTGAACAACTATTGAAGACTGGCCCCACTTGCGCTCTGAGCGCTAATAATATGATTGTCTGTGGCCAATCACTGCCTAGGTTTATTTTAAATTCAAATTTCCTACCCTAAAGTCATTTCAGTCATGCTTCAGTCAAGTATGGATGGTTATCTGTTAGTCTGTCCGTCTCTACTTGTGTTTCTACAAAAATGTACTTGATTTTTGAACCAACCTTTCTCTCCCCTCCAAAATTTTGTCGTTAAAAGTTATATTTAGACACAGCTACCACCAATGTCCCTCTCTTCCATACTACGTAGATTTGAACACCTGCGTCTCAAGGTCGTGATTTTGTGTGCAAATAGCGACACTTTTAGATTCAATACAGTCTGTCGATGATGTGAACAACACTGTCTTTTGTCATTATCTTCAATATTATCTATCCGTTTGTAAAATTAAGAACATATTAGTTCACTGCTCAGAATGGGCCATCCGGCCAGCTAATTTTTATATTCCTAACATTAATATTAAGAAAAAATTACTTTTTAATTTTTGTAATATTCCAAACATCTGCGTTCTGCCGCTGAATTCAAATCAAAGGCTTGGTATCGCGCAAAAGCGTCCAATAAATGACTGTGGCGTAACATATCTATGGTCCCTTCTGTCGAGTTGCTTACTTTTTATGTCAACTTGGGAAACGTGACTTTTCTCCGTTTCCCCCCCAATTGCGTCTCCTTAGCCTTTCCAGTCTCACGCAATCTTTCCAGTCATATTTTTTTCCTTTTTGATCCGCCGTTCCCCTCCTGTCTAGCAAGTCAATTATTATGGAGGATGATGACCCGCGGTCTAGGCGATCATGTACTATTCGCAGCCTACGCATTATGTTTTTGTCCTTAAATGTTATCTTTGGAGGTATTTTACCGTTGTATCTCTGTCAATTTCACTACACATCTCCCCACTTGAAAACATGCCTATGGCAAGTTCCAAAACCAGCGATACACATAGGTAAAATTACTCCTCACGTCTGCCACTACTCTAATTTTGAACACAGGGGTGCCGACTGAGGAAATCTGCACCGACATTCAATTTGCCTGGGATATATTGGATACTAAACTGATAAGGTTGAAGCAATAAAGACCACCTCAGCAATCTTGCGTTTTCATGCTTAGCCTGAGATAAGAATACGAGAGGCTGATGGTCCGTCTCCACCACAAAAGTCCTACCATACAGATAGATTTGAAACTTCTTTATTGCCCAGATTAATGCTAAACATTCTTTTTCGCTTGTGGAGTATCCTTGTTCCGCCTTATTCAATTTGCGGCTTGCATAAGCGACTGGTTTAAGTTCCCCATCAGGTGAAGATGATCTTTGCAACAAAGCCCCTCCGAGTCCTACATTACTTGCATCGGTTCTTAAGACAAAGTCCTGTGTCAAATCAGGCAGTTTGAGAATAGGCTTGCTAGTGAGTTTTTTCCTTTAACTCTTGGAACGCTAGTTCACATTGTGCAGTCCAAATAATTTTATCTGGAAGTCCCTTGCGAGTCAGATCAGTCAGAGGAGCACAAATAGCGTTAAAATTTTTGATGTATTTCTGATAAAATCCGCATAACGACACGAATGATCGCACGTCCTTTTTTGTTTGTGGCCTAGGTGCTCTCTGCAGTTTTTCCAAGTTCTTAGGATCAGGGGTCATATTACCCTGATATACAGTGTGTCCCAAGAATTCCAACTCTTTGCATCCAATACAACATTTTGTTGGCCTAGCAGTTAAGTTCGCCTCCCGAAGTCTATCAAACAACATCTCCAGAGCTTCAATGTGTTCTTCAAATGTCTCTGTGGCGACGAGAATATCATCCATGAAATTCGTGATACATGGGTTATTCAGGGGATCCAACAATTTTCGCATCATCCTTGAAAACACACTCGGAGCATTTTTCAGTCCGAATGGTAGCATATTGAATTCATAATGTCCATCCGAAGTGCTAAAAGCCAAATAAGGTCTCACTTCAGGCTTCACTGGGATCTGGTAATAGCCTTTACTAAGATCCACCTTTGAAAAGTATTTTGCCTTGTTCAGTCTGGCAAATAACTGTTTTGTGTCTGGTAATGGATCCACTTGTCCTTCTGTGACAGCATTCAGTTTCCTGTAATCTATGCACAGTCTGTGTTCCCCAGACGGTTTCCTCAACAAAACGACACTAGAACTAAAAGATGATTCACTGTGCGAAATAATCCCCTCCTTCAACAAATACTCTATTTCTTCCTTCAATGCCTTCTCCTTCGCGAACGGAATAGAATAGGCTCTCATACAGATTGGGTTTGAGTCTACCAGTTTCATGTCATACTGTAACAAATTTGTATGGCCTGGTTTATCTGTTAATACATCTGTATGTTCCTCCAGAACCTGTTGAACTCTCTCCCTCTGGTTTTTAGTCAGGTGCTTACTGACTTTTACCTGTGCTGCTGTTTCACAAGGATGTAATGGGTATTCATGTGAGGTGAGTGGTTCTTTTTGCATCTGGGTTGCAATAGCCAAGGTCAATAAGGGGGTGCTTTCCTGGAGTGGTCTGTCCAGATACTTCTTTAACAGGTTTACATGATAAACTTTCTCCTTCCCCTTTTTGTCAATTTTATAGTTTGTTCTAGACACCTTCTCTAGAACCGTATATGGACCTTGCCAACCAATTTGTAATTTATTCTGGCTTCCGGGTAGTAGAAGCAGCACCTTCTCTCCGACTGCCAGTTCCCTGTCCTTTGCCTTCCTATTAAAATATGCTGCATGTTTCTTCCTGGCTTGTTTCAAATTATCATTTGCCAGTTTCCATCCAGCTTTCAAACGAGTGGTCAGTTCGTTCACATATTGATACGATGAGGTAACAGTCTCTTCCGCCTTCTCATCTGTCCAGGTCCTTAATAAAGCTTCTAAAGGACCTTTTATTGGCCTCCCAAAATAGCAGAGTTGCGGGAGCCATCCCGGTTGAACTATGTGGTACCTCCCGGTACGCAAACAATGCGGCGGGCAGGAATTGATCCCACAGATCCGGTTTTTTCGTGTGCCAGCTTTCTCAGGATAGAAATGAGAGTCCCATTGAACCTCTCTACCTGGCCGTTCCCTTGTGGATGGTACGGACTACAATGAAAGTGCCTGGCTTGAAATAGCTTAAAAACTTCTTCCGTTAGTTTCCCCTTGAACTGAGAACCATTATCCGTCAAGATTTGATGCGGGAATCCTAATCGGGTAAATATTGTAAGTAGTGCCTCTGCTACATGTTTTGAATCAATTGATGGCAGGGCTACCGCCTCTCCCCACATAGAGCAAGTGTCCACCAGAGTAAGGATGTAACTGTTCCTCCTCTTGGTCCGAGTGAGAGGTCCTACAATATCCACTGCAACCCTCTCAAAAGGTGTTCCCACTATGGGCATTTCCCCTAGAGTTGCAGGAGCAGTCCAGTGCTTTGGAGCTACCCTTTGACATTCTGGGCAGGATTTGACATATCTTTTTATATCCTCCGTTATCCCTGGCCAGAAGTAATGACAAGCTATACGCTGTCCTGTGGCGCTGATCCCCATGTGACCACTGAAGGGAATCGCATGCCCGAGTTCCATCACTTTATCTCTATATGAAATGGGAAGAACCAGCTGGTTGTGACCATTTGTTCCAGTTCCGGCCTTCCTGTATAAGAGTTTGTTCTTCATGAAATATTCCCCCTTGCTCGGAGGTGTGTGGCATTTGGGCAATTTTTTAAAACAGGGCTTGAGTGTCCTATCCTCAGCCTGCGCCTTCCTCATCTCCTCTGGATGAGCATTTATAGGTTCACCTTCTTCCTCCTTCTTCTGTGACCTGGTCTGCACTGTCGCCATGATCACCGGTTTCTCGGGATTCCCCAAGAAGACGTATCTACACCCCAATATCAGAGGGTAGATTGGTTCATCTATCACTGCTGCTCTGATTTCTCCTTCCACATAGCGAGTTTTCACCGTTATCCTTGCGATGGGAAGTGTCATGAGTGGTATGTCCTTAGTCGCCCCTTGTATTTCCACTGTTTCTGTGGTATACTGACTTGGGTCCACTAGGCTAGACTTCACAACTGAATCATAATCCAAACCTGTATCATAAAGGCACCTTATGGTGACCCCATTACAAATAACATCCTCACAAACTGGGGGGTGATAAGGTTCCTGTTGTCCATTAGGATTAACCTTTAATCTTTGCGTCCCCGACTTCATTGCAGCAATGTTTGAAGGTTTCCTTCTACAAAATTCGGTGTTATGGTTATCCTTCTTGCACCATTTACACCATCTTTTTCCTTGGTTCAACGGTTTTCTTTCATTGAACTTTTGGTCATTGAACTGTGAGTTTCTGTCGCGATAGTCATTTCTTGGCCGCTCAAAGTTTGTCCTACCTTTATTTCCCTGCTCTCTATTATCAAATTTATTAAATTGCTGTGGAGCTTTAAAATTGTCTATGTGCTTCTTCTTAGCACCACTTACCTCTGCCTGGGCTGCCTGATACCTCTCAGCAACATTTAAAATTCCCCCCAACTTCTCTGCACCTTGTTCCATGAGAAATTTTCTCATGTCTGGAGCCATGGACTCTCTCAATTGCTCAATCATGATCATTTCTTTAAGATCTTGGGTCTTCCCCAGAGCCGTCCATTTCTCCAAATAGGTTTCTAGTCTGGCAGAGAATTGGTGGTATGTCTCCCCAGACAACAGTTTGGCATTTCTAAATTTCTTACGATAAAATTCACCATTCTTCTCGTACCTTAATAACAAAGCCTGCTTTAACATGTCATAATTGTCTTGGTCTTCCCTGTTCATTTTGGCAAATACTTCATAAGAAGTACCTCTCAATCCCTGTGATAGCTTTAAACTCCACCTCTCTCTCTCTAACCCATATGTAGTAGCTAATAACTCAAAACGTCCTAGGTACCCCTCTATGTCATCGTCTTTTTCAACAAAATGGTCTAAATGAAACCCCATAGCTGAGTTTGAGGCTCCCAGACTGGGCGTAGCATCTGAGGCAAAAGGGCTGGCACCATTTTCAGGGGCCGGGCCTTGTAATTCCAGCTCCCTTAGTCGTAATTCGTGCTCCCTTTGCAACCTTCTATCTTCTGCTTCCCTTTCGGCAGTCAACCTTTTTTCTTCTGCCTCCCTTTGCTGTCGTTTTTCTTCTGCCTCCCTTTGCTGTCGTTTTTCTTCTGCCTCAATCTGCAGCCTCTTAATGTCTCTATCAGCCTCAATTTGTAACCTCTTCTCTTCAGCTAACCTTTCAGCCTCTAATTTTCTTTCAGCCTCTTTTTCTAATCTCCTTTCTTCCCGTTCAATATATTTATCACATTCAGCCGTTACATATTGAATTAAAATTTGACCATCCATTCCCATCTCCTTCGCGGTGAGCACAGCAGCTGATCTAAATTTTGCCAACTCCGCCATACTTTTTAGACAATATAATAATATACAAGCTAAATCTCTAACCAGTAAATACACTAAGTACTTCTAATTACTATATGACTATAGTCTAACTAATTCTAACTAACCAGTTAACTAATTAATTATTACTGGCTGTGAAGATTCACCAACTTTTATCTGTAGGGACACTTTTAATGTTAAAGGGAATTTTACAATTTATTTCCCTACTTTTATTTCTCCCACCAGGAGATCCTAATATTACTGTTGGGCTAATTATCCCGGACGAGCCCCCAATATATGTAGTGGTGTTTGATGGTATTGTATGATGGTGATATTACTAAATGTAATTGTATGAGGCCAGCTGTGAAGGCTCCTGAGATAAAATGTAGTTGTGAATTGTCAGAAGGCCTTTCTTGCTACCACTACGACCTCACACTTAATTTTTTTTTTTTAATGAATGTAGCTACGTAAAGTGTCTAGGGTTATGATATGTAGTGTGGTGTAATAGGTTATAGATATACCCACAGATATTTAACAAGACTAATAATATTAATAAATGTTAAAATACACTGAACTAACTCACGTGTGTAAAATTTTTTTGATAGAATTATATTACATTTATTTTGTTCTGGATCAATTTTTTAGATTGACCAGAACTTAAAAGGATTTAGAGATTATGAAAGAAATGCATGGAATATTATATCATAAATGCAATAGTGTACATATATATGTACTATACTAGTTAGTTTTATTAAAATGTTCTAGTAGTCATCTACTTGGGAGGATAGTTAATGTTTGTGCTGTTGGGGGTGGCCTCATCACACCTGTCTATATTGACTACACAGTGTCCAGAAAATGGTGGGAATTTTTATGGGGGTATTAGTAACTACAAAGCGTTGGTGAATGTCCAGCAGACCAGAGGCTCACTCATCTTGTAGTTGTAGCTCTGGTGCTGAAATCTGGTGGTCCCACCTCTCCGTGCTGGCGGGCAATAATGGTGGTCTCTGTCACAAGTACTGCACAGATACACTCGAGTAAAGTCACCAACTGAATAGACACTGCTTTGTTGACAACAGAAACTCACAGCTCTGCAATCAAAGTATGGGCCATGTGTCAAAATCTATTCTCTACCCACGTCTGGACACAACACTGACACAACAACCACATCATACAGACAGGTCAGATCTCTCTGACCAAACAGCACATTTACCATGGTGGTTTTACATCAGATAGATCCTCCCAGACTATAGATTCTGAAAAATATTTATTAGTTTTCTGCCCTAAAAGAGGATAGGTAATATGTTTCATTATTCTCAACACTTGATCTGTCTTGCCTAACCCTTGCTGGAGTTTATGTATATATTGTTGGTCCCTAGACCCTGACTAGGGCGGGGGGTCTAGAGCAAATCCCTACTTGTTTGTAAGGCTAGATTTCGATATGGCAGTATCAAATCACTCAAACATGAAACAATATTCAAAATATATATAAGGAAATAATTTCAATCTTACCAGATTATGAATAAATAACACAGAATTGCTAGCAAAACTCAGCTGAGCTGCTGGCTATAGTATGGCGTCCCTAAACTTCTTTCACTTTCTTTCATATGGAAATCACCACACTTTAAAATCTGTGTCTATCACTGAACAACTATTGAAGACTGGCCCCACTTGCGCTCTGAGCGCTAATAATATGATTGTCTGTGGCCAATCACTGCCTAGGTTTATTTTAAATTCAAATTTCCTACCCTATAGTCATTTCAGTCATGCTTCAGTCAAGTATGGATGGTTATCTGTTAGTCTGTCCGTCTCTACTTGTGTTTCTACAAAAATGTACTTGATTTTTGAACCAACCTTTCTCTCCCCTCCAAAATTTTGTCGTTAAAAGTTATATTTAGACACAGCTACCACCAATGTCCCTCTCTTCCATACTACGTAGATTTGAACACCTGCGTCTCAAGGTCGTGATTTTGTGTGCAAATAGCGACACTTTTAGATTCAATACAGTCTGTCGATGATGTGAACAACACTGTCTTTTGTCATTATCTTCAATATTATCTATCCGTTTGTAAAATTAAGAACATATTAGTTCACTGCTCAGAATGGGCCATCCGGCCAGCTAATTTTTATATTCCTAACATTAATATTAAGAAAAAATTACTTTTTAATTTTTGTAATATTCCAAACATCTGCGTTTCTGCCGCTGAATTCAAATCAAAGGCTTGGTATCGCGCAAAAGCGTCCAATAAATGACTGTGGCGTAACATATCTATGGTCCCTTCTGTCGAGTTGCTTACTTTTTATGTCAACTTGGGAAACGTGACTTTTCTCCGTTCCCCCCGCCCCCCCCCCCCCCCCCCGCCCCCCCCAATTGCGTCTCCTTAGCCTTTCCAGTCTCACGCAATCTTTCCAGTCATATTTTTTTCCTTTTTGATCCGCCGTTCCCCTCCTGTCTAGCAAGTCAATTATTATGGAGGATGATGACCCGCGGTCTAGGCGATCATGTACTATTCGCAGCCTACGCATTATGTTTTTATCCTTAAATGTTATCTTTGGAGGTATTTTACCGTTGTATCTCTGTCAATTTCACTACAGACAACTTACAAAACCGTTTAGGATTAGAACGGGAGCGATACAGGGATGTCTCTTGTTTCCATTTCTTTTCTTACTGCCACGGAGTATTTTTAGATTGTTAGACGGTCGAAAGCCGTCCTGATAGTCATGTGATCAGCTGAGTCATGTGATCAGCGGAAGTAACAGAATGCGCAAGTCTGGCGCGAGTAGAGTCAGTGGAGATTTGACTGCGATCCATGGCGGACGCAGTTTTTGGTATGCCAGCTGAGCCCTATTTCTAGTGATAGCTTTTTCTGCTATTAAGGATTCCAGTGAAGTGGTTATTTACTCAGCGCTGAGTTTGGTACATGCTAAGTGTCTGTCGTGAATTTTCATAGTCAGTGATACTATGTAGGTTTGTTTCCGCGTGATGGCGCGGTGTCCACTTTAGGATTGTGGTAGCCAGATTACCCGTTCTATTGATTGATATTAGTACATGTATTCCCTGTTGTGGCAAGTATATAGTCGTAAAGTTGTATTTTCACCAGGCCATGTGTGGTCATGTGTTTAATTGAATAAACGGGATTTAAGCTATTTATGAGCGTTAGTCATATATCACCCACTGTTGTTGTGTCATGCCTCTGGCAATACGAGCCCGTGGGTAGTTTTGATATAAGTTACTTAGGACAACAGTGGTATAGCCTTAGGGGGTGAGGGGGGAGGTAGCTAGCACCTTATTTCTCCCTCCACCTGAGTTAGTATATAAATGCTTGTGTGATACTTACTAGCAATAGAAAACATCGACATCACACAACAGAAATGGAATCCAGTGGAATCTGACTAAACAGTTGATGATCTAGATTTTGCAGATGACTTGGCTCTTCTATCCCATAACCATAATCAGATGCAAGACAAAATGAAAATACTTGATGAGAGGTCACAAAAAATGGGTCTGAAAATACACAGGGATAAGGCAAAGATTATGAGAATAAATGCAAGAAATGATAACATGGTTGATGAAACACCACTAACAGGTGTAGAATCGAAAACATATCTTGGAAGTAATATAGACAAAGTTGGAGGTACAGAAAATGATATCAAAATAAGAATGTAAAAAAAAACGAGAGGAGCTTTCTGTGGTAAAGTGGGATGTTATAAATATTTATAGGGGACTTAGTGTACTGACTGAGATCAGCTGTGAAGGTATCTGTATCTATTAAGTGTGGTGTATTACAGATGACCTTACTGTGCTACCACATTTTGACCTCAGTCAGACTTATTCTGGAATATTGTGATGACTACGTTGAATGTCTAGGGTTATGATAGTGATGAAGTGTATGTTCACAACAACCAACAGACAGATAAACAATTTAATTTAATCCACAATACTTTACAACACTGTGACACTCACATACATAGAACACTCTATAAGACTATCTTAATAAGTGAAGTTTTAACTTTTAAAATATGTATTAATTCCTTTCAATAACAGATATCCTGATTCAACTACAAAGTGAACCAGGAATCACAATCAAATGTAATCACAAGTTGTATGTACACAATTTATAGATAGGATCTTTGTACTGACATATATTATTATTACAATATGTGTGTAAGTGTGGCGGGGGGAGTGGACGGGAACGGCACCAAATCAAGTTAGATGTGACCGGGCTTGGTCACGGTGACAAATCAAGCCTAGTGTGACAGGGTGAGAATGGGGTGGAATCTTTTATCAATGTTCATCTGTTGTTTTACTGGCGACTGCCAGAGATGGTGATTACAGAATAGGAACATAACCCAGGTGATTCTTTTGGAGACTCGTAACTGTGTTTATGTTTTAGGCTGCATGATCGTCGAAAATATGGTAATATTCTTTTCTCTATTACCTGATGTAAACAAACGACACTTCCTACTGACGTTCAGGAAATAAGTTCAAGCTGGATTAAATATGAATGAACACCTTTATTAAGTGTCTGTAACCTCTGACAACTTCATAATAGTTCATAAATACATGTGCTTCTGTGGTATACAAACCAGTCATCCCAAGAAATAACACACAGCCATCGAACTTACAAGATGGTCCAAAACCCCAAAATCACTGCATCGCACGTCTCGTGCCTAAAACCAACTCACTTAACCCCCTTCTCTCAAACCATCACTTCCGTCCTAACTACTGGGAAATTCTACCCCAAGTTCGATGACGTCATTTCTTAACCTTTAATTAAATCACTCATAGGATTTGTGACTAGTGTTATTACGCTAACTAGACACGCTCAAATACTTAGTGTTTAATCTTGCTAAGTATTCTTACCCTAACTATAATTAAGTGGCAGCACCTTAGTGTTAATCCGACGTAGTAGTCCGTACTGTCACATACGCCCGGGGCCACTAAAGTGTATCCCGTAGGGAGACACTTTATTCCCTAGAGAAAAATAAGTTACTAACTCTAAAAAAAAATTATTGGGATTCATGTATCCCACCATAAATCATGTCTGAAGGACTACAATAAACAATAGATGAGAATAATGGATGAAATAACACCATTAACATTTCACACAAAAAAATTGATCATGAAGGGGTAGGGACTGATGGACCTAACATAAACGAGAGACACATGGAAAAAAAAACAAAAAAAACTATGGAGGTTATGGTAGCTACAAATAAGTGGCAAAAAAATATATGGGCAAAATAGAACAGTAACTAACAATCATCAACGAACTAACAAAACGCTTTATGGGTTTATAGTCATCAATATCTCTCACACTTATGCGAATCATAAAACATAAAATAACATGACAAGCGAGTTAACGTCGCAAGGGAAAAAAAACTGGCAAAAAAATATGGCGGGTGCACATAAAAAGGCTGTCACCCTACACTTCACTGAAGTGGGTGATGAAAAAAAAAATATGAATGGAACAAATGGACATAGAACCACAAAACTTGGTGGCAAAGTATGTCCAAAATGGGTAAGTCTCATTAAAAAAATGACTTTGCCGGTGTAACAATAACCGGAAACAATGAATGGAATGGAAACATGGTAATCAATGGACAATGGTATAGAATATACAAATGGGCAAATAGTTAAATCACATTTATGAGTGTCGGTGTAACAATAACCGAAAATTCAAACAATCATAATGCAATATGGTGTCATCATCATAATGAATCGTGAATGATGCCAACATTAGTGGCGGGTGAAGATGTACATTAGTTAATCACTTTTATTTGGTACAACAGAACGATGTAAACCTTAAAAAAATCTGGGCAAAATCTTACGCCAGAAACATGGCAAAAAGAAAAAACACAAAAAAAAATCATAAGGGTACAAAAGATGGTTAAAAAAAATGAGATCAGACAAAAATAATGTTACATAATGACGCTAACGCATGTAAAAGGGAACTATATCAACTACAATATATCAGGACTGCAGAGATCGTCTGAGTTGGTGGATCTCCATCAGCAGCTGTCGAAAGGATGTCGTAAGGGAACTGTTCATGTACTGGCAGATTTGGCAATGTCTTTCTTGCGGACGAAAATGTAACAGCTCTCCATAAATAACGGCTGTTGGACTTTCCTATCTGAACTGGAAATGTGCGTAAAGTGTGTAACCCAGATGTTCAAGGATGCGTAACGATTGGTCTTCACGGTAGCATCAGGATCAAGCAATTCAGCAGGAGGGTATTGTGTAGGAGACCTGCATCGGAAGACACGAGAAGCAGGGTCGACTTCATGTTAAAAATAATAGCAGGGCAGGAAATGTCAACCTGACCGGAGACGGCATCTGGAGGTAAGTGCAGTTCAATTTGTAAACATCTTTGCAAAAATGTTCATTGCTTCCAATCTTTCAATGGCTTACAATAACAGGCGAGGATCGTACTGTGTAGGTTGGGATGTAGGAACAATGGCATGGACTACGGGAGTGACGAAAACGGGTTCGTACATGGGCGGCCCGCTGGTGAAGGTGCTTAGGAAGGGGAGCAGAATCGCTAGATGAGGTCGAATGACGACGTTTAGAGGGAAAACGAGCTGGGGGAGGAAGAACATCAGGTTCAATATCAGAAGAAGCAGAATCGGGTGAAGAGTCAAGATCGGAGGGAGGGAGAGGAAAGCAATCAGAGCTAGGAAGAGGAGGTTCAACATCCGAAGAGTCGGACTCAGGGGCTGTATCAAGGTCGGAGGGAGGTGGAGGAAAATAACAAGAGGGAGGAAAAGCGGGGTCAGAAGAGAGTTGAACAGAGGGAGGAAAGGAGGTATGGACAGGAGTTGCGGCAGTAATAGGAGGTACAATAATATCATGTTGAGGCAAGGCATGAGAGGGGCCTGGAGTAACGGAGGGTAACTCAGCCAAGCGAGCATCACGGGAGTGGATACGTGAGTACAGCTCAGGAAGAGGGATAGGACCCTCGGAGGTGAAACAGGAACGATAACGTCTGGTACGATCAACCATATGGAAGGGGGAAGAAGGAGAGGGCACCGAGGAGGCGGAAGGAACAGCAGCTCGACGGACTACTCTAGACCGGAGTCTGTGTAAAACATCATCACTGGGAGGACTATCAGATTCTGATGAGGAAGCATCGTAAGCATAGGGCTGAACAGATGTAAGTGGAGCAGGAGGAGGGATAAAGGAGACAGGGGCAGAACTGATGGGGTCTGAAGGAGGACAAGATGCAAGTTCAGACATGGAGGGAGAGGAAGAGGAGGAAGGGTTATACTGGAGGGTAGCTTGTCGCACGGGGCGGCCAGACGGAAGAGCATGAGGAGGGACAGTGTAGGGCGTTGAACATCTAGTCGCAACTGGGTAGCATGAGCTTTAGTTTCGTGGTGTCGCTCTTCATTCCATATCACGAAGGTAACCGGTGTTGTCTGTTTCACTATCTTGTACCCTGAAAGCCAGCGATGATCAAATTTATCGCTACGGGCATTCTTTTTAAACCAGACTAAGTCACCAACATGGAATGATGGCAAGCGAGTGCCCTTATCAAGCAAACGCTGTCGTTTCTTAAACGCCTTGAGAGCGTTATGGTGAACTTGCTGGTGGGCGGTACGTTTTTGTCGCAGGATAATCTCAATGGGATTATCGCCCATATATTTCCTTTGATGAGTAAGGAGATTATCCAAAGGTAGACGTGGTTCCCTGCCATACAAGAGGTAGAATGGCGAGAAACCAGTTGTATCATTCACATTGACACGCAGAGCCTCAAGTGCTTGGGGTATATAAACATCCCAATACTGCGGATTATCAGCTGTGAATTTGGAGAGAATGTCATGAAGAGTCTTATGCATTCTTTCATTGCGACCATTTGACTGAGGCCTATAGAAGATGGTCATCTTATGTCTGATATTAAGGGCTGCAAGAGTAGAATGGAAAGGGCGACCTGTAAATTGCTTCCCATTATCCGAAAGAATAGTCTTAGGATAACCGTGGCGAGGCACAAAAGAATTAAGGAAGATTTCAGTATCATCTTCAGAGGAAGAGCCACGGAGTGGAAAACATTCGGGCCAGACAGAGTACTGGTCTACAAAATGCAAGACATGGGTATTACCGGACTGAGAAAGGGGGTAGGGACCAGAGAGATCAACGCTGACGCATTCCATGGGAAAATGTGTCAGAGACATCATTTGGGTAGGGATACGCAGAGGACGCATGTTGCGCTGCTTGCATGTTCTACAAGAGTCAACATACTCGGCAACGTCCTTATAGAGAGAAGACCAGTAATATCGTTTAGAAATAATGTCTCGTGTTTTATCTCGCCCCATGTGGCCATTAGAATCGTGAAAATCATGGAGAACACGAATGATAAGATGTTTAGGAAGACAGATGAGGAGTTTATCTGGACATTTAGGGTTAATCCAGTAAAGAACGTTATCAGAGGACTGAATAGTGTAATTAGAAACAGATTTTGGGTCACGCTGAAACTGAGATCGAATTTGCAGGAGTGCAGGATCTCGAAGTTGTTCCTTCGCAGTGAAAGAAGGAAAGAGGAGCTCATCAGGAGAGCTAGAGAGATTTTCATGATCAGAAATGACAGGAGGACAGTCAGCATTTATGACAAGTATTTCTTTGGCGTTATCATCAAGGTCTGATGACGCCTTAGGATCCGGTTTAGAAGAATAGGAGGGGTCTGTACAAGTATCATATGGAATCCGAGACAGAAGGTCAGCTACAGTGTTATGTTCTCCTGGGATATGCTCAATGGTAGCATCATAACTCTGTAAATTCAGAGCCCAAGTTTGTAGCTTACGGGGTTGCTCAGACGTCTTGGTTAACCAAGTAAGCAAAGGCTTGTGGTCAGTACGGATTAAAACCTTTGTACCACGTAGATAGAAGTCTAACTTTTGCAATGCATAGTGTATGGCAAAAGCTTCCTTCTCAGTAACGGTCCATCGTGTTTGAGACCGACTGAGTGCGTGAGAGAGGAACGCAATAGGCATCTCGTTTGGGACTTCGGCAATAATCGGAGGAGAGTCCGAGATGTTGGCCTGGACAAGACAAGCACCAACAGCCCGAAGAGATGCGTCCGTATACAAGATCATAGGACGTCTAATGTCTGGATATGCCAAACGAGGAATCTTAGTAAGTGAAGACTTAAGATAATTGAAAGCATCCAGGCAGACGTTAGTCCATCGGAATCGAGCATACTTTTTTGTTAGAGCAATAAGAGGCTCAGCAGCTCGAGAGAAATTGACTATGTGCTTTCTATAGTAGGAACAACTGCCTAAGAAACCGCGAACGTGGCGAACAGAAGTAGGAGAGGGCATATCACGGATGGCCTGCACTTTAGCATCATCCGGGCGGACACCATCTTGGTTGATTATGAAGCCAAGATATCTGGCTTCGGTCTGTAAGAAAGCACATTTGCTTAATTTGAGCATAATATTATGTGCCCTCAGTCGGTTAAAGACTTTCTCAACATGGAGTAAATGATCCTCAAGGGTTCCTGGAGTGTGGATCAAGATGTCATCAACATAAGCCAAGGCGTAAGATTGCATACCCTTCAGTACTTCATCCATGAGGGACATATACGTAGCTGGGCTGCTCTTTAGGCCGAAAGGCATGACATTCCACTGGTAACTCCCAATATGTGTACAAAAAGAATACTTCACTTTGGCTTCCGGTGACATCAGAATGCACCAGAATCCAGAACGGGCATCTACGGTAGTAAACCACTTAGATTTTCCAACGGTTGCCAAGATATCATCAACCCGAGGAAGGGGGTATGAAATTACCATGGTGATGGCATTCAAAGCCCGATAATCGCAACAGAAACGATTAGTACCATCCTTCTTCTTAGTGACTATTACAATAGGGGAAGACCAGGAGGATCGGGATCTCTCAATGATACCTGCTGCCAACATATCCGTAATCGATTTCTCCACGATCTCCCTATTCTTAAGTGGAGTGTGGTACGGCTTAAGTGAGACAGGCACTTCAGTGGTGGTATGGATTTCCATTGTTACAGTATTGGTTCTCTTCAGTTCCATGTCTGAGAGAGCAAAGATATCATGATTATTCTTGACGAACTGACAAATGCGACTGGCATGTGGGGAGTCAGTTGTCACTTGCTCCATTAATTGAGCAAGGCGTGTAGGTGGCACATTCAAGGAAAAGGAGGGAGAAGGAGAAAGTTGTGGGAAGAGAGGCTGAGGAGGAGAAGTACGATAACCGGAAGTACAGGGGAGAGTTGTAAAGGTAGGAGAGGAACGTGAACGGCGCTGATGAGGGTAGTTACTAAACGATACACGCGCATTAGTAACAGCACCAATGGTAGAGGGGTGTGAGGAGGGAGGGTGAGTAACCAAATGGGAAGGAATAGTGGGGGGGGGTGGTTATCATACTCTGTGGAGGGAGGAACAGAAGTACGATGAGGCAGAGAATGTGATGCTAAGTGAGCAATCACTGTACCACGTTTGACAGTTACAGGCTTCCCAGAAGTATTTAACAGCATGACGGGAAAATCACGCTTAATGGAAACCTGAACAATGCCATCAACAACATTGATGCAGGGGTCATCAATGATGTCAATACCCGGTAATGGTTCCACTATGACAGAATGGCCAGATAAGACATAGTCGGATCGTTTGACCCGACCAGTAGCGATAGTCAAAGAGTGAGGCTTTAAGGTAATAGGAGCAGTGAGGCGGGCAAAGGATGCAATGTGAATATCATCCTGAAGAGGGATGTATTCACCATTGACGCGAATCTGTCGCAAGTCAAAATAGATTCGGGCGTGATGACGAAGAAGAAAGTCACGGCCGAGAATAAAGTTACGGGACATGCCTCTTGTAATAATGAATGGAAGGACAACAGATTGAGAACCAATCTTGAGGCTTATCATAGCAGTTCCAATGGAACGTAAAGGTTGGCCAGTAACGGAGGCCAAAGGAGTAGAGGAAGGAAAAAATGTTACATGCCGACGAATCTGACGAAACAACTGTTCACGGATGAGGCTAACAGTTGCGCCAGTATCAACAAGAGCACGGTAACTTTTCGTGTTGATGGAGATAAGACACGATGAAGGATCCGGAGTTGACAAAAGGAGGAGAGACATAAGAAAGAGAGGAGGAAGACACCGAAGGTGGGGAGGAAAGTAAACATTTAGTCTGTAAAGACCGATGTGAGGATGTGTTCAAGTTACCCGGTATGGTCTTAACTACTGGGCAACCCAATGGTTTCCCTGATTCATTAGGGGTGCAGGACGGGACTGTCCACGTAAAAAGGAACGCGGAGGACCTTGGGGGGGAGGGCACAGGATTGGTAGGAAGCTGTCTGTTCTGATAATGTAATGGTTGTGGCACGGGATTACTGTGAGGCTGTGGACTGCTTTGTAGCCGCTGAAAACAGATGCGCGAGACGTGTCCCCTTTGCCCACAAGTGTAACATATTATTGAAGCTATTTGATGGACCTGTGGCGCTGGTGGATGGTGAAGGCGTCGAGTCTCGTACTGATAAATGGAAGCATTATTACAAGGCATTGGTGACCTTGAAGGTTGCTGCCAAGGGTGGCGGCAATGGCTAACGTCCATCGGTTCGTCATCATATTCGTGTTCAAGACGAGGCTCGCGACCAAGACGGTTGGTAAAGCGTTTCTTCACGTTGTCCTCTGTGATGGCCTGTGGTATTGCATCTGTGACTGTCTGAGGATCCTTGCGGATCAGATGCAACTTAAGTGCGTCGGATGACAAACCATCAATGAAAATACCAACAAGCTGCCGATCAATATCTGCAGATGTGGAAGACGAATCAATGAAGGCATCTTCAGATAAGTTTAACAGTCTGTCTGCATAAAATTGTACAGGTTCCTGTCTGTCCTGGTGTACCCTACGAAGAAGAGTCCACGCGTGCTGACAATCCGTTATGGATGAATAGCGACTGACCATTGCCTTCTTCAGTGAAGCATAAGTTTCTGTAGGGAAAAGTTGTGCACGACGGCGTAAGAAATCAGTTACCAATGACTGGGAGGAGAAGAATGCAACACGCTTTTGGTCCTCATCGGTTGCCGAGGGGATCAAAGACACAAACTTGTCAATATCAACAAGCCATTGTATAAAGTGAGAAGCATCACCGTGAAACGGCTTGACAATGTTATTAATGTTTTGGTAATTGGCACTCTGTGTTACGGAGCTGAGCGTATTTGCAATGGACTGTAATGTGTTGGATGAAGTATCCGGAGAATCAGGTAAAGTTTTACTCGCTGCCTGTTGTTGTGACAATTGCTGTTGAAGCAGTTGATTTTGCTGTTGTAACAAGTATACCTGATGCTCTAGCTGTTGAATGGGTGAATCCATCATAAAAAAACAGTTACGAGCTGGTCACGGGCACCAAATCAAGTTATGTGGATGGGGGAGTGGACGGGAACGGCACCAAATCAAGTTAGATGTGACCGGGCTTGGTCACGGTGACAAATCAAGTCTAGTGTGACAGGGTGAGAATGGGGTGGAATCTTTTATCAATGTTCATCTGTTGTTTTACTGGCGACTGCCAGAGATGGTGATTACAGAATAGGAACATAACCCAGGTGATTCTTTTGGAGACTCGTAACTGTGTTTATGTTTTAGGCTGCATGATCGTCGAAAATATGGTAATATTCTTTTCTCTATTACCTGATGTAAACAAACGACACTTCCTACTGACGTTCAGGAAATAAGTTCAAGCTGGATTAAATATGAATGAACACCTTTATTAAGTGTCTGTAACCTCTGACAACTTCATAATAGTTCAAAAATACATGTGCTTCTGTGGTATACAAACCAGTCATCCCAAGAAATAACACACAGCCATCGAACTTACAAGATGGTCCAAAACCCCAAAATCACTGCATCGCACGTCTCGTGCCTAAAACCAACTCACTTAACCCCCTTCTCTCAAACCATCACTTCCGTCCTAACTACTGGGAAATTCTACCCCAAGTTCGATGACGTCCTTTCTTAACCTTTAATTAAATCACTCATAGGATTTGTGACTAGTGTTATTACGCTAACTAAACACGCTCAAATACTTAGTGTTTAATCTTGCTAAGTGTTCTTACCCTAACTATAATTAAGTGGCAGCACCTTAGTGTTAATCCGACGTAGTAGTCCGTACTGTCACATAAGTTATGATGTAGTACTAGGAGGTAATACTGGCTTTTCAAGCTAGGTTGTTGTTTGTCATCATGACTTCATGTGTTTGTTACTGGTGGAAATAATATTGGGAAGGTTCACAGTTTCTTTTTATTTGAAAACAAATAACTGTCCCTCTTGATTTAATGTAAAGTCAATTTTTGAGGGGGTACACAATATTGAGCTGCTCTGGCCAACGTAATCTTATCTTCTGAGTGGGCGGCAGGAAAACTGTCTCCTCTGCTCGCTTGCTTCACAGTTCTCTTGAGAAACAACACTGGTCGATATCTTTAACAAGGAGTATGCTACCAGCCTCTGGATTCAGCAAAACTCAGACCAGGTGCTGCTCTATTACTTTAGTACCACGGTCCTTGTAATAAGAAGGTTGTACCTCCTACTTCAGAACTAATTTATAATCTATTTCCACACTGAAGCACAATACATAACAAACACAGAGTTCAGCGCAGTAGGCCAACTGCTAGCTTCTCATGTAACAATATACACCAGTATTCCTCTCCCTAATGGTTACAACGCCTCTGCAATTCCAGCATTAATTTCTTCTATACAATAAGATAGGTGTCATAGTACTATTTGGCAATCCCATATATGCCTATGCAGTTTTACTCCTCTCCTACAAGTTTTGTTCATGGTGGAGCAATATCTAGGCTTTGTCTCATGTTTGCTACTGAACCACACACATACAGACATAAATTATCAATTTACATTCAATTTTCATCTAAAAGAGATCAAATATGTCTAGCTTACCACAATTCACGGAAATATTAAACAAGTACGTTGACTGGCGATGAGTTATGGCACAATTCCGATCTGCCTCTGTCCCAGGCTTTTATTAGAAAAATATGAGCTGGTTCTCAACGCACTTGCTTCTCACAACGTTTATTTTCAAAAGGTGACCCTGAACAGACGCTTCTAATTGACTATATCAAATGGTCTAACCAATGAGACCATGTTCACAAGAGCCTTTGAAAAAATTTACCCTCCCTACCGTTTCCATTAACAACCAAAAATAGTATTTGCAGTCGACTAATCATGTTTCGCCTTACATATTATTTTAGCCAATCAAATCGGATTTAACGTGTTGGCCTCATTTCTCCTAAAGCAGTGTCCAAACACGCCATTGTGAGCAAATATGATCATGTGTTGTCAGACAACACCACCACAGTATTTTGGCTATAATTTGTTAATTACTAGACTATTTGCGTAACATCCAACATATTCTTTGTCAGCAAGTCCTAAGGCACCCAAATATATAAGTTTAATGGAGCCAAGTGGCTTCGTTCAAAATATGTATTTTCTTCTACCACCCGTTCACTTTTCTACGATGGGGTGTCTTCTGTACTGTCAGACTAATGTCAGGATTTCAGACGTAAAACAGTATTGTGTCATGTTTCCTAATAAGCATTAAACATGTTTTTTTTAAAAACATTACCTCGTATTGGTAGTGTTTTTTGTCACTGTTTATTTTAAAAAAAATCAAGCCTGCACGCCTTTCGCGTGGGGTGGCATTGATTTTTATATCGCGAGACGACGCGGTAGCATTGCATGCGTTCCTCCGTACATCTCTCTCTCTTTTAAGCCAGTCTGTCTTTTCGTTCACGTAGCGTATAAAATGACATTAATGTAATATTATATCTGGGTCATTAAGCAGTGTGTCTATCAAGGTCGTATAAGAAATACAGTACCATTTTTATTTTTAGAAACGCGTGTAGTATAAAAAGGGGTTTTCTTGTTTAGCTAGCATGACGTTCTATAACACAGGCGTACGCTATTGTGACCGCACTGTTCTTTTACCATTCTTCTTTCCTTTATTGAATTAATTCGTTAGGCTTTACATTTACTTTCTAATTTAGATATGTGGATTAGAATTTCTCACGACACTTTCATTGCATTGGGAAACATATGGAGAACAAGAGAAATCAAGTCCAACACGAAAATATGAATCTTCAACACAAATGTCAAGTCAGTCCTATTGTATGGCCCTGAAGCACGGAGAGCAACAAAAACAACAACCAAAAAGCTGCAGACTTTTATAAACGGGTGCTTGCGTAGAATAGAAGGATTAAAATGGTATGACAAAGTCACAAATGTGGAATTGATGACAAGAACCAGACAAGTGTCAGTGGAACAAGAGCTGAGAAGAAGACGCTGGTGATGGATATGACACACATTGAGGAAACCTGTTGATAGCATTACAAGGCAGTCCTTGTTCTGGAATCCACAGGGAAAGAGAGGCAGATGAAGACCAAAAAACACATGGAGAAGAGAACTGGATACAGAGGTGAAAATGATGAGGAAAACATGGAAAGAACTTGAGCGGATGGCACGTGACGGGAGGACATGGCATGTGTTTGTTGAAGGCCTATAATCCTTGAGGAGCTAAAGGGTATTGCATGTGGAAATCCTCCATTCTGGAGCGATTAATTATCAAGTTCATGTTTCGCCTGTCCGACAGAATTCACAATGCAGACCAATAAGTGTCTTTTGTACTACTAGCTCTGCAGTTTATGTAAGTGAGATAAACAATAATTAAGCATAGTGCACGCCATAACGTTTTTTTACCGTTTTACACAAGTCAATAAATCAGTCATATCATAAAAGACATCTTCTACATCTACCGTTATCCACCATCACTAATTGCCCTTCATGTGTCTGCTTAATATCAGCCATGTTCACCAAAGTAATTCAATAAATCAATCTCTTGTTATAGTCAGTATTCGATGTTTCTGGCTCTACTCGTTATCAAGAAATGAAGGGAGCCGCGCTGGTGTAATGGTTACAACGTTGTACTGGCGGCCAGGTTTTCAAGGTTCAAGCCCGGGCGTCGGCGCTTGAAGGAGTGTCAACGACCGGGATTTTGACTGAATAATCTGAACGGCTCCTGAGATAAACCCTCTGTGGATGGGAAGGAGCGAAGCTCCTGACCGGGTTAGAAGGAAAGTCGTCAGGTTCCCCAGCCTCGCAATGACATGTCATTGGGCCAAAAGGGCTGGAAAGCTCGAGTGCCGCTGGTTAGAAAGAAAAAAAAAATCAAGAAATGAAATATACAATCTTACAAAACCATTCATACTTCTTATTATTATTATTAAAATGCACCAGCTACATCTAATTCTCTATCTTAACACACTTTGGAAGTGAATTATACATTTAAAACATGAAGCATTGCAATATTATCTCAGCACACCCAAAAATTTGCAAATATGCTCTACCTATATATACTAGCCGCCATTAAAAACGCATCGCATTAGTTTATGAACCGCAACTCGTTGTGCTAAATTTAAAATACATGAAACCACTGATTTTACATTTTTGATCCATTTACTAACCCAAATGTGCTGTATTACTAAACATGAGACAATTCAGAACCGGCTCCTAAGCAGTTGTCAACCCTAGGTGTAAAAACAAAAGTAGCACTCACTGTCATTCTGTCACAGCCATCATTAATACCGTATATGACCCCCTACAGCATCAATACAGGCTTGGCATCGGTGTCTCATGCTATTGCAGAGTGTCTCGAAAAATGTTTGGGGTATGGCGTTCCATTCTGCAATGAGTGCTCGCTCGAGATCATTCACATTGTTGATGTCATACTGGCGGACCCTTCTGTTCAGTTCATCCCATGCGTGTTCAATCGGATTCATGTCAGGAGAGTTTGCAGGCCAATCCAGTACAAGATTTCTCCTATCAGCAAAGGATTTATTAAACCGGCTTTCATCGGAGAACATTGTTGATCTCCATCCCGCCCTTGGACGGCGAATATTAAGGATAGGACCGATGTTGGGACGTCTGTTTTGCAAGCCAGCGGCGCGAAGTCTCCGTCGCACAGTGTTTGGCCCTGACAAGTCTCCGAGTGCCAGGTGTATGAGCTGCTGTCTGAGTTGCTGTTTGGAAGCGATTGCGCAGATGTAACAACAGAATTTGGCGATCTTGAGCTAGTGTTGTTACACGAGGTTGACCAAGCCTGGGACGGTCATTGGTGGTACCTGTCGCCCGAAATCGCTGGTTCAGCCTCACTATAGTGGACTGGTCACAATTGAAATGTCTGGCAACTTCTCTGGTCGCCATTTCACTGCCGAACATACCAACAGCTTGCCATCGCTCTTGTGACGATAGTCGAGGCATGACAAAAACATTAACAGACTTTCTTTCGATGAAAACAGATGATGGCGTTTTACTCGCTGAAACTTGACTAATGCGTGTGCCAAATTTCAATGTGATTCGACTTTTAATAAAGCCAGAATTATCAAAAACCTTGTTTTGCACGAAGCACGCAAAATTTGAAGTAAACATCACATCGACAGTAAAGTGGGAATACATGAACTTCATCACTTGCACACTTTCGGGGTTTGAAAATCGCTCACTTGCATAAACATTTCAACAGTGGAAACATGTCACGGTTTCGATGCGTTTTTAATGGCGGCTAGTATATATGCTTTTAATTCCTTTCAATGGCAGAAAAGGGAGATAATACATCCAATTAGATTATAGTCAACAGTGACATCACAGGAAGATAATTCATCCAAACAGATAATAGTCCGCTTCGACAATATGTAGCTATCTAATGCGTGTAATATTATAGTGAGGAATTTTCATCACACTGTTTTCATATTACTATTATCATAATTCATATTACTGCTTTTAAAATATTATCATTTTGTTATTGGCTAAATATTGTTATAACTAGTAGTAACCCGTCAAAATTGACAGGTTTTTAATTATAGTGTGTTGTTTCTGTTATATGTGTTACTGACGGTACTATTACTACTGTGGTCATTTCATTGTAGCCGACCGTCATTATATATTTGTAGTGAAAATTATATGGATGTATTAAATATGAAGACATGGAGTAACCTTCCTAAATGACACGTGGAGCAGTGATAATGATCTAATGGACCGGAAATTGACTAAATAACTAACATTTCTTTTATGACAACATGTCTCGTAATTGTTTGTGCATCTTTTAAAATCTTGACTCTCCATTATCAAACTGTTCATGCACACCGTCATTTGCGCACTTTTCTATTTTCAGGAGAGTACGTATAGGAAAAACAATACAATTATTGTCTAACTTTCAACCACATTTGCACCCCTTAGCTGTGGTTGAAAGTTAATGTACTCTCTCGAAAATAGAAAAGTGCGCAAATGACGGTGTGCATGATGTGACCGACCGACGTACTTACGGCGGGAATTATGATATTTCATTACACATTGCATGTGATATCTAACAAAGTCTAAACAAATATTTCATTTTATATATCACAGAACAAATGTCTAACAAACAAGCATGTGAAGAGAATTGTCCCTTGGGTCCAAAAAAGATCTGCCTGAAGTTTTCTCAAGAGAAGAAAGAATATCATGATGCCGAGAAAAAATGTCAGCAGCAAAAAACCATTTTACTCCAAGAAAACATGTACATGGATATAAAAGATTGCGTTCATTCATGTAAGTTAATATTTACAGCTTAGGTCTTTCTTCGTCATGCTCGTCTAGCTTCATTATGGGCTTCAGCATGCATACATTCTTGTTACTGGTGAATGTATGAAATTTATTGATGGATGTAAACCTACCACATAAAATATTAAAACTTAAATAGTCAAATAAAGTGAGATATATTTGGTATCTATGTATGAGTTTGACAGGTAACCATTTTATTTGTTCGCAGACTATATATCACGAGAGGGTTTAATGATGAGCGGCATTTTTCAAATGGTATTTCCTCCATGTTAAATTGCCTTTGCCATGGTGGTCATTTGGTCGTAGCTACATGTACTGTCAAAAACTTTTATCAGTAGGACATGGCAGGAAACTAAAAATATAGGAAGCTGCTTATTGTCTCTATTGTCTGAATTGGGAACTTGGAGTTTAAATAAAGAGACGTTACAAATGTTACAATAAACAAGAGAACAAAATTCAGCTTTGTCTTTGGAATATACAGAGCAGTAACGAAGGAAATGGTTTGGACATTAGATAAGAAAGAATGCTGATCAACTGCGCTTTTGCTCCCAAAACGCTACATCCTCAGACGATACAGCAAGAAGTAGACTAGGCAAACTTGTATTAGAGGGAGCTGCTAAAATGTTTATGAATACAGAATAAACCATTATTCAGGCAATTTTTTATTCCAGACCTAAGGGTCTGTTATATTTGGACATGCGCCCTAATATAACCGACTAGGTTGAACGGGACGCGCCTCGCCAAAACGAGGCAAAAGTTTTACCTTAAAAAAAAATTTTTTTTTTAATTATTCAGGCCACACTAAACTACTAAGTACTTCAGTGGAAAATATGTTCATGGAAATAAATACTTTACGCCTTTTATAAAAATGAAACACATTTGCTCTTTCTGGGAAAGAGCATGTGTGAGGCTCTAAGAATGAATCTGTCCACTTTTGGACATGTCTATTCTCAGGAACATGATGGATATACTTGTTGCGTCTATAATGTTAATAACGTAGCCCAGTTCATTCTAGGGGTATTAGTGCAAATAACATCTGCAACAGACACGGGTTGAAATAATTGCAGATCAATTTCGTTGACAAAATACATTGTTTATTCACATTTTCTTACAACAAGTGGCTCCATTTCAATATAATAATTAATGACATGCACAGTCTATTGGGCCAACTATACTGGGTCATTCATTCCATGTCCGTTAAACTATATCAGTAATGGTACAATCAACGCCTTTTCGTAAATTCCGTCGAGTTCTGGTCCGCGACCTTAAATACTTACTTTCTTCTTATCCTCAAAATACTTATCTATTTTATAGGAATCTTCTGGCATCAATATGCATAAAGACATTCTTTGTTCACAAGAATAATGACAGAAATATTGGCATCAAAGAACACACATGTAGCGCAGCCTACAGGCTGGCGACACCTCCAAAAGTCAACTGCCCTTACTCTGCAGGCGCAATTACGTAATATTTTTATTCTACGTCATTCTATGCTAGCAGCCCTCTGGTTGAGCACCGCAACGTTTCACTACAGTGAGCACATTCTGGTGTGTAAAAAGAGGTACAACAATACTGTTAACAAGTATGGTAATTTTCCTGAATGTTCAGCTGTTGCAAACATTTTTAAATTTATTTATCATATTTTGTTGTAATTACTTTTTGCCATTTACACTTCTATGTACATATTATAACCTAAATCATTTGTTTATTTTTACATAATAATAAATTCTTTAAGCACCAAACACGGCGCATAAGGCAGAAACCAGTGCTCTCCAGGTTGTTCGTTGTGACGCCACTCCTCTTAGCTCTTGCACATTATTTTTACATATCCGCTGCAAAATTATCTAATATAGTAACTGACAGCAGCACGCAGTAATTTAACAATACTATGACACTTTTCTAGAAAGACAGTTCCTACTTGTATGCTTCTATGTCTATTTTTTATTGTTGTATGTTTTATATTCATGCTGAAGTACTAATGAAAACCAGATATGAATTCAAACAAGTAAAAGAACTGTAGATCCCAGCCCCCTGCAATATATGTGGAAATGAGAAGGTAGATAAACTTGTCAAAGAAGGAGCACAGAAAATCCAAACAGAAGATAGGTCCACATATGAAGAGTTAAACGCAATAATCATAAATAACTATAGGGGTAAATGGCATAAGGAACACTCAGACTCCGATACCGCAGAACCATCCTGTATATTACCTAGAAGAGATCAAGTTATACTTTTAAGACTAAATCCAGCCGTTGCAGACTCAGGTATCATCTTCACAATAAATTGAAAATTTGACAGGCAGATATGTTCCCATGTAGGGAGGACGGACAGATATGTGCCCATGTAGGGAGGACAAACAAACAGCAGAACACGTACTCAAAACCTTTCGGCTTCACGAGAGAAGCATGGTGGCAGCATGGCCTTCTCCAATGTAGATGAGGTGGCCACTGTATGGTGGCGAGAGAAACTTGAAATGGACATCCAGCTTTTTAAGACAGATAGGTGTAGTTATTTGGAAGCGAATGAGACAAATATTTATTATTGTCACCTTCATTTCAACCAAACAGTTTTCTTGTAGATTTGTTATGCTCTGTCGTAAGTTCTCTATGTCTGACACCCTTACTTTGACAGACACTTTATCACACGTTTTTGCTTGAAAATATTACCTGTCTTACCTATGCACTATTTTCTATCATCTTGAATAGCTTTCTTTCATATTTTATTAATGTTTGTTACTGTAAATATATATAACAAGTGATTTATGTTTGTGTGTGTGCGTATATTAATAATAGTCCCTTCAGTCATAGGTGACTATGAGAATGCACCCATGAGGTAACAGTCCTCCGCTGCTAGTTTTGTTTCCTGGTGTTTCCTTTCCACGTTTTATTCTCTCTTCTGCTTGCCATGAGAGCTTCTTTTCGCCCTATCTGAGGTGGCGCTGTAGAGTGCAATGCAACTCAACTTTGCGCGACTGGCAGCTTCATCCTCCAGGGGTTGCTGGATTTATGTTCAGTGCCCTCACGTCACCTTTGAACGTCAGCTGCGGTGGCACAACTGTTCTTTTTTTAAAAAGTAAAGGTAAAGGAACCCGTTACACGCCCATTGAGGCATATTGGGAATATGTTGTTAGGCCCATATTTTCTTGACCATTGGCACACTAGGGGTGATGTGGTCAGCATCACGCCGGCCGCCGTAACCTTCCCAGAGTTGCTCTGGTACCCAGTTGGGGGCTGGGTCGACCCAGGATCCGTTTTCGGCCTAAAAACATCCCACCTCATCTGGGGATCGAACCATAGACCACTGAGCTAGGATGCCAGTACACTAACAACTATGCTACCGCGGCTCCCAAATTGTTCTTCTGCCATCTAACAATTGTCCGTAGAGATGCGGCCATTGTCCATGCGATGGACATGGCCAAGCCAGCATTGTCTGTGCTGCCTAAGCAGTGTATACACGCTTTGAAGGTCAAATGTGACAAAACCTCGATATTTCTCACTTTGTCCTTCGTCAGAATACCGAGGATGTGGCGTAGATACCGTATAAGGAAGGTATTGAACGTTCTTTCTCGCTTGGCATAGGTTGTCCATGTCTCGCTGCCATAAAGAAGCGTGCAGGTGACACAGGCATTATATACCGCAGCTTTGATCTTCGTTGCGAGTTCAAAGTTTCCACAAACATGCGTTGTGAGGCAGGCAAATGTGGCTGCAGCTTTTGGCAAAGCGGCTGTCAATTTCTGTGTTCAGAGAGTTTGTTGAAGATGGTAGACCTCTGGTATGTGTAGTGGTGCACCACTGCGAATTCATAGTTATCGGTAGTGATAGCTGGTGCTTGTGTATGTTTGGTGTGTGTGTGTGTGTATATATATATAGGAATTTTTTAAGGTGCTGCAAGGTCACATGACGTTGCCTGTCCTCCATGCCGTACTGTATTGTACTCTGACGAGACTCATTTTCATACTGTTGAGTTGGTTCACATTGCAGTTTACTGTATCATTTTATAAAACATTATATACTTTTGTTTTTTTTAAATCTTATGTTAAGTAGTTTTTGTTCATTATTCATGTTAAGTACTGACATGCTGTCAATGTGCTGTTTTAGAAATAGGAATAATATAGATATAGAGTAGATGAAAGACGTATATTTAAGAAATGAAAGTAGTATAATCATAAAATAAAATCGCACTTTTAACTCCAAAACATTCCAATTTGAACCCAGTAGGCGAGATCCAAGGATACAACATGTATTAGTATGTTGCAACGAAATGGTCTTCAGATGTGCCCTCTCTCGAACTCACTCTCTTTGCTTCTATAATTTTTTTTTCAGGGGTTCTCAGTGTCTGTGAGTGTCTTTCTTTTTTTCTCCTTCTTTTTTTTCACACGTTTAGTTACGAGATAAGTGTTTTACAAGGATATGATTTTTTTACTTTGGAATAATTTATTTTATTCTTCTTGTTCTCTTATTCCTTTAAAATTTGATTTGCTAAATTATTGTTTATACATATTGGAGCCTCCTTCCAAGACAGTGACATGTAGTTTGTCATTGAAGGTAGACCTCAGGTATGGGAAGTGGTGCATCACTGCCAACTCATAGTTATCGATAGTGATAACTGGTGCAGCACCCACATCCTGACTCAGCACATTTATTTTATTGTGAGGCCTACGTTCTTGCATGCTTGGTTGAAGCAATTCATCAAGCTCTGAAGCTCCTGTTGGCTTTGAGTGACGTCTGCAGCGTCATCAGAGAATAACAAGTCTCTTATAGTGACCCTTCTGAATTTTGTTCTGCCTTCAGCGTTGCAAGATTGAACAGACGGCCATCTGACCTTGTGTGAAGGCATATTTCTTCAGATACTTCTCTCATTGCATGTTTCAAGAGTAAGGCATAGAAGATCCCGAAGAGGGTTGGAGCCAGAACACAGCCTTGTTTAACGCCACTGCGTATGTCAAAGGGCTGTGATATGCTTAGAGCAGATTGGACTGTTCCCTTCATGTCTTCATGGAATGACTTTATCATTTCTAGCAATTTAACAGGGCAGCCTATTTTCAGGAGGATTTTGAAAAGTCCACCCCAACTAAGCAGGTCAAATGCCTTTGAGAGGTCTATAAAGGCTATGTTTAAAAGCATTTTCTGCTCTCTTAATTTTTCATGAAGCTAGCGAAGAGAAAAGATGATTTCTATTGTTGATCTACCAGCTCGCATTCCCACACGCCAGATCCTAACAGATCTCCCAATAGATCTATACCACACATCAGAGATATACCCCACTACAATGGCATGGTGCTTTTTAAAATCACCAAAATTAAATTTAAAAATTCTATTTTCCCCTTGCTGAGTTCTTCCTTCACTCTCATGGGTCTCGAGCAACACAGCTCTCCCTCAGGTTGGCCATCATAACACATACACCACAACTCCTCCATACCTCACCACCAACACCTCAAATATAGACCGCCCGCGCATCTCACCAATCGCCCCTCTCCCACCCGTGACGGTACACCATCAACCCTCCACTGCTACGACACTCCCAAAGAGATATATCTATATTCAATCAGAACCCCGTAAATAGACCCCCCCACCTTGATCCAAAAAATCCAACCAAACATTACAATATTTATCCTATTTAAATAATCGGTTCCACTCTCGACCCCCCATGATGTCTTTATCAGCGATACCCCCCCCCTACGCCCAGCTCGCGCACCCACGGCTTTTTAACTCTCTCTCACCATCATACATTTGTCTACTGATGTGCCTGTCTCCGCGCCACCCCCCACCCACTCATCGCACATGCAATTTCTGTAACATGAGGCTACGCGACGCTCACTGTATGTCGCATTAATATAGCACCACCTTCTAGAGCAGATATATAGTTTGTAATTCTTTGCTAGATAGTGACGACTTCGGCTCACCACGGGTGCCCTAGCATTCGGTGTAACTTCGCCCCACCCCCTCCCTTGCTCCGCGCCCAGCCAGGCGAGTTAGCTTTCAGATGATATGAGGGGGGCTTGCGCAGTTTTTGCAAAGGTCAAACAAGATCTGTGGGTGGTCGCCAGTTTTCTGGGTTTGAATGGTGGGGTTTTTGTATGTTCCGTAATGTGAATTCCGGTGTTTTTCCGCAACGTGCACCCTGGATGTACTCTGTAATTGATACTCACCCATTGTTGTGGGCTTGCTGGCTACTGCTCTACTGTGAAATCTGAGCCACTTTCTTTGAAAGGTAGTCCGCGGTAAATTTTTGGTTTAAATATTTGTAGCGAGGCGGCGATTTTGTCAGGGGTTTTCTGACATCTCTTGCTTGGGTTATAGGTAATATTATGCGTGTCCTGGTTTCCCCTTCCATGTCTGACTACCCACAGATGGAGTAGTTTTTTTGTTTTGTTTTTTTTTTTTTTTTTTTTAGTTTTTTTTTGAGCTAGGATCGTTTTTTTCTTTTTTGATTGTGCTCTGTGATTTTGCAGGGACAGGACACAAGGAGTTATCAGTATCACAGTCTGCACTTGGCACGAAGAGCGCGCGCGTCCTGTGGAGAGAGAGCGCCAGATGGAGGAGGGCATCAAGTGGAGGGAGCGATTTCATACCTGAGAAGTGGCCTTCTGATAAGAATCAGATCCAGTTGGTGCCAGTGCGTGGATTGTTGGCGTCTCCATGACACCTTATGCTGTGGTTTTGACTGATGAATGAATGTTAGTTTGAGATTGTTGGTCACGCACGAGGTCAATGACTGAACACAACTCAACTGGGCCAACCATTGCCGTTGTCCATGTTTTAAGTCATCTTGCCAATACAAACGTGTAACAGTTGCCCAGGACTCCAGATGAAACATTTTCGGAGTACCCTTTATACCCACCCCCCCCCCCTCGATAATTTAAAATCACCAAGCAGAACACAAGCTTGTTCTTGCCCTAGGTTTCCCTTTGCTGACTGCTGCCTTGCTCAGATTCTTGTAGAAAGATGCGTTTAGCTTCTGAGGCAGCAGCAAGCTAGTCGGAGTAGCATGAGTCAGAGTCAGAGTGGAGAGTAGGCGAGCATACACACTGCCAAGGCGCTCTCAGACTTAGCAGGCCGGTACGTTCACAGGCGTTTTTCTCAGGTGTTGGATTCCGATTCTTACTGGTTTCAACCAATCTTTAGTTAGTGAAGTTTGTTGACGCCCCCCACCCCCCCCCCCCAAGAGACTCACCTACACGTGATCTTCTAGTTTACTAGTTATGAATTGTCTATTCGGGCTGCGCACCAATAGAGATGGGTGAGTAGGTAAGTCCTTCTCGCTCACATTCCGTGAGCAATTGCAACGGTGCGGTTTCCGTGGGTCGCGCAGGCTATATCACAGCGCTGTCGTGTTTGTAGGGGGGCGAAGTGTTGGGAGATTGATACCAGCTGTCTTACTGATAGTTTTAAGTGTCCTGGTAGGTTTGGTTGGGGTCACGTCGTTGCAACCAGGAGTGTGCGCGGACTTTCGTGTGCATGCCTATATGAGTCTGATAGTTTGTGTGGTGATGGGTGTCTATTAGCGTGTCTGTGGTGTTTGTGGAGAGATATATAGGGGCGGTTGTGGTTTGATGCCAAATTAGTAATGTCAAACAAATATCGGGTAATGAGTCACACGCCTCCCCTTTTGCACCCAGTGGGGAAGAAAGCACTAGACTGTGGCGGGCGGGACACTACCTTACTGACTTGCGGCTGCCCGGCTTGCAATGCGGCCGTGGCCCTTGATGTTCAGTTGACCTATCCTAGCACGACCCATCTCCCATCTGTCCTCGGAGGATGGGATCGCTCCTGAGGGTGGGGGGGGGAGGGGGACCATGCCCTTCGTCAATTGAGGCACAAATGCTAATAAACCGGATAACTGCTACATCCAGGTCCGTAAAGTGCCAGGGGGTGGGGGGTCGGGTGCCGACACCTATATAGTGAAAGCTGGAAGTCAGCCTCTCCATGCGCGGCGGCACGCAGCGGTGGGGCAGTAGAGAGAGATAGAGTGGGAACATCATGATAGAGTTGCCCATGCAGAATGTTTCCCCTCTCCACGCCAGCCGGCAGATTCACAGGAACCCGGCGGGTGGGTGGTCGGGCATAGTTTGGGCTGGTTCTAGTACACGTACATCGTGTTGTATTGCTTGATACAGTTTTGGTACCAGCCATCGTCTGCACCGCCATAGCCAAGAGTTTGCCCCAGATAATAATGTCGTCGTAATCAACCATTAGACACTGACTATTAGGGGACTCAACGACTCCGGATTTAATCACCCAGGGTTGTCTTAATCCCACGGAAGACACCTTCCCATAAATGGATATTTCCGCTAGGGCAGCGTTTGTTGTTGGGTTTTAATTCATGAGTTTTACCTTTCTTTTGTTAAGATTAAGCTACCAATCCAAGGATCCCGAGGTACTTTCTGCCCCGCGAAGCTTACTAGGTTTTTACGGCCCCCGCCAGCCCGATGCTAAATTGGCCATCGCCCCTTCTCCCTATCAGTCGGAAAACCCAGTTCGCGTTTCCGCAGGTCTCAAATTGAGACACGCATGAAGGCCAGGAGCTGGACTGTGATTGTCAGAGGCTATATAGAGGCGGTGGCCTTAGAGAGCTTACTTAGAGAAGCATTTATTTTTGCAGGTGGAGAGCTATATTCTCACTCACTATGTGTGGAAGACAGAGCACCATACTATCCTATCCGGCTGTCTTCCATTATGGACCTGGTTCCATTATAGTCCTCGGTCCTTCTACAGCTTGTTTTCAATGTTGTCCTCCCAGCGGATCGGCTGGGGTCATTCCAGTGTGTGTAGGGGCGGCTTGGCTTCTTTAGTTGCCCCCATGCTTTTCGGTGGGTAGACGGATGCTCGGGGCACTCCCCCCCACCACCCCGATTCTGCCGGACATGGCCAAACCATCCTACTTGGGGGACTGTTCTACTAGGGGTCTGCAGGGTGTGGGTTGGGTTTTTTTTAGGCCTTGAGTATCGTCTGTAATTTGCGGACCCTATCTCTTCTTGTTAGTTCCTACCCACCTTCCTCACATATCACTTTTTGAACATTTTTCAACCCCCACAAACCCCCCCAATATAACCCCCCACATGATCAACCCCCCCTCCCCCCCCCTTCATGCCCCATTGCTTTATCATTCATGAAGCTCTCATAGTAGTTAAACCCCCACAACACATACACAGTTAAATGTTGATTTCAATCTGAACTTGTAGAATGAATGCACAATATATTTTTTTCCCCCAACCAATCTGACCACACAAAAAAACCAAAGCTGAATGCACCAAGCCCACAACACTCCCAATATTGAAGGAACCAATCCTTTACCTTCAAACAACACATAAGACCATTACACCCCGTTACATGTCGACCCCCATCACCCCTCCCCCAACCACCTTCCAAACTAACATCCCACAACCATGTAACAATGTTCAAAAAGTTTTTTTTTTAACGTATGATCTATCACTGTGAATATATTTTTATATATTTATAATTACACTAAAAGGAATTGTTAAAGCTGACAATGTCCCACCCAAACAAAACACCAACCAAATAACATACACACCCCAATCATATAAAACTATTATATATTCTTGCAGTGATAAAATTGATTATATTTAAGCACAACATTTTAACCAGACCTACACATTTCGAAATTTTTATCTAGTTGAAATAGAAACTTTGCAACCACAACAATCTAGCTCTAATCATAATCATGCATTAATAAATTGAAATTAATGAGTACTCTTTTTTTCTGTCATAATTTTTGTCTTGTATTGTCCTTTTTTGTGACAAAAAAGTCAGAAAATCTCTTTTTGTGGAAAACGAAATGATCACCTTACACTTGATCTAATCTAATTTGTGTGATGAGCCCCAAAAGGAAATCACAAAGACAATGGAACAATTAATTAAAACAGAGAAAAAAAATTTGCTTTGGAGGAGGTTTAGGGAGACAGAGTTCAGATATGGTCCAAGTAAAACTCTAAGGACGACAAGCATACATGTAAATAAATTGTTTTTGTTTCTAGTGTGCATTTTTAACACTTTGAATGACTAAAGCCTAATCTGGCCTGGTCATTGATATGTCCATTTGTTCTGGTCATAATTAATAGATCTACATGCCAGTACTCATAAGTACTAAATGTATGGAACAGGTAGCTTGATATAAGTATAAACAACAACTACAAAGCCTAAAAACTGTTTTCCCTATAGGTGTTTAGTCTTATTTAATGTGACAATCAAAAACCCGACCCCTAAAGGCTAGCAAGAGATCCCTTTATATCACAGTAATAAAGATAAGGCAAATGTACTGAGAAAAACAACAAATGAAAACAGAATAACAATGGGAAAAAGTAGACAGCATTAGAAGTATAATAAAACAAAAAGAAAAGATAACATATTAATTTACACTATGGCATGGGAAGCATCCAACATAATTAATGGAGGGCATGCAGGATCAAGATCTGCAGAGAGTCATGATTGCTGCCACCTCACAGCATGGCACTTCATGATAGTCTTAGTATATATCTCATTGCGTACCTAAAGAAATACTTACTATGTGGGATTCCACTATTAAACCACTAAAACCTAAATAATTTCATATAAAGTGTTATATAAAGCAATCATTTTCCCAATCACAATTTTCATGTGGAAGTACAGTGATATTAGTAAGATCAACAGAAAGAGTGTGTTGTTTTCCCATGAGGATGTGGAAGATTTAGATCAATAAATACCCTGTTACTTTCTGTCTAATTTAGCCGAACTCGCGAATCTGATGAAAGGATTATGGCAAAGAGAGAGAGAGGCTGCGATATAGAGAGAATAGCAGTGGGCGGGTAATGTAATGATGTGTCGCGAATAATGCGTGGTTGGTTGTACATTGAGGCCTGGCAACCTCATTCATATCAAACATATTGACTCTAGAAAGATCATCACCACTGCAAGATTTGCAAGAAGAAAGTACTTTGTTGTTCGGCATTTTTTGCAAAAGGTGACTCAGTTTTACAGTGGGGGGGGTGCACCCACTGGCCTCTGTCCTGGAACACAGAATATGAGATAAAATATATGAATGGGATAAGAACTATAATACAAGTGGAGCCTGCAGGTCATTTTTTAGAGTCCACAAGTTAAGTACATTATAGGAAAGGTGGGCATTAATTTGTGTTCATTATAAGATGGCACTCTACCTTAAATTAATTTATGTCAAAATTAATTGTCAGAAAATTCTTCAATGGTGTTAGATGACTTTGAAAATTGTGCTTTCTTGAGACATTGTGCTTTTCTTAGGAATAAAACAAAAATTTTTCAAAACCTTGTTTTATGTTGCTAATTTTCCTTATAACTTGCTTATCTCATTTACCTATTAGTATGGCATTTGGTACATGTAATTTCCATTTCCTTGTAAACCTATTCAGTGCTGATTTCTGGTATCCAATCAGAATTTTGATTTGTTGCAAAGAATGTAACATTTTGCAAAATTTTTACTCTCTTTTTAACATAGTAACTTTAACTTGCTGTGGCTCGTTACCTAATAAAGTTATCAAAAATCTAAGATGGCAAAAGGTTTGAAATACAACATTGAACTTCCAGGTTATTTTGGATGCACATAACTCATAAAAAAAGCCATCTTGAATTCACATTTATCAATGAAATCCAATATGGCCACAATTTCCATAGCATATTACCATAACATGCTTGGTTATGCATAATTATTATTATTGTAGGTTAAGGGTAGAAGAGGGACAACTAAGTAGGTTTATCCTGCCATTTTAATTGAAATCTTGTAATTATTTTTGAAAATAACATTTCCATGTTACCTCAAAGTTAACAGTAATAATAACATTATCTGTGGCTAATTTTTGTTTTATATTTGCCTTTGCCAGAAAAAACTTTCAAGACATTCAGTCTGACAGTTAGAACAAAACACGCTTTCTGATTTGGGGGTGAGGCAGAATATAACATCCTGGGGGTGGGGAGCATCCTCCTGGAGCACTGATGAGACAGTACCCTGTTTTAAAGAAGGGTCTCTAAAGCCGGACGTGGACACTGGGGGGCTGTTCGGGGCAGGCCCGGCTAGAGAGAGAGAATGCGCGGGGGGGGGGGAAGATGAGTGAGGGAGGATTTGTCTGGATGGGGGTGTTTTTAAAAAGAGGTGGGGCTCCTAACAGGAAAAATGGAGGGGACATAATAGTGTGTGGGTTATATCGGCGTTGGACCAAATTGTGGCGGGGGGGCAGGGGTGAGGGGGGCTGGGGAACATTAGTGGAAGAGGAGGAAAGGAAGAAAAGAGGAAATGTGGTACGGCAAATTCTGATTAGGAGCCATAAGCAATCTTATACACATGTAGATATCTCTAACACAAAACTACTCACTACAATCAAAAGTGCACTCTTAGTGGGTTATGTATGTGGGCGCAAAACACCTTTGTTAGTGTACAATAATAACGGGGCCGACGTGCCCCCCTTTGTAGAGTGCTAGAATCCCCAGATATGATGTGAAGTGGAGGGGTAGGGGGTGGGGGGGTGGGAGGGGGGCTATGGGTTAGAGGGTGGTGTAGCAGTTACTAAAGTGAGTTGCAAATTATGTGGTTCACCGAGTGCTGTATAGCCCACCACCGTATTGCATGTTGTCCTTTGTCAGTGCACCCACCTGGCAGTGGGACGTTGCTCGCAGCGGGTCACATGGTAGGAGGGTGAGGCACAGACATAGGGTGGTGGGGGGGCCCCCCGTGTGCCCAGGTACCCTAGACTCCCCCCCGTGTGACGTGTTCCCCCACTCCCGAAGAACCTAGCCCCTATCGCCACGCATAGGTGCCCACGGTCTCATCAATTCCCCCCGCGGCACCGAGTCACTAGGACAACGTCGCGCTTCAGCAATTGTACCTGACGCCCTGAAGTGACAACCCGTTGGCCGTGCCCGGTAACCCCCTATCAACGCTACGCGACAACGACTGGATTACCATGGACCGTATTATGCAACTCCGTACGGACTGTCCACATGTGTATATGCTCAATCCCAGCACTAGACGCTACACAGAACCTCTGGACAACAACACACCTATGGCAACTTCAAAAGAAGACCAAACTCAGCCACGTAGTTCAATACCGCAGGAACGCAAAACAAGACACAGACCGCATAGGTAAACATCAATATAAGGGATGATACCACGCCCACATTACATTATATGCGCTTTCTTAGGATATTCAATCCAACCAGCTAGGTGCATGTGGTGGGAGTGGGAGTAGGTGGTTATCTAGACAAGCTAGCCTTTCATCTTAGCTAGTTAGATGCTTTAACAACTACCAAAACTACACCACCCAAAACCCACACAATTCCAACAATGCACTTTTACTAACACCCACTCCTCAAGATCTATTCAAACAATCCACTCCCCCTTCACCTGCGGTCAGGGGATACTCTAACAATCATTATCATATGTTTACTATAAGTCTATCAATGATGGGATCTAGCCAAATAACTACTCACCAATCAATACATACCTAACTTCTTTTCTCGTAACTAGACAAGACACCAATCCCTCTATACTAAATCCTGCGTCCACAAACCCCATCCATGCTCATCTATACACATAATAATCCCACTTGCGCTCCTTCAGTGGTCCCTCCTGTCTTCCGATATATTAATCCTTTTTCTGTCACTCTAACGGAAAGACAAATCAGTATCATATTAACTATCCAACAGGATAGACATACATTAACTTGGGGTTTAAACAATCCACCACAACCATATCCACCGGCCAAAGACAAAGAGAGATTCTTTGACTCTTATAACGACGATCAAGGCGGATCGCCGGTTTCCTGCCATCCTAGGACATGATCTCAGACAAAATCGAGTGGGTCTTTATCACAAACTATCCAACTACCGCCATATACAAAAGTCCTATCCCCCCCTATGTCCAATACTCCTATCGTATCCTATCCCCCCTCTATCCAAGTCAGTCCACTCTGTTACTCTCTGGGGTAGACAGGTCTATCATACTACATTCATCTTGATCTACCTAGATATGGAAGATTGCTGTAGTCTAGCTGATCTGAGTGTCTAATCAAGCGGGATAATTATCTTTCGAATACGGTTGGCACAACAAGTTCTAAGCGAACAATCTTGTCTGCACTTAACAATGACCCGTTTCTGAGGAAACAAAGAAAAAAAAGGACTACTGCATTCTCAAACATGTCATACAAGACGATTAACTTAAGTGCATGGGGCTGGCTACCTGATCACGTTAAACAAGTTACCATAGAAACCATCAGTGCAAAAGCATGTGCATGCATGACGCCGTCTTCCTGCAGGGATCTACAACAGTGGTGGTTCCATATTCCATAAGTAACACAAAGAAAATAATGATTTTGATAACTTAACAACTGTTATAGTAATCAAGTTAGTATTTCAATAATTGCTATATTATAAAATATGATAACTTAACAACTGTTATAGTAATCAAGTTAGTATTTCAATAATTGCTATATTATAAAATATGATAACTTAACATCTGTTACAGTTATCAGGTTAGTATTTCAATAATTGCTATATTATAAAATATGATAACTTAACAACTGTAACAGTTATCAGGTTAGTATTTCAATAATTGCTAATAATTTACATAAGGCCTTTTATTTCCTTGTTATTATTTAAAACGAGAACATCTTTTATCCTGGGGTCCGTCCCCCCCCCCCCCCCCCCTTTTCCAATTGATTTCTAATCTAACACAAGAGATCCTTGTCTTGCTTGTTTTAGTTAGAAGGTTCGTAAAGGTTAATAGTGACTTTAATCATTTAGAAATGGAGAGAACAATTGGCTGAGAGTTTTTCGATATCTGATTACATATGTTTGCTCCACAGGGAGCTGAAGAGTGGATGATGGTCTCGTCTCTCTCCCATCTGCCTCTCATTTCTTTCTCTCCATCTAAACTTGTCTAGAGACTCCTCTACCTCTAATCTCTCTCATCTATCTATCTCATCTCAGTTTCATCTATCTATCTAAATCTTCTCAGTTTTCTCTGACTGTGATCTATCAGTATATCATCTCTAAAATCATTCTTGTCAAATCCATCTACATACATCTTATTGCTCCCATCTAAGACTGATTGACAAGAGTTTTATCTCTCTAACAATCTCTCCTCATTTCTATCTAAACCTCTCTCTTCTATCTCTCTCATCATCTCTCCCATCTGGATCTATCTCATCCTCACTCTCTCTCATCAATCTATCTCAGTCATCTATCTACTCTCATCTTTCTCTATCCTTAACATCTCTCTATCTAACTTGCGAGTATCTCTTTCTTCACCTACTCCTCAGAATCTCATAAACCTCTCTCTCTACTTGTCTCATAATGTCTGTCTCTCTCTCTCTCTCCCTATCAATGTCTGTCTCCCTCTTTCTTTGCGTCTCACATTGTTTATCTTTTCTTATCTCCGATACTTCTGTCCAACTCTTCATCTCTCTCTTGGTGTCTCCAGTCTGTCCTGTTTAATCTTGTCTCTCATATTGTCTTCTTTCCCCTTTTTTGTCTCACAATGTCCTCTCCTTGGTATCTCACAATATGGTGAGTCCCTGTCTCTCTCTTCTCTCCCAAATCATTTTTTATTTATGGTGTATTTGAACACGTATCTGCCTTGTTCATTTGGAGTCTCACTGATTTAATCATCGGGATAAAGAAGAAATGGAGAGAACATGTGGTATAGGTCATGAGAGTTTGGCTTGATCTGATTACATATGTTTGCTCCACAGGGAGCTGAAGAGTGATTGATGAGTCTCTCTCTCTCCCATCTCTCTCATCTCTCTCTCTCATCTCATCTCTCTCATCTCATCTCTCCCATCTATCTATCTCATCTACCTCTATCTCTCTCATCTATCTATCTCATCTCTTTCATCTATCTATCTCAAATCTCTCATCTTTCTCTCTCATCTATCTCATCTCTCTATCTAATCTCTCACATCTATCAATCTCATCTTTCTATCTCATCTCTCTTATCTCATCTCTCCCATCTATCTATCTAACCTCTCTCTCTCTCATCTATCTCTCTCATCTCTCTCTCATCTCTCTCATCTATCTATCTCATCTCTCACTCTCTCTCATCTATCTATCTCATCTCTCTCATCTCTCTCATCTATCTATCTCATCTTTCACATCTCTATTTCATCTCTCTCAACTCTTTCATCTCTCTCTTTCCTCTCTCTCTCTCCTATGTTTCATCTCCCTTATCTCATTTCTCTCTCTCTGATTTCTCTATCGGTGTCTCATAATGTCTGTCTCTCTCTCTCTCTGTCTCACAATGTCTGTCTCCCTCTTTCTTTGCGTCTCACATTGTTTATCTTTCTCTCTTAGTGTCTCAGAACATCTGTCTCCCTCTCTCTTGGTGTCTCACAGTGTCTGTCTGTCTCTCTCTCTTGGTGTCTCACAATGTCTTCTTTCCCTCTTTTTTTGTCTCACAATGTCTGCCTCTCTCTTGGTATCTCACAATATCTGTCTGTCTCTCTCTCTCTCTCTCCCAAATCATTTTCTAATGTTATGTGTATTTTTAAGGATTATTCTGCCTTGTTCATTATTGATTATGTAAGTGTGTGTAACTTATACTTTTACAATGTTGAGATTTTACTTTGTTTTATTGCATTTATTTTGTTGATTTTTTTTTTTGATTTTTTTTATATTGAAAATGCATGTGTAGGATAAATGAATTGGGTATGGGAGACGAGAGAAAGGATGAGCAGAATGTCAGACAGGCCTGCGTGCCCAATTCTAAACAATGTGAAGATAAAGTTCGTATGTTCGTTCGTTCGTTCTATCTGATTCTGCTCTTGAGTTAGGAAGAGCAAAGAAATATATGGAGTTCCTACTCACTCAATAGCAGACTGTTCAAATATTTCTGGAGTTCTGATTCTATACAACCCTAATGTGATCATACTCGAATTATTGTATGATTTACCGCATAGATGTTTTGGATTTGTTTTTGTTTTTTTTGCATTTGTTGTTTTTTTTAATGTTTATTACGTTCTTGTTTGTTTAAAAAAAAAAATATATACTTTATGTTGATTATGATTGGGTAGTGTCAGTGTATGCTGTTATATAACTTTTATAATGTTGTATGCCATTAATGTAATGCTTAAAGTAACATGTGGCAATGAAAGGATATAGTATGCAAGATAAGTGAGAGTGGAAGGGCAGAATGTTAGACGGGCCTGCGCGCCCAATTCTTAACCCTTTGAAAATAAAGTTCGTTCGTTCTTTCGTTCGTTCTCTCTCTCTTTTGGTGGCTCACGATGTCTGTCTATCTTTCTCTCTCTTGGTGTCTCACAGTGTATGTCTCTCTCTCTTGGTGTCTCATTATGTCTGTCTCTCTCTCTTGGTGTCTCACTATATCTGTCTCTCTCTCTTGTTGTCTCATGATGTCTGTCTCTCTCTTGGTGTCTCACAATGTCTGTCTCTCTCTCTGATAATGTCCGTCTCTCTCTTACTGTCTCACAATGTCTGTCTGTCTGTCTGTCTCTCTCTCTCTGTCTCACAGGTCGTCTGTCACTCTCTTGGCAACTCACAATCTCTGTCTCTTTCCTCTTGATACTTTACGGTTTCTGACTCCCTCTCTCTCTGTCCCCTAGTTTCTCTCAATAATGTTTGATAGGGTCTCCTAGAATGTTTGATGGGGTCTCTTAAAATGTTTGATAAGGTCTTCTAGAATGTTTGATAGGGTTTCCTAGAATGTTTGATAGGGTCTCTAAGAACGTTTTCTTGTCTCATGAACCAAAGCAGCATTTCTCAGATTTTTGTTAATGTATGTGAAATATGTACTTGCTATCTTTTTCTGATCATGTCACTTCTTTCTACTTCATCTAACTCATCTCTCTCATCTCTCTTTCATCTCTCTCATTTCTCTCATCTTTCTCTTCTCTCTCTCTCTCTCTCTCTCTCTCTCTCTCTCTCTCTTTCTCTCTCTCTCTCTCTCTCTCTCTCTCTCTCTCTCTCTCTCTCTCTCTCTCTCTCTCTCTCTCTCTCTCTCTCTCTCTTTCTCTCTCTCTCTCTTCTATTTCATCTTTTACATGTTTACTGTACTGGCTGTTTCTTTCTCAGTCTCTCATTATTTTGATTCTCGGTTTTAAAATTGCCACCAAAAAAACAACTTTAGTATTATTTATTTCTTTAATTCCTCCAGGTGAGCATGAAAAGTCATCTTATGAGGATGACCATAAGCTGATATATTGTTCAGATGAAGAGATGCCTTATACAGAAGTCAAGGTTGTGAAACTACACGGTGATCAAATACTACCCACAAAAACAATCGACAATAAATATGTCGCAAACGTTAAGACAAATTGTGACATAATCGGAACCTACATGTGTATGGTCAGTCTGAAGGATGGTACTACCAGACACTTCACCAGAGATATTGGCATAGATAACTGTAAGTTAAGGTCAATCATCTTGGTGATATTATGGTTATGAATGTCTCTGACAGCTTTTGCAACAGTGATTACATGTTGTGAAACTATTCAAGGCTCCACGTTGAATATTTCAGATATCTAGGGAATTGAAAGTTCCCAATAAAAAGAAACTTCTCAGACTACAACTGTATGGGACTCTTTCAGAATAGAAGAACCTTACTGTGCAGAATGTCTTCAAGACAATAATATAGAACATTTCTTGTTAAAATGTAAGGGTTAAGAAATGTAGAGAATCCCAATATTAGATTATTTGCAGGCTTCTAATTCATCCATAAAATATAGAAGTTTAGAAGAGGTGTTCAGAATTGACAGACCTAGGATAATACATAATATATTCAAACAGTATTTAAAAAGAACAAAAATTCTTAAGCAATGATTGGTGAGTATATGGCCGGGAGAGTGGTATAATGGTTTACAAATGAAAGTAAATTAAATATCAAACTAAACACATCCGGCTTTTACATCTATTCCCTATTTTTTGTTTGCCTTTTTTTGTTTTGTTTCTCCTTTTTTTTTTTTTTAACACACGCACACTTTGGTAATGTTGTAATGCTCTATTTACGAAATTTGGACTGGAGATATGATGTCACTTTTGCATATCAGCAGTTGAACTTAAAACACTACTGTACTTAAAAACACTATATTTCCTAATTGTAACCCTTCAGAGGTTAAGCTGGATATTTCTCATTCTTATTTTTTTTTTTAAACTCCCTTTTAACACAGATGAAGATGAAGCATCACAACAACGGAGTCTGAAAATATCCAGGGGGAAATAAAAAAATAAATAAATGCAGGAAATGATAACAATGTAGAATCAGAGATATATTGTGCACCAATGTAAATAAAGTAAGAGATACAGACATTGTGTAATATCAAAATAATACACAAATGGCAGATGAAACTTCCACTGCATTGGGAAATATATGGAAATCTAAAAGTAATCGTGTTCAACACAACAATAAATATCTTGAACCCAAATATCATGTCAGTCATATTATATGGCCTAGAAACAAGGAGAACAACAAAAACAACAATCGAGACGTTACAGAGTGAACTCTTTGACTCTGGAACAACGCTCAGAGCGTTGGTTAGTTTTGACACCCGTGCCAAAACAACTCTATGAGCGTTGTTTTTAGTCTATCACGAATTAAAATTACGGCACAGATGGAAATTAATTGTAGAGTCAAAGAGTTAATAAATGGGTGCTATTGTAGAATAGAAGGATTGAAGTGCTGCAACAAGATCACTAATGTGGAACCGATAACAAAGGAAAAGAAAGGAAAAGGATCCCGTTACACGCCCATTGAGGCATATTGGGAATATGGTGTTAGGCCCATACTTCCTTGACCATCGGCACACTAGGGGTGATGTGTTCAGCATCACGCCGGCCGCCATAACCTTCCCAGAAGTTGCTCTGGTACCCAATTGGGGCTGGGTCGACCCAGGAGCCGTTTGTGGCCTAAAATAAATCCTACCTCATCTGGGGATCAAACCATGGACCACTGAGCTAGGAAGCCAGTGCACTAACCACTATGCTACCGCGGCTCCTAACTGACAACAAGAACAAGACAAAAGTCAGTGGCGACCAGAGATGAAAAGAAGTTGCTTATTATGGATAGGTGTAGTGGTGTTGATGGTATTGTATGATGGTGATATTACTAAATGTAATTGTATGAGGCCAGCTGTGAAGGCTCCTGAGATAAAATGTAGTTGAGAATTGTCAGAAGGCCTTTCTTGCTACCACTACGACCTCACACTTAATTTTTTTTTTTTTTAATGAATGTGGCTACGTAAAGTGTCTAGGGTTATGATATGTAGTGTGGTGTAATAGGTTATAGATATACCCACAGATATTTAACAAGACTAATAATATTAATAAATGTTACAACACACTGAACTAACTCAATAGTGCAAAATTTTTTGATAGAGTTATATTACATTTATTTTGTTCTGGATCAATTTTTTAGATTGACCAGAACTTAAAAGGATTTAGAGATTATGAAAGAAATGCATGGAATATTATATCATAAATGCAATAGTGTACATATATATGTACTATACTAGTTAGTTTTATTAAAATGTTCTAGTAGTCATCTACTTGGGAGGATAGTTACTGTTTGTGCTGTTGGGGTGGCCTCATCACACCTGTCTATATTGACTACACAGTGTCCAGAAAATGGTGGGAATTTTTATGGGGGTATTAGTAACTACATAGCGTTGGTGAATGTCCAGCAGACCAGAGGCTCACTCATCTTGTAGTTGTAGCTCTGGTGCTGAAATCAGGTGGTCCCACCTCTCCGTGCTGGCGGGCAATAATGGTGGTCTCTGTCACAAGTACTGCACAGATACACTCGAGTAAAGTCACCAACTGAATAGACACTGCTTTGTTGACAACAGAAACTCACAGCTCTGCAATCAAAGTATGGGCCATGTGTCAAAATCTATTCTCTACCCACGTCTGGACACAACACTGACACAACAACCACATCATACAGACAGGTCAGATCTCTCTGACCAAACAGCACATTTACCATGGTGGGTTTACATCAGATAGATCCTCCCAGACTATAGATTCTGAAAAATATTTATTAGTTTTCTGCCCTAAAAGAGGATAGGTAATATGTTTCATTATTCTCAACACTTGATCTGTCTTGCCTAACCCTTGCTGGAGTTTATGTACATTGTTGGTCCCTAGACCCTGACTAGGGCGGGGGGTCTAGAGCAAATCCCTACTTGTTTGTAAGGCTAGATTTTGATATGGCAGTATCAAATCACTCGAACATGAAACAATATTCAAAATATATAAGGAAATAATTTCAATCTTACCAGATTATGAATAAATAACACAGAATTGCTAGCAAAACTCAGCTGAGCTGCTGGCTATAGTATGGCGTCCCTAAACTTCTTACACTTTCTTTCATATGGAAATCACCACACTTTAAAATCTGTGTCTATCACTGAACAACTATTGAGAAATGACCCCAAATCCGCGTCTAAGCGCCGACAATATGCTTGTCTGTGGCCAATCACTGCCTAGGTTTATTTGAATTTCAAATTTCCTACACTAAAGTCATTTCAGTCATGCTTCAGTCAAGTATGGATGGTTATCTGTTAGTCTGTCCGTCTCTACTTGTGTTTCTACAAAAATGTACTCGATTTTTGAACCAACCTTTCTCTCCCCTCCAAAATTTTGTCGTTAAAAGTTATTTTTAGACACAGCTACCACCCAAAACCCCTCTCCTCCATACTAAGTAAATTTGAACACCTGCGTCCCAAGGTCGTGTTTTTTTGTGCAATTAGCGACACTTTTAGATTCAATACAGTCTGTCGATGATGTGAACAACACTGTCTTTTGTCATTATCTTCAATATTATCTATCCGTCTGTAAAAGTAAGAACATATTAGTTCACTGCTCAGAATAGGCCATCCGGCCAGCTAATTTTTATATTCCTAACATTAATATTAAGAAAAAAATACTTTTTAATTTTTGTAATATTCCTAACATCTGCGTTTAGCCGCTGAATTCAAATCAAGGGCTTGGTATCGCGCAAAAGCGTCCAATAAATGACTGTGGCGTAACATATCTATGGTCCCTTCTGTCGAGTTGCTTACTTTTTATGTCAACTTGGGAAACGTGACTTTTCTCCGTTTCCCCCCCAATTGCGTCTCCTTAGCCTTTCCAGTCTCACGCAATCTTTCCAGTCATATTTTTTTCCTTTTTGATCCGCCGTTCCCCTCCTGTCTAGCAAGTCAATTTTTATGGAGGGTGATGACCCGCGGTCTAGGCGATCATGTACTATTCGCAGCCTACGCATTATGTTTTTATCCTTAAATGTTATCTTTGGAGATATTTTACCGTTGTATCTCTGTCAATTTCACTACACATCTCCCCACTTGAAAACATGCCTATGGCAAGTTCCAAAACCAGCGATACACATAGGTAAAATTACTCCTCACGTCTGCCACTACTCTAATTTTGATCACAGGGGTGCCGACTGAGGAAATCTGCACCGACATTCAATTTGCCTGGGATATATTGGATACTAAACTGATAAGGTTGAAGCAACAAAGACCACCTCAGCAATCTTGCGTTTTCATGCTTAGCCTGAGACAAGAACACGAGAGGCTGATGGTCCGTCTCCACCACAAAAGTCCTACCATACAGATAGATTTGAAACTTCTTTATTGCCCAGATTAATGCTAAACATTCTTTTTCGCTTGTGGAGTATCCTTGTTCCGCCTTATTCAATTTGCGGCTTGCATAAGCGACTGGTTTAAGTTCCCCATCAGGTGAAGATGATCTTTGCAACAAAGCCCCTCCTAGTCCTACATTACTTGCATCGGTTCTTAAGACAAAGTCCTGTGTCAAATCAGGCAGTTTGAGAATAGGCTTGCTAGTGAGTTTTTCCTTTAACTCTTGGAACGCTAGTTCACATTGTGCAGTCCAAATAATTTTATCTGGAAGTCCCTTGCGAGTCAGATCAGTCAGAGGAGCACAAATAGCGTTAAAATTTTTGATGTATTTCTGATAAAATCCGCATAACGACACGAATGATCGCACGTCCTTTTTTGTTTGTGGCCTAGGTGCTCTCTGCAGTTTTTCCAAGTTCTTAGGATCAGGGGTCATATTACCCTGATATACAGTGTGTCCCAAGAATTCCAACTCTTTGCATCCAATACAACATTTTGTTGGCCTAGCAGTTAAGTTCGCCTCCCGAAGTCTATCAAACAACATCTCCAGAGCTTCAATGTGTTCTTCAAATGTCTCTGTGGCGACGAGAATATCATCCATGAAATTCGTGATACATGGGTTATTCAGGGGATCCAACAATTTTCGCATCATCCTTGAAAACACACTCGGAGCATTTTTCAGTCCGAATGGTAGCATATTGAATTCATAATGTCCATCCGAAGTGCTAAAAGCCAAATAAGGTCTCACTTCAGGCTTCACTGGGATCTGGTAATAGCCTTTACTAAGATCCACCTTTGAAAAGTATTTTGCCTTGTTCAGTCTGGCAAATAACTGTTTTGTGTCTGGTAATGGATCCACTTGTCCTTCTGTGACAGCATTCAGTTTCCTGTAATCTATGCACAGTCTGTGTTCCCCAGACGGTTTTCTCAACAAAACGACACTAGAACTAAAAGATGATTCACTGTGCGAAATAATCCCCTCCTTCAACAAATACTCTATTTCTTCCTTCAAAGCCTTCTCCTTCGCGAACGGAATAGAATAGGCTCTCATACAGATTGGGTTTGAGTCTACCAGTTTCATGTCATACTGTAGCAAATTTGTATGGCCTGGTTTATCTGTTAATACATCTGTATGTTCCTCCAGAACCTTTTGAACTCTCTCCCTCTGGTTTTTAGTCAGATGCTTACTGACTTTTACCTGTGCTGCTGTTTCACATGGATGTAATGGGTATTCATGTGAGGTGAGTGGTTCTTTTTGCATCTGGGTTGCAATAGCCAAGGTCAATAAGGGGGTGCTTTCCTGGAGTGGTCTGTCCAGATACTTCTTTAACAGGTTTACATGATAAACTTTTTCCTTCCCCTTTTTGTCAATTTTATAGTTTGTTCTAGACACCTTCTCTAGAACCGTATATGGACCTTGCCAACCAATTTGTAATTTATTCTGGCTTCCCGGTAGTAGAAGCAGCACCTTCTCTCCGACTGCCAGTTCCCTGTCCTTTGCCTTCCTATTAAAATATGCTGCATGTTTCTTCCTGGCTTGCTTCAAATTATCATTTGCCAGTTTCCATCCAGCTTTCAAACGAGTGGTCAGTTCGTTCACATATTGATACGATGAGGTAACAGTCTCTTCCGCCTTCTCATCTGTCCAGGTCCTTAATAGAGTTACATCTGGATCTTTAATTTATCATACTTATTTTTCATGGAACCCATCGGGTCCCGTCCATTAGAAGCTCTATAATGAGGACTTTTCTTCCTAGAATCATCACTCACAAATCGACCACTACCAATTTTTTTCTGGGGTTTGTCTCCCCACTTAAGATTGTTTATGAGAGATCTTCGCTCTCTTGTCTGTTCTTCCAGTTTATATAAGTCTGACCGAGGGATTGTCATCTTATCCTGGGTAAAATTTCTTCTTTGTACTCTTCGCATAGTGGCCATGTTAATCCATTCAAGTGAAGACTGGGTGTGAAAAGGGGGCTCCCATTCCACTTTGTCTACCCGAGTATAATTAGTTTTCCTTTCAGGCCTAAAGTTGCCCCGTGGCGTTTCTAGGTCCTGCACATATTTTCCCTTTGTGGGTGTTCCCTCATGAAATACGCCACATGCTTCTACAAAGTTTTCAACATCGACATTTACGTCGGGCCAATAGTATCTTCGAGCAATCTTTTGGCAGATGGTACCGACTTTCTCATGGTCACCATCTTTTCCAACATGTAAGCTCCTTATTAAGTTTGCCCTATATATCTTGGGAAGAACTAACTGTCCGTGACCAGTGGATCTAGTTCCTGTCTTCCTGTATAAGAGTTTGTTCTTCATGAAATATTCCCCCTTGCTCGGAGGTGTGTGGCATTTGGGCAATTTTTTAAAACAGGGCTTGAGTGTCCTATCCTCAGCCTGCGCCTTCCTCATCTCCTCTGGATGAGCATTTATAGGTTCACCTTCTTCCTCCTTCTTCTGTGACCTGGTCTGCACTGTCGCCATGATCACAGCTTTCTCGGGATTCCCCAAGAAGACGTATCTACACCCCAATATCAGAGGGTAGATTGGTTCATCTATCACTGCTGCTCTGATTTCTCCTTCCACATAGCGAGTTTTCACCGTTATCCTTGCGATGGGAAGTGTCATGAGTGGTATGTCCTTAGTCGCCCCTTGTATTTCCACTGTTTCTGTGGTATACTGACTTGGGTCCACTAGGCTAGACTTCACAACTGAATCATAATCCAAACCTGTATCATAAAGGCACCTTATGGTGACCCCATTACAAATAACATCCTCACAAACTGGGGGGTGATAAGGTTCCTGTTGTCCATTAGGATTACCCTTTAATCTTCGCGTCCCCGACTTCATTGCAGCAATGTTTGAAGGTTTCCTTCTACAAAATTCGGTGTTATGGTTATCCTTCTTGCACCATTTACACCATCTTTTTCCTTGGTTCAACGGTTTCTTTCATTGAACTTTTGGTCATTGAACTGTGAGTTTCTGTCGCGATAGTCATTTCTTGGCCGCTCAAAGTTTGTCCTACCTTTATTTCCCTGCTCTCTATTATCAAATTTATTAAATTGCTGTGGAGCTTTAAAATTGTCTATGTGCTTCTTCTTAGCACCACTTACCTCTGCCTGGGCTGCCTGATACCTCTCAGCAACATTTAAAATTTCCCCCAACTTCTCTGCACCTTGTTCCATGAGAAATTTTCTCATGTCTGGAGCCATGGACTCTCTCAATTGCTCAATCATGATCATTTCTTTAAGATCTTGGGTCTTCCCCAGAGCCGTCCATTTCTCCAAATAGGTTTCTAGTCTAGCAGAGAATTGGTGGTATGTCTCCCCAGACAACAGTTTGGCATTTCTAAATTTCTTACGATAAAATTCACCATTCTTCTCGTACCTTAATAACAAAGCCTGCTTTAACATGTCATAATTGTCTTGGTCTTCCCTGTTCATTTTGGCAAATACTTCATAAGAAGTACCTCTCAATCCCTGTGATAGCTTTAAGCTCCACCTCTCTCTCTCTAACCCATATGTAGTAGCTAATAACTCAAAACGTCCTAGGTACCCCTCTATGTCATCGTCTTTTTTCAACAAAATGGTCTAAATGAAACCCCATAGCGGAGTTTGAGGCTCCCAGACTAGGCGTAGCATCTGAGGCAAAAGGGCTGGCACCATTTTCAGGAGCCTGGCCTTGTAATTCCAGCTCCCTTAGTCGTAATTCGTGCTCCCTTTGCAACCTTCTATCTTCTGCCTCCCTTTCGGCAGTCAATCTTTTTTCTTCTGCCTCCCTTTCGGCAGTCAATCTTTTTTCTTCTGCCTCCCTTTGCTGTCGTTTTTCTTCTGCCTCAATCTGCAGCCTCTTAATTTCTCTATCAGCCTCTAACCTCTTCTCTTCAGCTAACCTCCTTTCTTCCCGTTCAATATATTTATCACATTCAGCCGTTACGTATTGAATTAAAATTTGACCATCCATTCCCATCTCCTTCGCGGTGAGCACAGCAGCTGATCTAAATTTTGCCAGCTCCGCCATACTTTTTAGACAATATAATAATATACAAGCTAAATCTCTAACCAGTAAATACACTAAGTACTTCTTATGACTATAGTCTAACTAATTCTAACTAACCAGTTAACTAATTAATTATTACTGGCTGTGAAGATTCACCAACTTTTATCTGCAGGGACACTTTTAATGTTAAAGGGAATTTTACAATTTATTTCCCTACTTTTATTTCTCCCACCAGGAGATCCTAATATTACTGTTGGGCTAATTATCCCCTGGACAAGACCCCAATATATGTAGTGGTGTTGATGGTATTGTATGATGGTGATATTACTAAATGTAATTGTATGAGGCCAGCTGTGAAGGCTCCTGAGATAAAATGTAGTTGAGAATTGTCAGAAGGCCTTTCTTGCTACCACTACGACCTCACACTTAATTTTTTTTTTAATGAATGTGGCTACGTAAAGTGTCTAGGGTTATGATATGTAGTGTGGTGTAATAGGTTATAGATATACCCACAGATATTTAACAAGACTAATAATATTAATAAATGTTACAACACACTGAACTAACTCAATAGTGTAAAATTTTTTGATAGAATTATATTACATTTATTTTGTTCTGGATCAATTTTTTAGATTGACCAGAACTTAAAAGGATTTAGAGATTATGAAAGAAATGCATGGAATATTATATCATAAATGCAATAGTGTACATATATATGTACTATACTAGTTAGTTTTATTAAAATGTTCTAGTAGTCATCTACTTGGGAGGATAGTTAATGTTTGTGCTGTTGGGGTGGCCTCATCACACCTGTCTATATTGACTACACAGTGTCCAGAAAATGGTGGGAATTTTTATGGGGGTATTAGTAACTACACGGCGTTGGTGAATGTCCAGCAGACCAGAGGCTCACTCATCTTGTAGTTGTAGCTCTGGTGCTGAAATCTGGTGGTCCCACCTCTCCGTGCTGGCGGGCAATAATGGTGGTCTCTGTCACAAGTACTGCACAGATACACTCGAGTAAAGTCACCAACTGAATAGACACTGCTTTGTTGACAACAGAAACTCACAGCTCTGCAATCAAAGTATGGGCCATGTGTCAAAATCTATTCTCTACCCACGTCTGGACACAACACTGACACAACAACCACATCATACAGACAGGTCAGATCTCTCTGACCAAACAGCACATTTACCATGGTGGTTTTACATCAGATAGATCCTCCCAGACTATAGATTCTGAAAAATATTTATTAGTTGTCTGCCCTAAAAGAGGATAGGTAATATGTTTCATTATTCTCAACACTTGATCTGTCTTGAATAATCCTTGCTGGAGTTTATGTACATTGTTGGTCCCTAGACCCTGACTAGGGCGGGGGGTCTAGAGCAAATCCCTACTTGTTTGTAAGGCTAGATTTTGATATGGCAGTATCAAATCACTCGAACATGAAACAATATTCAAAATATATAAGGAAATAATTTCAATCTTACCAGATTATGAATAAATAACACAGAATTGCTAGCAAAACTCAGCTGAGCTGCTGGCTATAGTATGGCGTCCCTAAACTTCTTACACTTTCTTTCATATGGAAATCACCACACTTTAAAATCTGTGTCTATCACTGAACAACTATTGAGAAATGACCCCAAATCCGCGTCTAAGCGCCGACAATATGCTTGTCTGTGGCCAATCACTGCCTAGGTTTATTTGAATTTCAAATTTCCTACACTAAAGTCATTTCAGTCATGCTTCAGTCAAGTATGGATGGTTATCTGTTAGTCTGTCCGTCTCTACTTGTGTTTCTACAAAAATGTACTCGATTTTTGAACCAACCTTTCTCTCCCCTCCAAAATTTTGTCGTTAAAAGTTATTTTTAGACACAGCTACCACCCAAAAACCCTCTCCTCCATACTAAGTAAATTTGAACACCTGCGTCCCAAGGTCGTGTTTTTTTGTGCAATTAGCGACACTTTTAGATTCAATACAGTCTGTCGATGATGTGAACAACACTGTCTTTTGTCATTATCTTCAATATTATCTATCCGTCTGTAAAATTAAGAACATATTAGTTCACTGCTCAGAATAGGCCATCCGGCCAGCTAATTTTTATATTCCTAACATTAATATTAAGAAAAAAATACTTTTTAATTTTTGTAATATTCCTAACATCTGCGTTTAGCCGCTGAATTCAAATCAAGGGCTTGGTATCGCGCAAAAGCGTCCAATAAATGACTGTGGCGTAACATATCTATGGTCCCTTCTGTCGAGTTGCTTACTTTTTATGTCAACTTGGGAAACGTGACTTTTCTCCGTTTCCCCCCCAATTGCGTCTCCTTAGCCTTTCCAGTCTCACGCAATCTTTCCAGTCATATTTTTTTCCTTTTTGATCCGCCGTTCCCCTCCTGTCTAGCAAGTCAATTTTTATGGAGGGTGATGACCCGCGGTCTAGGCGATCATGTACTATTCGCAGCCTACGCATTATGTTTTTATCCTTAAATGTTATCTTTGGAGATATTTTACCGTTGTATCTCTGTCAATTTCACTACAATAGGACACACACTGTAGAAACCTGTTGATAGCAATACAAGATAGTTCTTAAATTTTTTTATCCCCAAGTAAGAGCGGTAGAGAGAAACAAAAGAAAAAAAAAACATTGAGACGAGAACTAATAGGACAAGATGTATAATGCCAACAGCAATGTTGGCAATTAAACAAGTTATCCAAATGACGTTTTATATCCTAATCATAACCCATTAGAGGTTTAGTGGGACATCTGTATTCATATATTGATCAGAAAGTATACAAACTGAGCTGGGTAACTGAAAGATTGTATGGTTATGTAAACTGACTTGATCAGAATGTATACAGACTGAAAGATAGCTAGCTGAAAGACTGTATAGCAGTGTTGTCGACTCCGTCTACTCGTCACAACGACTCGACTCAAGCTAGCCTTGAGTTTTTTTTTTTAATTAGCGACTCCAGTTTTGGAGAAAGAAGTTTGATCACAATAAAGCAGTCAATAAACAAAATACTGAGAAATAATATAGGCAACTGTGATAACAAACAGTGCTAGGCCTATATCAAAAACGAGACTCGATATGGGATTCGACTGAAAACTACTGATTGAGACTACAGACTTGACTTGTGTCTTACACTAAGACACTTGAGACGTGACATGAATTATAAGGAAAGATTTGAAGACAACTCTTTTATATAGCTTTTACAAATGAATGGATCAGACGGAATAAAACCTCAACTTGATCAATAAAAGCTTATACGGTTAACTAAATCAAACAAATCAGAAGTAATACACATAAAACTGGTTTGTTTATTCTTTTCACATAAAGTGACTGTCCACTGTTAAAAAATCCTAAGTTCATTCATCTTTCATAAATCAATTCTTTGTGTAATTTTCTTGTTTCTTTTCTTTTATGTGAGTCCTGGGTAGGTTGATTAAAGCGTGTAGATAACTTGAATTACTTTTCTGTTGCATCTTCATCATCATCATTTTACATTCATTGTTGAGCACGGGACCAAAACTGATATTGGCCTGTGGCAGAAATCCTGCAGAACAGATCATTTTCACATTAGTTGCCCCCCTTTTGTCATTCAAGAGGAGCAGGGATCCTATTCTAATACTCCACAGCATATAAGAATCTTCAATTCAGATGTCAAGTCAGTCCTATTGTATGGCTCTGAGACATGGAAAGCAGCAAAAACAACAACCAAAAAGCTACAGACTTTTATAAATGGGTGCTTGCGTAGAATCTTCTTCTTCTTCTTCTTCCGTCCTTAGCCACCGACCGTCAAAGCAACCTCAGGAACAGTGGGGTGTGCCATTACGCCTAGTGGTGCGTGCTTAGAATAGAAGGACTGAAATGGTCTTGACAACGGCATAATCAATTTGCTTTTTTGTCCCGTAATCGTAATCGAAGTTTCAAATGACTGAAGTATGTTATCAATCATCCCGTTGGTTTGGTGAAGAATAAAAGACAAATGATTCAATAGACAAAGGTCACAAAATAGGAATTGATGACAAGAACCAGACAAGTGCCAGTGGAAAAAGAGCTGAGAAGAAGATGCTGGCGATGGATAGGACACACATTGAGGAAACCTGTTGATAGCAGCATTACAAGGCAGTCCTTGTTCTGGAATCCACGGGGAAAGAGAGACAGAGGTAGACCAAAAACACATGGAGAAGAGAACTGGATACAGAGGTAAAAATGATGAGGAAAACATGATAGAACTTGAGCGGATGGCACAGGACAGGAAGACTTGGCATGTGTTTGTTAAAGGCCTATGCTCCTTGGGGAGCTAAAGGGTATTGATTGATTGACTCCACACAAACTATAAAGTCAGCGTTTTGTATTAAATAGCCCCTGAGCAGAAACTGCTGAAGGGGAGATAAATGTTAGTGGCTTCACTACACCAGGTCCACCTTTATGAGGTGGGGTAAACAGTTCCATCTCTAACTGCCTTTGACTTTCCTAACCCAAGAGCAGAGTCAGGCTTTGCATAAGCAGGACATAAGTTGAGTAAGCTATGGTATGTACTGACTGTGTCTGGTGATTAAAACTTTTCTCTTTTGTCTTTTCAGGTAGCCCTACTTTATGCCCTAGAGAGGATGAGCATAAGGTTGTCAATGTTGACAGCAAATTATTTTCATTCTGTGTTATTGCATACCCAAACATTTCAAATGTCTTGATGTTTAATAACAGTGTTGTGTTCAGAGAAAAAGGTGATGCTTTTTTAAACTGGAATTTTACTGAGAATAGTGCTTTCAGTTCATATAATATTACCATAGCAATAAATTATACAGCAAATTTGACCCATGGAAAACTAACAATTCGAGTGATCACTACACAAGGCAGACATTTTGGACTGAACTACACAATAAATGTGACAAAATGTAAGTATTACAGAATAGTTTACCAAGTCAGCATTATTCTAAATAAATATTACAAGCACATAAAGGTGGTGTTTAGCTGGCAGTGAGGATAGTGTGATTCGCTTCCATAGCTAGGCGGGGGTGCTACATGGAATTTCCTGGGTTCGATTAACCGGTTAGCCACTCACGTCTGTTGTTTTTCTGTTGTCTAGTTTTCTACTTCCTTATTAATCACGAGTGCCCGTGAACATACATTTTTGTGTGTGTAATATTTATTTACTGTTTACAGGCCTCGGGTGTCCCTTCTTTATGTGTTTACAGCCGTTTTGTAGCATTATTATTATTACAGTATTATTATATTATTATTATTGTAGCATATGTACCATCTTCTGCAACTCGTACTATTTTCTCTCCATCATATCTACTGCTCATTCTATCAACCTATCTCCATTCACGTGTTGGCTTTAGAGTATAATATATATGTTAATGCTTATTCCTTGCTATATTTTTTTCTATTGCTGAGTTGGGGGGGGGGGGGGGGGGGGCGCTGAGAACACATAAAGATTAGTGTAGCGAAAGGTTTTCCTAGTGTGATGATAGTGGTAGAGAAGAAGTAGAATCTCTCTCCAGAAAGTATGAAGTTCCAGTGCCCGAGAAGTACACTGGTATCACAATTGAGTTACAGCTGTGAATACTCTGAGCTGGACAATAGATTTAGACTTCAGAAGTATACGGTGCCCCTTTCGCTATAGTAACCCTATGTGATAATATAATTAAATTAGAAAAAGTAACTCAAAATTTAACAGTTAAAAATTTACCAAGTCAAATGAGTACAATTTCACAATTTATTATGTACATCTATATATTCTTGTAATGAGAAATGGGTGTTGGAAGATGGTAAAATGTATGATTATTTATAGTTACAATTAAAATAAATAATAGTAAAAAAATCTTGGATGAATCTTCCAATGAAATTAGAACAGTCTGTCACAGTATATTTTGATATATCTGGCTATCTAGTCTCTAGCTGTTATCATCATCGACATTCGCTTTAGAAACTGCTCACAGGATTTGTTAGATGGATACACATAAAACTCATCTGGTATTAGCAACGTCTGCTCGAGGTTCCTGAGACACACTTGAATCAATAGACTGTCCTTCAGCCCACCCTATAACTACGGGGGACTAGGTGTTGAAGATTGGTTGACCTCTAGGCTTCAGTTAGCAGGATCAACGGTCCTCAAGTCTTTAGTAAAATTCGATCAGGAATGATCATAAAACTCGATCATAAAACCTGGAACAAAAGGTAATAGGTGGCCATGGTATTCCAACAATCTCACCATCCACTGCTGTTCATGAGGCGACCATGTCTTCAGTGTTTGTATATAAATGAGTGAATCATGGTAGTATGTTACAGAGATAGCATGATAAGATAATGTCTACTGTGCAGAATTAACAAAATACATGAATAAATCACATGTTATGATACATGGGTACGATATAACCTTTGCCTTCCACTTATGGATGCCAAGTCACTTATGTACTTGCTGGTATGTCGTAAGCTTCCAGGCAAGAACTAGCCATGATATATTTGGCTAACCAATTAATGGTTATGCTTCCTGACAATGCCGGTGGAGGTTATCTCTGGTTAGCGTCATTCCCTTTTTATTATGTCTGATATAATCAAATCGTAAATAAAATCTGATATAAAATGATATTAATCATACATATATCCTTAATAAACTTACATACCCTCTTAGGATTAATAAGCTCACGGTGAGACTGTACTGGTTGAATTTAATCTGCCCTGCATGCAGCGTGAAAAAAAGGACTTTTCTTGCAGATACTGTCTTCCAGTTTCTCACTCTGGCTTCTGTATTTGGTGTGTGTGATTTTCAACGCACCGCTCTGTCCTTATATTTGGGCTTCTCTCCCGTACGAGAAAGCACCCTTTGAAGTCCCATAAGATTTTCGTTTCATCTCCTGGTTTGAGGCGATTTTGAGGCGATCTGTGCTTTTTCTGTACTTGTTTTCTCCTCTTTTCACTACACACTTATATCCTTCCTTCCTAGGTATCCTTTCATTTTCCCCATAGGAAGCTTTCATTCTATCCAAGTTTTATTGAGAACCGTTTAGGCATGTAGTTATAATAAATTTTTAAAGATTATTAGCTAACTTTTAGCAGATGTGATGACGATGAAAAATGTTAATTATCTTTAAAACTATTTATATTTGAATAATATCCTTTTGGATATCATTCATACTCTATCTCCTCTTGTGAATTATCATTATTTAAATGTATTCCAACCAGGCTTTCTTTTGTAGCTTTAAATTTTCTTTTCTGTAAATGCAAACTTTTAAAGTCGGCCATTCCTATATTCGCTATTTCATACCTTCATTAATACCGTCCGGCTAAACGTAATTCACATTTTTCCGCCTTCTTCAAACTTCAAAGCAAGATCCGTCTTGTGTTATCCCTGCGCTGTGTGTGTGTGTCGCGTTACACATTTTTTCACAAACAAAGCAAGTGGTACCAAATCTCGCTACAATTAGGACTACTACTTCCAGCTGATATATTTAAAGAGATGAGTAATACGTGTTTGTGCATGCAGCGTGTAAAACTAATTCCTACAGACACCAATGCAGAAGTAAGTGAATGCTTTCATACAAGCAGACCTGCAGAGAGACAAGCCCCAGTGCCTGGTTTCATGCTTCATTGGGCGTGAACAATGATAATTATGATGACAATGTCTAATTGATGTCCATCGCTGTCCTCCATTTCTGTCCATTTAATGATTTTATTCTAGCTAATTTGGAATATGATCTGGCAACATCATCTAGTAAACAAATTACCACAGAAACTATTACTGCAAGAGCATGTAAATTCTTGGTACAAGCTTTGTCTCCATGCTCCATAAACAGTGAACAAGAAAGTGATGGTCATTGTCACGAAGTGGATTTAAGTTTATAGAGTTTGCCTGAATGAAAGCAAGACCCTAGTATGAGAAAGTCTGAGAAGATAGAATTAGATGGAAAAATGACATGCCTGTGGACAGATGAGACTATTGGCTCAAGGGCTAGAACCAGAATTTGACCTACCCAGCTTCCAACTTGGTAAGCGATATGCGCCGCTAACTAACACCACTGGAAATGCTAAAATAATAGACGGCTTACAACGATGGCTCAGTGTCTATCCGTCAACTGGATCATGAACAGACCCTACTGGTCCTGTCTATTTTCTCCCTCCGTCTCTCTCTCTCTCTCTCTCTCTCTCTCTCTCTCTCTTGGTCTCAGTGTCTCTCGAACACTCGACGACTGATGATGCGGCGTCTCCGTTACGCTCTTCTCTCGTTACTTTCAGGACCCAGGTATTTTAACTCTATCACCTGCTCCTGAAATGGGTGATGATGAAGAAGTTCGGGTGTCAAGCATGAGGCACTTGATTAACTGACGAAAACTTCTGTGCTGCTGAATAGCTTCCCTCTTTTAACCCGCTCCGGATCTAGAGGAAAAACACAGCCTTGATTTCTGGCTATAGGAAATTTAAACCAGTCTCGCTGAAGGGTTGAACTTCACTGCAATAGACCGTTTAGGTTATGTTCTTTTCGCTGCTGGCGATACCTCGAGTACTCTGACCCTTGAGATATGTCCTGTTGCCGTGGGTAATTTTGCCTATGGGCAAATTTACTCTCCCCCACTGTTCTGCCGTGACTCGCTGAAATTAAAAGAAAATGCGTCTATTGTACACCAACTCCAACATAACGCATCTCTAACCTAACTCCCCTACTCAATACTTCACTCGTCATGTACAACACTACAAAAAATATTACCCACGTGGCACTTAAATCTCACTCCTCCTACTCCCCTTCTCTCGTTCTGAAAAACGATACTACTATCCCACGTGTCTCTTCAATCTCACTCCTCCTCTCTCTCTCTCAACTAACATCTGCCAGGTAAGTAAACAAAGCCCAGACACCGTCTGACGCGTTACGCATGGCTAAACACGTGTCCAAACATTACAACTAGGGAACTTCTTTGTCCGAAATTCCGTGGCCTCCTTTTTAACATTACCCATGAGGTTTCCTACTTAAGCCCCAATTTAAATAACATCTCGCTATAGGAATAGTTTACTCCTCTAAGCAGTATAATTCACTTGTAACATAAATCTGTACCCTCCGACTGCATTTATCACATTTAAGGCACAATACAATTTACGTACACACAATGGAGTTCCCCATAAAATTACACAGGAATAAATGGTGGTTTTACACAACATTCTACAACTATGAGCACACGTATATCTCATAACTTCACACACTCTTCTATACTGCCACTATCCTAGAAAGAATTATGCCCACTTTACTTTCACCTTATTCTACAAAGAAAGTAATGGATGGCGCTTAACGTTTAAAACTTTAAGTAAATGTCCCCGATGAAACTTTACTTATGGGCGAATTTCTCAAAGAACCCCCTAATAAGTAAAACGATAATAAAAATACTACATACCAATTACCGCTGTTTTTCCCCGCAAATGGAGACGATAATTCGAAGTTGACCGGCAGGCAATTATTTCCTCACAGAGAGACTTGCCCCCAGTTTAACAACTGAATATATACAAGATAACCGCCCCCGCGGATTACCTCCTACGTATCTGCTAGCTATGCACTCGGACCAATGGAAACGCTAGAAAAAAATAAACTAACTAGCGACCTACGCAAATCGATTTGAAAACACGCAGACCAGAGTGTCCAAAAATTGCGTCACGTCCACGTGCGTTTCCGCCTTGCGTCATACAGACGAGCATGAAATGGCGATTTTCGTAAACAACAAAAAAGCTACGTGATCGCGGAAAATCAGAAGAAAGTAAAACTGGTGGGAGTGTGAAATAAACCTACCATCATAAAATCCGCAATTAAATTACCAACACAAAAATATCAAACAAGATATATCTTTAAATGAGAAGAAACAAGGCAAACATATAGTTACAAAGATAAGAAAAATGATGAAAACTCAAAATAGAAGAACAGAATCGGGCCTGTTGAAGGACAGAATTACAGTGCAGCATCACAGTCATTTCAAAATCATTTCTTTGGTAACTTTGTTTTGCATACAATATTTTATGCACTGCATCCTTCCCAATTAATGTTATTTAACTTTCTGTCAACTTCTATGCATTCTGATAGCTTATCTTTCTTCCCTGAAGTTCCTGTATACAGAACTATTGTTTGTTTTTTAAGGCACAGATCAAATCAATGAAGAGCAATTTCCTCACAATAATGTGATATCTGGATATGATAATCACTATGAGACCATCCCCATGGCATTTATTACAACTGGAATCATCATGGTTTCTTGTTGCATCATTTGTGTTGTACTGGTAGTTATAATGTACATAAAAGGAGGTGAGTGTTATCATCATAATCATTAGTGTGGTTATTATCATGAACAACATTTTTATAAACACTGATCATCATATCCTATAATCCATAATACTGATCAATACCCTTAGCTAACCAAGGAGTATACGCTTTCAAAAAACGTATGCCAAGGTTTCCTTCTCCTGTGCCGTTAACTCAAGGTCTCTCCATGTCTTCCTCATCCTGTTCATCTCTGTCTACAGGTTTCTTCTCCATGTGTTCTTTGGTTTCCCTCTGCCTGTCTTACCCTGGGAATCCCAGAATACAAACAGTCTTGTAATGCTATTTACAGGTTGCCTCAGTGTGTGTGTCTTATCCATTTCCAGCACCTTCTTCTCGTCTCTTGTTCAACTGGCAATTGTCTGGTTCTTGTCACCAGTTCCACATTAGTGATCTTGACTTGATCTCCACATAACAATGAGGTACATGCTTGGAGTGCTGTAGATTAGATCCAGATACGCTGTGGCCGAGGCAAAAGCCTATATGCGAGTAACCACAGACAAACGGCAGCGCCTGCATGGAAACATAGCTGACATCAAGGGAGCAAGAATAGAGAGGGGGATGTCATGGATGGCTCAGGCAGAAACAACGATCAAGCAGGTGATGATAGTTGAAAATATATTCAGAGGGGAAGAGTGGAGTAAGTCAGATGAGAACTGGATTAACTACCAGCAAGTCACCATTAGCCTTGGCAGAGAGTGTAGAACTTGGGGCAATGGGAAAGCGAAAATGGAAATTAATCAACTGATACTTGATCATGCCAGGAATAATGATGCCATTGTTTATAGTGATCGGTCTGTGATCCGTAGTGAGAAATCAGGTTGGGGCTTATCTGCTAGGGTAAAGGGCAGAATCGTCGCTGAACATAGCGGGGCGTACAAGATAACAACTTCCAGCATGAGAATGGAGGTAGAGGCAGCTACTGCTGCCTTAAGGTGGCTAACTGAAACTTCAGTAACAAAGGCAGTCATTGTATCAGATTCTCAGTTCATGCTTCGAAAGGTTCAAAATGGAAAACCTCTAGAGAAGCTTCGAATCTGCAGGAGCTGGTGTGGATATATTGTCCTGGTCATGCAAGGGTACGCGGTAATGAGAGAGATGACAAACTAGAATTAAGAGCACCTTCAGTGGGGACACTGGATATGGATAAGGGAGAGATACTGAGAACGATTAATGATCGCCTGTTAGAGAATGGCACTGCAATAGATGAATCATCAAGGTTAAGACTGTTTTAATTTGGCATCAAACGACAGACTAGCAGAGATGGATGCATGAGAGCATGCAAACGTCGTGTTTATAACCAGCGAGCTACAAGAACAGTTAGCATTCACATTCTTCGACATATACTGAGGGAGACTGAGCACCTATGGGTTTGCCCGGAGTGCAGTGATGTCGATTATGTTCAAGAATAACAATAACGATCTCCATATATTTTCAAATGTAATGAACTCTACTCTCGCCTTTTGTACCTTTATTTTCATATTATTGGTGTGTGCCTACAACTTTGTCTATATTGCTGCCATGACATATGTATGATTCTTTATCTTGTAAGGATGTTTCTTCAAGTGCAATCTTATTGTCATTTCTTGCATTTATTCTCAATATCTTTGTCCTTTCACTGTGTATTTTCAGACCCACTTGTTGTGACCTCTCTTCAAGAATTTAATTTTGTCTTGACTGATTATCGTTACTAGACAAAAGAGCCAGGTTGTTGATAAAATCCAAGTCATCAATCTGTTTAGGCAAAAATCTGAAATGTTATGTAAAAAATGTTGTAGCAACAATTGCTACCATTTATACAAATGAAATGTATTTTAATTAAACAAGAAATCTGTCGCTTTCATTTTGTCATTGACCAAAATTTGAAATTTTATTTCAGAGAAAATTATCAGGAGTATTAGGTAAGTGAATTATGCTTATGTCTTTCTTTGTATTTACAGACTCACTCTTTGTGTTGCTAGATTATTTGCGTGAATGCAATTCACTCATAACTGTAGAGCAGGTGTTGAGAAAAGACAGACTTAAAGAACTTTACAGTATGGTAAAACAGTGTATAACAGGAATAAAAGTTAACATATATAGATTAATGATGGTATGGTGGGACAGTGAAGGTCTGGTGAAGTTCTCGTAATGCATATTGATGGTTACAGATGAATAGTGAATTGGGTGTCATCCTAAGCACCCCAAGCTTTTATTGTCATTCTCCCTCTTGTTAACAATATCACAGGTACGGATATTACCGCTTTAGGATATGGAAAAATATACACGCACACATGTATGGGCACTTTTGATGTACACAATCAGGCATTATCCTTGCATTCCCAAACTACTTTATCTGCTGTCTTCAAATCTTCAATGCCTGAAACTTTTAGCTACCTTGTCACCCATTACCAGTAATAATAGCCCCTTCAGTCATAACTGACTATGGGAATGCGCCCCTGAGGTGACAGCCCTCAGCTGCTTATTTTCCTGGTGCTCCTTTCGACGTTTTCTCCCCTCCTCTGCTTGTTGTGTGAGCCTCTCTTCGCCCAATCTGAGTTGGCGCCGTAAATAGCATCGCCACTTAGTGCGATCGGCAGCTTCATCCTCCCATGTCGCTGGATCCATGTCCAGTGCCCTCATATCTCTCTTGCACACATCTTTGAACCTCAGCTGTGGTCGCCCAACTGTTCTCCTGCCATCTGCTAATTGTCCGTAGAAGATATCTTTTGGGATGCGACCATCTTCCATGCGACGAACATGGCCAAGCCAGCGAAGTCTGCGCTGTCTAAGCAGTGTATACATACTTTGAAGGCCAGTACGTGACAACACCTCGACATTAGTCACTTTATCTTTCCACGAGATGCCGAGGATGCGGCGTAGACACCGTAAATGGAAGGTATTGAGCCTTCTTTCTTGCTTAGCATAGGTCGTCCAGGTCTCGCTGCCATATAGAAGTGTGCTGGTGACGCAGGCATTATATACCGCAGCTTTGGTCTTCATTGTGAGTTTAGAGTTTCCCCAAACACGCGATGTGAGGCGGGCAAAGGTAGCTGCAGCTTTGCCAATGCGGCTGTCGATTTCTGTATCCAGTGAGAGTTTGTCATTGATGGTAGACCCTAGGTATGTGAAGTGATGCACAACTGCCAGTTCATAGTTATCGATAGTGATAACTGGTGCAGCACCCGCATCTTGACTCAGCACATTCGTTTTCTTTAGACTTATTGTGAGGCCAAAGTCCTTGCATGCTTTAGTGAAGCGATTCATCAAGTTCTGAAGCTCCTGTTGGCTTTGAGTGACGACTGCAGCATCATCAGCGAACAACAAGTCTCTTATAGTGACCCTTCTGATTTTTGTTTTTGCCTTCAGCCTTGAAAGATTAAACAGACGGCCATCTGACCTAGTGTGAAGGCATATTCCTTCAGTTGCATCTCTGAAAGCATGTTTCAAGAGTAGGGCAAAGAAGATCCCGAAGAGGGTCGGAGCCAGAACACAGCCTTGTTTAACGCCACTTCGTATGTCAAAAGGCTGTGACGTGCTTCCAGCATATTGGACTGTTCCCTTCATGTCGTCATGGAATGACTTTATCATTTCCAGCATTTTAGAAGGGCAGCCTATTTTCAGGAGGATTTTGAAGAGTCCATCCCTACTGACCAGGTCAAATGCTTTTGTGAGGTCTATAAAGGCGATATATAAAGGCCTTTTCTGCTCTCTTGATTTTTCCTGAAGCTGGCGGACAGAGAAGATCATGTCTGTTGTTGATCTACCAGCTCGGAATCCACACTGTGACTCTGGATATATGCGCTCAGCTAACTTGTGGAGTCGCATCAAGATGACTTTGGCAAAAACCTTACCAACAATACTAAGAAGAGAGATGCCTCTGTAGTTATTGCAATCACTTCTGTCTCCTTTATTTTTATATAGTGTTACAATCCTGGCATCTCGCATGTCTTGAGGAATAGTTGTCTCTTCCCAACACTGGCACAGCATCCTATGCAGGGGATGTAATAGCGTGCTCTTACAGCATTTGATTAAATCAGGAGGAATCCCATCACTGCCTGGTGCTTTGCCAGAGGCCAAGCTATCAATGGCCTTGCTGAGTTCCTCTAATGTTGGTTCGGCATCCAGCTCCTCCATAGTTGGCAGACATTTGACAGCATCAAGGGCTGCAGGCGTAACGGTATTTTCTCTAGCGTAAAGCTCAGAGTAGTGCTCGACCCACCTCTCCATCTGCTTACCCTTATCGGTTAGCTTCTCTCCATTACCAGTATTCACTAATGAATAGTTAATTTTTTTTTAATTACAAACATCATTATCAGAAACATTAGTTTCATTCATTATTCACTCAATTCCTAAGGAGCATGAGGCTTCAACAAGTTAATGCTAAATCTTCCTGTCCTTATCATCTGCTCAGATATAAGATGTGTGGACTGCAGTAAGTCATTGTTAAGGGTATGTTAATACATTTTTTTAAAAATTGCGTTTTGCTAGGAAAAAAGACCCCAAAAAAAATATTTAAATAAACACTCTTGCCGTCTGCTCAATGTTTTTCTAGTCTGTGTCTTCGTTATTACTTTCACATCTGTCTTCGGTTACTTTCTCCTTGTGTATTGTTTTGTCTCCCTTTTCCTGTTTACCCCAGGGATTGCAGTACAAAGAATGCCCTGTAGTGATATCAACAGGATTCCTCAATGCGTATATGTACATATGTACTATCCAGCATTAGCATCTTCTTCACACCTCCTGTTCCCCAGTCTATTATCAAGTTCTTGTCATCAGTTCCACATATATGGTCTTGTCATCTCATTGTAGTCCTATTCTACGCCAGCACACATTAATAAAAGTCTGTAATATACTTTATTTCTAGGACCTTCGTAACAAGAAAAGGCAGACATTCTATAACTTATTCAGATGAGCGGAGACAGCAAGAGACTGAATATGGTGAGTGAGTGAGTATGAGGACAAGTGTATAGTGAGTGATATCAATACATGAGTGAATATGCGCAAATAACTGTAAGAATGTGCATCCATGTATATGTCAGCCACGCATATGCCTACTGCGACCTGAATGCAGTAAAGAATTGTACTACTGTGACCTACCAGACATGTCATAAAAGTCAACTAAAGAGGGTTGGCCATGGGGCTGGCTTTTCTATCCAGTATAAATAATCACAACTTCAACCTTATCACAGATCAGTTACCCTAATCACATTTTTCAAATCAACCTGCACGATGGACGAAGGCCATGAGCCAGAGCGGTAGGAGAAAGAGGAACATCTGCCCCAGGAAGAAAGAATGACTGACATAGATACAATAAGTGCAGCAGCCGCATTTGTATTCTGCTCAGGAGGGGAACGTAAGTTATAGTTTACCCCACGCACAAAAGTGTATTGTTACTACTCTGCCATAAGATTGCTAAAAGAAGATAGTGGGAAGTTATGAAGGGAGCAATGAATATTAATATTCCCTTAAATACATCACCACTTCATGAATTTTTAAAACAAGAAAGAGTGCAATAACAGTGGTACTCAGTCTTTGAACTTCAGACTCCAGGGACTTCAGTCAACAATCAATTCTAAAGATGTGAACAGAGCCATTATTAGTTATGTTATAATATGTTTTTGAATGCATAATTTGTAGGAGAACTGCCGTAATTATAAATATACTACTCGTCAAAAGTCAAGGGCCACTTAGAGAAACCTTGGTTGAAACAATAAAACAAATCTGATATAAACGTAATTGGTATCAGTCAAAACGGCATTTATTGAATACCTAATTGACATGTCACGTAAAGAAATGGAAACTCACATTCAAACGCAATGAAGCTGTGAAGTGTGTCACCCTCCTTTTCAAAAGTCACACAATAAATATTGGACAAATAGACATTTCAAAATCGGGTATGACCACCGTTTGCAGCAAAGCATTCAAGACAGCGTAGACGCATCGAGTCCACAAGGGTCCGAAGAGTATCCTGGGGAACAGCTTGCCATTCCTGAAGCAGAAATGCAGTCAGCTGTGCAACATCCATAGGCAGGGGGTGATTTGTTGACAATCTTTGACCAAGGACATCCCAGAGGTGCTCAATCAGAGAAAGGTCAGGTAAATGAGCTGGCCACGCCATCCTGATATGTTGCTGAATAAACTCATTCACCACACGAGCTCGATGGGGTCGAGCGTTATCATCTTGGAGGATGGCATTACCACTTATGGCCTCCAGAGCAGGTTGAACAATTGGTCTCAAGATTTCTTTCTGGTATCTTGGGCCAGTCAAGTTGCCTTGGATGATGTAGAGTGGGGTCCTGCCGTGTCTGTAGAAGCCTCCCCAGACCATGACAGAACCCCTACTATAAAGATCCACCTCTCGAATTGTGTCATAAGTAAATCGCTCTCCTGGTCGTCTCCAAACTCGAATCCTGCCATCATTGAATGACACAGTGAAGCGAGATTCATCAGTGAAGAGAACTTGACTCCATTGTTGCCTTGTCCATCGGATGTGCTCGCGACAATAAGCAACACGGGCTCTGCGATGAGCAGGAGTAAGAGGGATTCTGACTGCAGGACGTCGAGCAGCCAGTTCAAATTCATGTAAACGGCTGTGAAGGGTGCTTTGACTGACATTAACGTTTACAGTTTGTCTCAGCTGACATCTTAGAGTGGAACAAATCACTGTTCGATGGCGCAGGGCTGACAACAAGAGGTACCGGTCATCATGTCTATTGGTGCATCTAGGGCGACCTGGCCGGTGGCGATCCTCCACACTTCCTGTGGCCTGAAATCTCTCCAAAATTCTTTGGATAGTAGAATGTGACACTGCAAGCCGTCTAGCAACCTCACGGACAGATAAACCACTTTCAACCCACGCTATAGCCCTCATTCTTTGTAAGGTGTCACGACTTCTTCTCGGTGGCATGGTTTTTGCAAGTGATGAAACTACCCTAAGTCTGCTGATTGTAAAACAAATTAAGAGTGAACTCTGTTCACGAAAAGTTGCCATTGCACGTGGAATGTCAATCAGCACGATTACTTCACCTGTTTAGTTGTACGGAAGTTTGAAAAAACAGATTAAAAATGTGAATTTATGGTCAGCAAACCAAATTGCACTTGATCACCATGGTTGTCAGTGAGTTGTTTTTATGCTTAACGTGCATAGAGGACTGTCAGAGGAAGATATTGCACCCATTTTTACTAAAAACTTCCTTCATTTAATCATTCTAGGCGCTTATATGTTGTTCGTCCATCACGGGTGATGAAGACCACTCTGTTCATCCAATTATTAGGAAGGATGGATGAATGGATGAAAGAGTGACTTGCGCAGTGATTTGGATTAAAGTGAGGAAGAGTTGCGCAATTCGTCGACCTCACTCTCTCGCCTGGGTCCATCTCAATCCAGTGGCAAGACAAGTCAAGACGACTGGAGATGAAGTCAGGTGCAGTGGATGACCAGGGCTTTCTACGTGCCTCGCCGTGCTCCTTATGCTCCACAGCACGTTGCTGGTAATCGCCGTCATGCCCGTTGAACCAATAGGTGGTTTCTTCCGCGCAGTCTATCAAATCCAGTCTTCGCATGCATGGGTAGGCAGACCCTAACTCACCGAAGGTTTATAACCAGTCGGCTACCCTCACCTAGTTTAGCCGGCCTGTCAAAGCCGTTGCCCGGGGGGTGGCCGCTGTCGCATGCTGACAGCTGCGAGGAGCCACAGGTGAGAGCTGGATGCCAGGTTTGGACCAAAGGTGGCCGAGCTGCCCTGAAAAGGGCATGACAGCTCCTTCACCAGAGGTATGCGCTTATATAAAAGTGTATTGAAAATAATAGGGTGGCCCTTGACTTTTGACGAGTAGTATATAAACTTTGATTTATTACAAAAACAGACAGTGGAAAGATTTTTGTGGAGCAAGCAAATCACTTCTAATATTATATCTCAATCAATCAATACCCTTTAGCTCCCCAAGGAGCATAGGCCTTCAACAACCACTTGCCAAGTCCTCCTGTCACGTGCCATCCGATAAAGTTCTTTACATATTTTCCTAACCATTTTCACTTCTTTATCTAGTTATGTTCTCCACGTTTTTTTGGTCTACCTCGGCCTCTCTTTCCCTGGAGATTACAGAACAAGGGTTGCCTTGTAATGCTATCAACAAGTGTCCTCAACGTGTATCCTATCCATCGCCAGCGTCTTCTTCTCATCTCTTGTTCCACTGGCACTTGTCTGGTTGTTGTCATCAGTTCCACATGTGTGACTTTGTCATACCATTTCACTCCTTCTATTCTATACACGCACACATTTATGAAAGTCTGTAGCTTTTTGGGTATTGTTTTTGTTGTTCTCCATGTTTCAGAGCCATACAATAGGACTGACTTGACATTTGAGTTGAAGATTCTTATTTTCGTGTTGGACTTCATTTCTCTTGTTCTCCATATGTTTCCCACTGCAATGAAAACCCCTGTCGCTTTTTTTGTATTCTTATTTTGATGTTAACGCCTGACGGCGGAACAAGCAAGGACATTAAGAACAGAATGAATAAAGCGAGAACAGCCTTTGCTGTTCTCAACAACATTTGGAAGTCTTCCCAGTACAGCACAAACACCAAATTAAGACTGTATGAGAGCTGTGTACTTTCTGTGCTTCTCTATGGTGCGGAATGTTGGAGAGTAACGGAGAAGGAAATGTCGAAACTGTCCTCCTTCCACACAATCTGCCTAAGGAAAATTCTCCGAATCTTTTGGCCAAACACCATCAGCAACCAAGAACTACTTATTCGGAGTAACCAGGAGGACATGCACACCATCATAGCTGGCAGACGCTGGAGTTGGGTTGGCCACGTCCTCAGAAGGGACCCTGACACTATCACAAGAACAGCTATGCTATGGACCCCCGAGGGAAAGCGAAAGAGAAGCCGACCAAAAACAACTTGGCGGAGAACCGTGGAAGCTGAGATGCAAAGAATGAACCACAGTTGGGGCACTGTACGAAGGATGGCCGCCGACCGAGCAAGGTGGAATCAATTTGTTGCTGCCCTACAAGACGCCACCAGGCGTGATGGCCGCTGACTGCTTTGACGGTTGGTGGTTATGGATCAAAGAAGAAGAAAGAGATTTTGATGTTAATGTCTGTGCCTCCAACTTTGTCTATATTGCTGCCAAGAAATGTGTACGATTCTACATCATTTAGTGGTGTTTCTTCAAGTTCAACCTTGTTATCATTTCCTGCATTTATTCTCTGTATCTTTGTCTTTTCCAGGTGTATTTTCAGACCCACTTGTTGTGACCTCTCGTCGAGTATTTTCATTTTGTCTTGCATCTGAATATGGTTATGCGACAGAAGAGCCAAGTCATCTGCAAAATCTAGATTATCAAGCTGTTTGGTCAGATGTCACTGGATTCCATTTATGTTGTGTGATGTCGATGTTTTCATAACCCAATCTATGGCACGGATAGTAACGTTCACAGCACTCTTCTAAATGTTCCTTCTTAGGCAACTTGTAGCTCCTCTTCTGCTTGCTGTATGTCTGAGAGATTTGTTGGAGCTGGTCTATTAAGAAGTTCCTCAAAATATTCTATCTACTTGGACTAAATGGAAGGGAGAACTACTTACTTACTTAGTCATTCCCCTTCTACCGTGAGGTGTAGAGGTTTGGAAGAGAGAGCGCCAGGCTATCCTATCGGCTGTCTTCCTCCTGGCCTGGTTCCATTCTAGTCCTCGGTCCTTCAAAGATTGTCTAATGTTGTCCTCCCAGCGGACTCTGTGTCGTCCTGGGGGTCTGGATCCTTGGCTCTTTGTTTCCCATGCTTGTCGTGGTAGCCAATCTTCTCCCATTCTGCAGACATGGCCAAACCATCTTAATTGTGACTGTTCTACTTGCGTCTGCAGGGGGTAGGATTTAAGGCCTTGACGTATCGTCTGGTTGCGTACCATGTCTCTTCTTGTTACTTCAACCACTTTCCTCAGATACCTCATTTCTGAGGTTTGGATCTGGCTTTTGTGGGTTGTAGTCATTGCCCATGACTCGCATCCATATGTCAAGACTGGGACATAGGTGGAGCGGTATACAGCCATCTTCGTTTTCTTACCAAACTCTCTCTTGCTGAGGAATCCTCGATCTATGGCCTGAAAAAGTCTCCCAGCTGCTGCTTTTCGAGTGGCCAACTCTTCTTTGATGCCTCGAAGGGAGAAATTATAACAAATTATTTATGGGAAAACAACATTATTCTTTTCATCTAGCAGGACCATGTATCATGATTTTGACTCATGAAAGATTGAACGGTTTTTTTTTTTTAATTTAAAAAAATCTAACTTTATGCTCACAAGATCTTCATCTCGGATAAATCATACAATTACAAGGAAAAAAGGGAACATTTCATTTTATTGACTGCTTCTTCAAATACCTTGCCAGTTGGCATAGATGATTGTGTCTGTCCATAACTTTCTGTCCTCAGTACTGTTGTTAACTACTTTTATTGCTATCAAACTGTCAGATTCTTCTCACTTTGTCATCTTCCATGTCTTTTCTCTTTCTTCAGTCTTTCCTTTTGTCACAGTATAATCTGGTTTTCCTTTTCTCATAACATGGGGTCGTCCACAAATGACATCACGCACTTTCAGCAATTTGTTTAACACAACCTCTTCCCCCCCCCACCCCCCCGGGCCACGTTTCATCACAAAAACCCAGACCCCCTGTACCCCTTATGTGATGTCACAAATCCCTTCTCCCCTCCCCCCTTTTTTATCTTCCTATTTTTCTTTAATATTGAAATGAAACAACATAATCAAATTGAAACTAGTGAACTAGTCATCATTGTTATCATCATCATCATCATCATCATCATCATCATCATCACCTTTCACCTCCCTAAATAGCACATGCTGTGTACCAAGTCTTCCTGTCCTGTGCCATCAGCTCAAGGTATTTCCATATTCTTCATGTCTGTCTCCAGTTCTCTTCATCGTGTATTCTTTGGTCTTCCTCTGGCTCCTCTCTTAAACTGGGGTTTCCGGAATAAGAACTGTCTAGTAAAGCTATCAGCAGGTTTGCATAATGTGTGCGCTGTCCATATCCATATACGGTGACGTCACACGTTACTCTGCTGTTATGTTAGGAAAAGGTAAAGGCAGCCTGGAGGGGAACTGGTTACTTAACCTCTTGAATCTCAACCTAGTATTATGAAGTCTCTAACGTTTCACTCCCCTATGGCTATATCTGCAATGATACTACTTTTTTAAAACCCATTTATGAAAATCTTAAACTATTTTTGTTGTTGATTTTGTTGTTCTCCATGTTCAGAGCCATACAATAGGACTGACTTGATATTTGTGTTGAAGATTCTGATTTTTGAGTTGGACTTGACTTTTTTTGATCTCCATATACTTCTCGATGCAATAAAGCTCCTCTAGCCTTCTGTATTCTTATTTTGATATCATAGTTTGTACCTCCCACTGTCTGTATTGCAGCCAAGGTATATCTATGATTCTACATCTTTTAGTGGTGATTCTTCAATGGCAGTATTGTTACTGTTTCCTGCATTTATTCTCATTATTTTTATTTTCTCCCCATGTATTTTAAGACCCATTAGCTGTGACCTCTCAACAAGTACATTATTTGCATTTCATCGTGAGTGTAATTATGGTTATGTACAGAATAGCCAGTTCATTGGCAAAATTGTTAACTGTGCATTAACTAGTCAGATAAAATCTTTTAAGTATAATTTTGTTTAATTAATCTGGCATTTACAAAGATTTCCCTTTCATGTACTGTATCAAAGCACGAGACAGGGCTCAACCTTTGCAGTACTCAACTAAAAGCATTTTATTCTCCCCTACCCTCACACACATGCAAGCACACAAATGCACGCACGCACACACACACAAACTTTATTCAACTTGTTAAACGTTTGTGTCTTTTGTCTGGACAGACTGTTGTCACGATGGTGATAACTTGTTACTTTTTTTTTAAAATCTAATTTTACACAGTACAATTTATTTATTCTGCTTAATGTTTTTACGGTGTGTATTAATTACATTATTTAGAAAACAAAAACATAATTAAAAATAATTTAAACCACTTAAAGGCTATAACAATTATCAAATATTTCAACTGAGATTATAATATTAATATAAGTCGTCCTCAAGGGAGTTGTTAACTATTGCAAATAACAGTTAACTTTTGCGGATTAAAGTTAACTATTGCGGATGAAAGTTAACTATTGAAAATAAAAGTTAACTTATGCCGATAAACGTAAACTATTGCGTATTAAAGTAAAAACATCATATTATGACAAAAGCGAGTGTGGCTCATATATTTGTGTGTGACGTCACATTTTCCCCACTCATCACACAAAGTCACAATATACTGACCCTCCCTCACTGCGTGAATTCATATGTTAACGACCCTATGTCCACAGAAAAAAAGGATTACTTTCTTCTATTAATAATAAGCTTCCTTATTTAGTAGCTTATTTCTGGATATCCTCATTACTCTTAGTAGCTGTCTATGGTATTCATAGACAGCTACTACATCTCTGTGGCTTCCAGGGATTTTTTCTACAAATTGTCTATGACTCACTTCCTCTTGACAGGGTTGACTCTGTAAAAAACTGAAGAGTTCTCCTTCTTACTCGTCTACAAATTGTCCATGACTCACTTCCTCATAACAGGGTTAACTCTGTATAAAACTGAAGAACTCTCTTTCTTACTGTCACTGACAAAGATTTGTTGCGTAAAATACTTTACATTCAGAGAATGCTGCTTTTACCTCGGCGATTCATTTCTTCACATCTGAGATGCACCTTCTCAGAAATATGCCTAGACATTAGAATCTATTAACTTGTTTAAAACTGTCCTAATTATTTGAATGATGTATTCTGGAGAAGCAATTTAAATTATTATACTACAGTGAGACAAGAATCAATAAAAGATACCGGCAATGACTGTAAGATAAGCCACCTGAATCAACTGGTCACTGATTTGACATCCTTTATTATTTTTAGTTGCGTACTTTTCCTTATCTTATTTTCAGCATCATCATCATCAAAATCATCTCCCTTTTCACTCTTTATGGAGCAGGCAGACACCACTGCAGATAACCCACTTGAGGAAGCCTACATAAAGCACAAACATTTGCAATGGTGGTTTCTGAAGCAGTTTGTTTACAAGATCTTATTTTAGTCAGTTTATCTTCTGTTTGTTTTAAGTAGTCCAGTGGTTGGCCACTCCATCTGCCAAATTCAAGAATCTACTGCAACAGACTGCAAGTCGGCAGTATTTAATTTTAAAAGTAAAATTAAATTTATCTCCCCAATACTCTTAACAGCAAAAAATGTGGAAAAGTAATATTAAAAATTCTCTTTGTGATATAATTTTGGAAAAGGGAATATTCCACAAACAGTAGTACTCCTCAAGATAGTCACACTTTCTACAAGAGTGCGGAAACTAATGTTATTGAGGAATGATTCACATGCTAGTCTGTGCAGTTACTCAATCATTTGATAATCTGCTTTTTTTTTTCTTTTATATTTTTTTCTGAAGAGGAGCTGCAGCCCATTGGTCATGACTACATAAACATAAATCCCAACAGATCCAGAAGTCTGAGTGAGTCCTTTTTATAAACCTTTACATGAAATTAAACTTTGGGCCATCGATTAACAAACTGCACATCATCTACTTACAGTATTTGCCAAATCTGAGTTAAATCATAACAAGTTCCTCAATACATGTCCTCATTTGCCACTAACGCAGCCCTGAAGGATCATAGGATGCTAACAATTCCTTTTTTCTAACTTCACTATTAACTGTATTTCCAATTCTTACACATCTGTTTTGCTTTGTCTACGAAGTATTTTTCATATAAGTTATCTCACTCTGGTTATCTTTTCCTTGTCCAGTATGTGGTGATCTAAAGTAGGGGTCGGAATCTGGTCGATCTTGATCTATCGATAGCTCCCAGGGAATTATTTGGTACATCTTTAGGTGTTTGATTGGGGGGGACATAATTTTTTATCCTAGGTAAATTTCATACAGTCCGTTCGGAAATTCGTGCCCACAGAAGGCGTCAATTTTCTCCAAAACTGTTTGTTGTATGGACATGAATTTTTTGCATGCAGTCTTAGATTTTCCATGCAGTTATTAATATATTTTTTGCCCTTGCAAAACTCATGTCATGTTCAAATTTTCTTCTTTACGTTATATAAAAAACTCTTACTGTTGTCTGGGTTAATTTTTCTTAGTTTTACAGGAAAGTTACAAGATCCGTTCAAAAATATATATATATTTTTTTTTAATTAGTTACTCGCGACTGTGTACAATAGGTGCGCACTCGTGCGGACATGTAGTCACTACACTAATTTTAAAAAAAAAATATATTTTTGAACGGATCTTGTAACTTTCCTGTAAAACTAAGAAAAATTAACCCAGACAACGGTAAGAGTTTTTTATATAACGTAAAGAAGAAAATTCGAACATGACATGAGTTTTGTAAGGGCAAAAAATATATTAATAACTGCATGGAAAATCTAAGACTGCATGCAAAAATTCATGTCCATACAACAAACAGTTTTGGAGAAAATTGACACTCTCTGTGGGCACGAATTTCCGAATGGACTATAGCTCTTTACCACTGCAACTTTAATGTGTGGTGTCACCAGGTTTAAAGGTACTTTGACAGCATTCCCAGTAAAACCCCACAAGCTAGCTTAATAAATTTCAATGTACTTGTGAACTACATAAAATAGAAAGTGATCTTTGCTTTGAAGTGAAGATAACATTCGGTAATGCATTCAGTTTTATTTCCAGTGCTCTGTCACTGGGATTGCAGGAAGCAGATCGTGTGGCAGAGATACACGTTAAACATATAGGCTGGGACGTATTCAAAATTCCAGATACTCTAAAACCAGAAAACAGGCATTACTTTATCATGGTAGATCTTAAGAGAGCTCAGTGTTTCTAAAGTAGATCTCCATAGCTCTTGGGTTGCCGACTACGGATCTAAAGTAGGTCCCCATAGTTCTTGGGTTACCGAATTCTGATCTAATGTAGGCCCCCACAGCTCTTGGGTTGCTGACTCCTGATCTAATTAGATCTCCACTCCACAGCTCTTGGATTGCCGACTCCTGATGTAATTAGATCTCCACTCCACAGCTCTTGGATTGCCGACTCCTGATCTAATTAGATCTCCACTTTACAGCTCTTGGATTGCCGACTCCTGATCTAATTAGATCTCCACTCCACAGCTCTTCGGTTGCTGACTCCTGATCTAAAGTAGATCCCCACAGCTCTTAGGTTGCCGACCCCTGATCTAAAGGCTAAATATTAGTTTATTGTGTGCTGTTATCTTCCAAATGCAGGTAAATTTAACTGTAGTTATACATCATTACTCAAAGCTTGGAGATAAAACATTAACCTTGATAGATCAAAACTGTTATCTTAATTCAATATTAAAATAATACAGATTCATTATCCCTAATCCTAAAATGATGGCTTAATTTGGCTTCTGATTTATAATATTTTATTTTTAAAATTTTGAATTTCTGTTTTGTCCCAATAAAGCATCATGTCTCACCAGCCTGTGGTTTTTGTCACAGCACTCACAAATGAATCTGTCCTAATGTATGGCTCAGAAACATGGAAAACTACAAAAAATAACAACCAATATGTTACAGACTTTCATTGATGGGTACTGGAGTAGAGTAGAAGGATAGAAGTGGTATAACAGGATCACTAATGTGGAAATAATGACAAGAGCTAGACAAGTGTCAGTGGATCAAGAAATGAGAAGAAGGTGCTGACAATGGATAGGCCACACACTGAGGAAACCTGGTGATAGCATTACAAGCCAGTTCTTGTTCTGGAATCCCAGGGGTAAGGAGGCAGAGAGAGACCAACAAATAAACACAGAGAACAGAACTAGAGACAGAAATGAAAGGAATCAGGAAGACATAAAAAGACCTTGAGCATTCGTACCCTTCGACTTTTGCTGAGGGAGACTGAGCACCTCTGGGTTTGCCTAAAGTGCAGTGACATTGATTCTGAAGAACAATAACATGTGTTTATTTACAGTGAAATTATATTCTTTTGCACAGGATGTTTTGAGAGTCAACACAGAGGTGCTTTCTATGCAATTCCTGACAACAGAACTTATTGTAAAGCTACATAATGTGCATGAATGTTGGAAGTTACAAAGATGATTTTTGTTACATTTCTGTGTCATACAACTTGAATCATCATCATCATGTTCCTTAGCGCTCCTTAAAGACCTTGGAACCACCACTGCAGCTGGTCCTCTTACAGGAAGCCTGCACCAGTCACATGACCTCTTACAGGAAGCCTGCACCAGTCACATGATCTCTTAGAGGAAGCCTGCACCAGTCACATGACCTCTTAGAGGAAGCCTGCACCAGTCACATGATCTCTTAGAGGAAGCCTGCACCAATCACATGACCTCTTACAAGAAGCCTGCACCAGTCACATGACCTCTTACAGGAAGCCTGCACCAGTCACATGACCTCTTACAGGAAGCCTGCACTAGTCACATGACCTCTTACAGGAAGCCTGCACCAGTCACATGACCTCTTACAGGAAGCCTGCACCAGTCACATGACCTCTTACAGGAAGCCTGCACCAGTCACATGACCTCTTAGAAGAAGCCTGCACCAGTCACATGACCTCTTACAGGAAGCCTGCACTAGTCACATGACCTCTTACAGGAAGCCTGCACCAGTCACATGACCTCTTACATGAAGCCTGCACCAGTCACATGATCTCTTACAGGAAGCCTGCACCAGTCACATGACCTCTTAGAAGAAGCCTGCACCAGTCACATGACCTCTTAGAAGAAGCCTGCACCAGTCACATGACCTCTTAGAAGAAGCCTGCACCAGTCACATGACCTCTTACAGGAACCCTGCACCAGTCACATGACCTCTTAAAAGAAGCCTGCATCAGTCACATGATCTCTTACAGGAAGCCTGCAACAGTCACATGACCTCTTAGAAGAAGTCTGCACCAGTCACATGATCTCTTACAGGAAGCCTGCACCAGTCACATGACCTCTTAAAAGAAGCCTGCACCAGTCACATGATCTCTTACAGGAAGCCTGCACCAGTCACATGACCTCTTAGAAGAAGTCTGCACCAGTCACATGACCTCTTACAGGAAGCCTGCACCAGTCACATGACCTCTTACAGGAAGCCTGCACCAGTCACATGACCTCACAGTGGTGGTTTCTGTGACTATTTATTTGACATGATGAGGTTGGCAACCCTGTACAGAACTTATTTGTTGTCATCTTGTAGATGTGCCTGAGGGTATAGTGGTCCTATTCTGTCTCTGTGTCTTCACAGAACCCTGGGAACTACAGGGGGCATAAAGCTTGAATACTGTAAACATCAAGTTAGCTTGAGCCACTTTTATGTGACAAGTTAGAGTGGCTGTGTGCTAGATTATATCATTCTAAAGGGAGACTGAAAGTTGCTCTTTATTTTTGAATTTTTTTTTTGGTCACTTCCCTCTAACTGATTTATGCATGGAGGCATATCTGGAGTCAATCTTATATGACCACAGCTGTGCACAATTCTATAGTATGTAGATTTGGATGTGAAGCTTTATCTGTGAGGCTAATTATACCCTCATTGACTCTTGAAATCATCCACACACTTCCAGGGATTCCCCATGTGGTGAAACTTGTTGACAACTTAGCATTGCACACTAAGCTTGCAGAAGTCACTTCAGCCTAACAGTCATAACTCTGGCTTTTACCTGGTTGCCTCCATGCAGGAGGATCTCACCCCCATGATAGGCAGTAGGAGCTGAGAAGTGGCTCTGTGTTGGACATGACAAGTCCTTGGGAGAGCCCAGAACCAGAGCACAGTATTTTAACTCTGCATAGTTGGAGAGCCCAGAACCAGAGCACAGTATTTTAACTCTGCATAGTTGGAGAGCCCAGAACCAGAGCACAGTATTTTAACTCTGCATAGTTGGAGAGCCTCCTTGGATGGCAGAAATGCACAGTATGCCATGTTCTTCTTCTGGCTCTTAGTTTCCCATGCTTGTCGTGGTTGCCAATCTTCTCCCATTCTGCAGACATGGCCAAACCATCTTAGTTGTATATATATATAGTGATTGTAATTTCGCTGAAGAATATTTGGAAGTGTTGCGAGTCTTACATGCAATTAAAAAAGTTTGTTTTGTGTGAAGTAAAGCGCAGACATACGGAAATGTTGCTATAACAAAAAGGACCTACAGGCGGCTCTTGGAAGAATAATGTACCATATCGTGCCATGCCACACAGCTGATGAAGCTAGAAAGATTTAGTAAGGAAAATATATTCTTTGTCCTATCAATTTTTCCCCTTTATTTTATTTATTTCTTGATTATAATTAGAACATGTAAATGTGAGTTTGCTGTTATTGTATGTTATATAATGGACTTATTACATTAATGTTTAAACTTCATATGAGAACAACAGGAATGAGTATAGCAGATGAGAGCAAGGAAGGGCTGAATGTCAGACAGGCCTGCGTACCCAAGTCTCAAACCTTTGAAAACGTGTGGAAGTTGGATGTGTCGGCCGAAAGGCGCAAATACCGCAGCTTCGCTGTAAACGGACACAACGCAACCAGCGTCCTTTTCAGGACGAACGAGGAAGAAGAAGAAACCTTTGAAAATAAAGTTTGGTCTCTCTCTCTCTTTTTCCTACAAACACACACACTCACACACATGCACACACTCACTCACACACACACACAATGCCATATAAAGGCTTCCATGCATTATAATCATTTTCCTTTGTGTTCCATACAGAGCTTGCAGCCACCTGTAGCTAGTCCCTTCCAGGAAGCCTGTATCACATATTCTAATTACCTTGTAGTGGTGGTTTCTGTAGTGATCTGTTTGACAGGATGAGGTTGCCAGCCCCTTGCACAACCTCATATTAGTTGTCTTATATGACATGCCTCAGAGTGCAGTAGTCCAATTCTTTCTCTGTCTCTTCACAGACCCTGGGAATCACATTGAGGTAATTTCAAGCATACGAGCACAACAATTCACACACATATATACAATCAAGTGATCATAAACAATAATTTTATTTTCAGATTCAATTTCTCACAGTAATTCCAAAAAAGTTGTTAAAAAATTAATCCTATAAAGAACTCAGAAACAGGTTAAAAATGTTTATAAACGTACATAATTAATCAAAATGACACACAACACTGATTAAGGAACACTACATGAAAACATATATATGTTCATATAAATGTGATAACAACAGTGTGTCACACTGACTATGACTATTTCAGGCACTTCTTTGCTTTTAAGATGTGTTTTAAAATGTACTATAAAAATATATTAACCACTATATGTACATATACACTTCTAAAACTACATCTATGTGAATACACATCATTACTCTTCAGCATAAAACAAACAGCAACAGTTTATAACCAATAGTATTTTTGTTGTTACTTAAACTTAACTAGCCCAACATTAGGCCATCATCACCATCACGATTCTGTTTCCCATGCAGCATAGAATTTTAACACATACATGTCTTCCTGTCCCGTGCCATCAGGTCAAGGTCTTTCTGTGTTTTCTTCATCCTCTTTAAGTCTGTCTCCAGTTCTCTTCTCCATGTTTTTGTGTCTCCCTCGACCTCTCTTACCCTGTGAATTCCAGAAAAAGGGCTGTCTTGTAATGCTATCAACAAGTTTTCTCAATGTGTGTCCTATCCATCGCCAGCATATTCTTTCCACCTCTTGTTCCACTGGCACTTGTCTGGTTTTTGTCATCAGTTCCACATTTGTCATCTTGTCATCAGTTCCACATTAGTCATCTTGTCATCAGATCCACATTAGTGATCTTGTCATCAGATCCACATTAGTGATCTTGTCATCAGTTCCACATTAGTGATCTTGTCATCAGTTCCACATTAGTGATCTTGTCATCAGTTCCACATTAGTCATCTTGTCATTAGTGATCTTGTCATCAGTTCCACATTAGTCATCTTGTCATCAGTTCCACATCAGTGATCTTGTCATACCAGATCAATCCTTCTGTTCTATGAACGCAACCATTTACACAGTTATCACCTGTGAGAATATTCCTGATGATCTTGAGTAATTAATAAAAGATAGATGTTAATGTTATATCAGAAGCTCTATCTTAAAACAAAAAATTTGTGTTGAGATAAAAGAAATACATACAAGTGCCACCACAATACAGAAATTTCTGTTAAGGTGTTTGTTATGTGAGTATGACTAAAACGTAGTTGAAGTATATCACAGTAAAAATCTCATCTGTATCAGTACTTTTATTGTTATGGTTATTGTTGATCACAATCGACGTCATTCCACTTTGGGCAAACCCATAGGTGCTCAGTCTCTCTCAGCAAATGTCGAAGGGTATGAATGCTAATTGTTCCTGTTGCGCACTGGTTGTATACACTCCGGGTGCGTTCTCTCATACGTCCATCCCTGCAGATTTTACGTTTAATGCCAAATTCCAGCAAATCTTAGCCTTGATGATTCATCGATTGCAGTGTCATTCTCTAACAGGCAATCATGAATTGCCTTCAGTATTTCTCTCTTATCCATGTCCAATGCACCTTCTATGGCTGCTCTTGCAGCTTGTCTGTCAGCTCTTTCATTTTTAACTAATGGTGTCATAAGAAAGGTAATTCTCAAACCTTTACAACAGGTAAACATTTATTAAAATATGATAATTAAAGAAAATTTGTCTGGTATGTTAGAATTTCTCGTTCAGGGAAAATAGGTTTTAAACATTAGTAATAAAATTCAGTCTTTTTTATAACCTACAGAATTCATCTCTATCTCTGTGTGCATGTGTGTGTGTGTGTGTGCGCGCACTCTTAACTCTTTAAGTCCCGATCAAGGTTATATCGGTTTTCCGATTCGACCTGTTTGACCCGATCAACGTTATATCGCATTTCATATCTTTTGCTCCTTTCTAGAGCTGTTTTCCAATTTTAACAACTCAAAACGTCATTTCCGACAGGAAGACCTTTCTAGTAAATACCTCGTGTGTTTAAGAGAGAACATGTTTTTGTGGTTTGATATTAATTTAAGATTTTATAAGCAACTTTGAAGGCGCATATTTGTTTGATTTACCGGTACACAGAACTAAGATGCTATGAAATTTTTAAAAATGTTTTACTGTATGTAAATATTAAAATATGTACATTAAAACAGAAAAATAAATTTAGCAAGATTACCTGAGGCAAAAAAATATATGAATGTAACAGATAAGAACATTTTAAAAATGATGTTCTCTGATTGTTCATCAATGAGAACTCTTAAAATGTGAATAACACAGATGAGCAATACACTCTTTAAAGCCTTCTAAAGAGCAGCCACTTCTTTGGAAAAGCCATAATTGTTTCAATTCCCGTCACAATCTTCATCCTACTACCTACAAAATAATATTTACAAATAAATTCAACAATGGTCAGTGGGATTCCCATACATAGATATACAAACAATCAGGTCATCATTACAAAGTTGACTACATGCAAAATATAGCATACATTTACACAAACAAGATATGTGTATGCAATGTTCTCAGCAACATAGACAGTATTGCTTCCATTCAAATTTATAACCAATATATGCAACTTGTATGCTAACATATCATTCATGTAAGTTAAAATATTAACTCTTACAAATAAAACACAATGTAATGTACTGCCGCGGTAGCATAGTGGTTAGTGCACTGGCTTCCTAGCGCAGTGGTCTATGGTTCGATCCCCAGATGAGGTGGGAATTTTTTAGGCCACAAACGGCTCCTGGGTCGACCCAGCCCCAAATGGGTACCAGAGCAACTCTAGGAAGGTTAAGGCGGCCGGCGTGATGCCGATCACATCATCCCTCGTGTGCCGACGGTCAAGATAATATGGGCGTAACACCATATTCCCAATATGCCTCAATGGGCGTGTAACGGGTTCCTTTACTTTTTTTTTTTTATGTGTGTGATAGTGAACAAATAACAACATCAAATACAAAAAACAAATAACACTCAAATAAAAAAAATTCAACAAAGAAAACATATAATAGAAAGTAAAGAGATAAACAGAGAAAAATATCAAAATTGGCAAAAATTTGTTTGCCCATATGTTTAACAGCACCACTATGTGTTCTGAGCTAGACCACAGTGTATTTCTGAGAAAGACCAAACTTTCAGTCCAGATGGAATTCAAAGCCTGGACTAGTCCAACATAGAGAATAATAGATCCACTGCCTACCTGACAACAAAGCCATAAAATAAGATTGTGGTGGTGGTGGGGGGTGGGATGGATTATGTGTGCGAGACAGAGAAAGAGAGAGAGAGAAAGAGAAGATAACAAACTACTTGTCTTTGTAAAAAGCAGCAATTTACAACAGATAACAATTCAAACATATGAAGTTTCGAAACAGAAGATTTCATGTCCTACAAATCTAAAAATGTACTGCTCTTAAAAACTCCAATTAATAAAGACCACAGAACATTTGTGATTGCTACTCTGAATATGAAACTGATGTAGGAATGCAGGAAGACCTCCAAACAGACAAAGGCAATAAACATGTACACAATAGACATACTGGACATGGTATAATTTCAGCGGACAACAGCAGATAAAATGAAATTGTCAATAAAGGGGAGCATACCCTAAGTCACAATGGCCATGTGAACACAGCATAAGTAATGAGAATAATGGTCACACAGACAAATGAGAAAACTGAAAAAGTCATACTGACAAGAACAAAGGCATCTTGCTTACATTTTTAAAAAATATATACTTTCAAATGGAGCATCTGAGTAGCAGGGTGTTTAGAGCACTTGCTTTTCAAAGTGAAGGGAATGGGTTCAAAACCAAGCCATGTCACACTTCAGTCTAACCAGCTGTAAAAATGGGACAATGACTTTGCTCATGAATATGGGGAGGCAGAGGCAGTGAGGGTAGGGAACTAGCTACCACACCTCATTAAGCTGAGACCTAGTATAGGGGAAGTCTCTAAAACTTCACTTCCCTACAAAAGTATCTGTTACGTGAAAACATTGACCTTTTTACTTACACAAGATCAAGAAGATATGAAAATCAATAATTCTATAACGTTACAAGACATCCTACACCTTCGTTAGGTATGAAAAGATTTAGGAAGAAATTACCTTTGTAAACTAACCTATAATTGTAACATGCTAAGTGGCTAAATGATGGATTTGGTTATTGAGGAAGGACACACCTGAGCATACACACACACACACAAAACCAGAGCACAAAGGTAGGTTATTACTGAAATCAGAAATAAGCAATCCACTATATTTGGACACATTATCAGAAGAGAAAAGCTAGAATATATTGTGGCAACATGAAAAACTGAAGGAAAAAGAGACATAAAGAGAATAACAAAACGATAACATATTAGATAGTTTGACATTACAGTGTGGAAAGAAGTAAAAAACAGAACTGAAAACAGCACTGGCGATAAGAGGGTTGTGGAGACATACATCACCTATGCCAGCTGGCATGGTTCTTGAAGAAGATACACCTGCATACATGAGCATGAATGCAACATCAATCAATCAGTACCCTTTAACTCCTCAAGGAGCACAGGAGGCCCTCAATAAACACATGCCAAGTATTCCTATCATGTACCAGCAGCTCAAGCTCTTTTCACGTTTTCCTCGTCATTTTCACTTCTGTCTCCAATTCTCTTCTCCGTGTGTTTCTTGGTTTACCCCTGCCTCTTTTACCCTGGGGAATCCAGCACAAGAACTGCTTTGTAATGCTATCCACAAGTTTCTTCAATGTGACAACGCAACATGACTTTTACCAAACTCTGCCACTGAAAATTATATTCACCATGTATGTATAAACATTTACTTCCACCAGAAATTATAAAACATAAGAGTTAAGCAAGGCATAAATGGAGCGCTGACCTGCTATTTATTGATAGTAAAGTTGATAACCAAAGATAGAAAATAACAAGAAAGGGTATGAAAGAGGTACTACACGGAATACCAGCTAAAGTTAGCAAATATACTCCAAGTACTATTTCTGTGATGAAGGCAAATAAGATTAAACAAAGAGTTGGAAATGTTTTAAAGTAATGTGGGATAATAATAAGGGGAAAAATCACTAGGTTAGATAATATAAATTATGCTTCTGTTCAACATAACATCAGAAGCAAACCTAGAAGTAAACCCAGAAGACAAAGAAAACAAAGAATACAACCCAATGAATGAATTACTTTTTGTAGATGATCAAAGTCTAAAACATTTGCAGATGAAAACAAATAGCAAAAATGTTCAGCTGCAATTAATTCAACCTGTGGAGCATATAACATGAAGATCAGTACAGCAAAGATAGAAATTATAAAGATTGGCAGATCGCCGGACCCACTTAACATACATTGTCAACTATTTCACACTGAAGCAGGTTCCAAAGTTTATCTACCGAGGAAGATTGTTTCTGAAGATGGAAGACTTGACAGAGAAATTGAAACAAGATGTCAAAAAGCCAGTGCAGTGACTTACCAACTGTCACCACTACTCAATCATCAGAGTAGTCAATAGGGTAAAATTCAATTTTAATGTCAGCATTCACCCTGCAAAGATGTATCGGCGTGTTAAAAAAACATAAAGTATTGAATTTATTCCACCGAGTGCAGCCTCACTACAAAGATGGGCTATATTGGTATGGTCAAAAAATTCATTCTCAGTCAAAAGATGGTCATCATGTTATGACGCTGTCTGAAATTTGAAATGAAATCACATGCAATCTGTGCAGCTCTGCTTGAAATATCAGAATGTGAAGATGAAAAACTAGTAGTCATTAAGTGAATTTTGCCATTGTTTTATCAAAGCTTTTGCTGCATGAACAACTAACCCTGCCACATCTAAGCAGTTCTGAGTTTGATATATCTGTGATTATAGGCACAAAATTCAGACTGGCCAGATTTCTATATGGTAATGAGCTTTTCTCATATCATCAAAACAAATATCAGGGAAATAAAACATAATACATTTTTGTCACATGCACATTATACGCTTCTCGCTTTTTTTACATCTCGAGATTCCCATGTTGATGATCCATTTCTAGAGACAACCTATACTCGCAGCAAAGGTACAGTGTTTGATTCATGGTATCATCACACTCCAGTCTACCCAGCTGTAAATAGGTACCTAACTTTACTCTTGAGTTAGGGAAGGAACATGCAGTGAGGAAGGGAACTGATCACCCCACATCTCAGTGTTAGACCTAGTGAAGTCTCTAACACTTCACTCCTCAATGGCAGTATCTGTTATGGGACTACCTACAGAGCTGCCATTATTGAATACCAGACCACAAGGTCATTTATATTTAGATCGGTGTAATCAATTTATACGTTCTGTGTTTTTTTACACATCAAATCTCTCAGCAGGATCACAGGACGAACGCCGACGCTAAAACTGAGTTTTACCTTCATCAGAATATCAGTCACGGAAACCAAAAGACAGCTGATAAATATTATATTTTTACCAACTCTATCAGCATCAGACATTGTCCCTGACCAAAGCAAAGGAGAGAAAAATCACATCCTGTGAGATGAGATGTTTAAGAGAAGCCATTAATGTTACCAAGAGAGACCGAATGAGAAATGATGGCTTTAAAAAGACTTCAGACAGGAACAGACTGTAGAAAAGAAAATGAGAAAAGAAAAAAATGGCGTCAGAGTGGCTAAGAGGTATGGCGTGTGCCCAAATTCTAAAGATACTGGGTTTCATTTCCTGCAGAGGGAATATAATTTATATAGAAAATTTTTTTCAGAACAAGTGGTCCTAATGATGGCATACTTCCCGCTGGTCTCCTGGATAGTGAGATCGGATGCCCAGCCTTATTGGATAAGGGCGAAAAAATAGGTGGTCCAGTGTGCATGTTGCCACATTAAAAATCCCACGGCAGTTGGAAAACATCAAGAGTAGGCCAAAAGGCCACTGCCTTGGCAAAATTTAAAAATTAGATTTTTACCCACCACAAAAATATTTATAGAATGTGTGATTCCTATATACACACATTTGGATTCTCTCCGGTGCTACTGACTTTGTGTACTGTGCTGAGATTCTCCTTGTGTGATCCAAAGGAGCAGATCGGAGCGCTGATGGAGTTGTCCGTGTGACACGAAGACAGTCCTTAAAACCAAAAGAAAATGAAAGCCGTGCTGAAAGAATGGGACATAATAATCTAGCAAAGAAGAACAACTAGAGACCAATAATGAGGTCACTAGATCTAGTGATAATATGGCAAAGATTTTAGAGGAAGTTGCCACATTGTAAATGTTTAAGATATCTCTCAAAAACTGAAACAGCTCTCTTCCTCCTAGGGCTGATCTTCTTGGATCCTTAGCCACTGGCTGTCAAAGCAGTCAGTGGCCATCATGTCTGGTAGCATCTTACAGGGCAGCAACAAACTACTTCCACTTTGCTCGTCAGCAACCATTCTTCATGCAGTGCCCCAGCTCTGGGTCATTTTTTGCATCTCGGCCTCCATAGTTCACTGACAAGTTGTTTTTGGTTGGCCTCTCTTTCACCTTCTTTCTCAGGTCCATAGCATAGCTCTTCTTGTGATAGCATTGAGGTCTTTTCTGAGTATGTGGCCATCTCAACTCCACCGTCTGCCAGCTATGATAGTGTGCATGTCTTCTTTGTTGCTCGAAGTTGGTGATGGTACTTGGCCTAAAGACTTTCCTTGCTTAGAAAGGACAATTTCAACATTTCTTTCTCTGTTACTCTCCAGCATTCAGCACCATAGAGACTTATGACTAGTCATGGGAACAATTAAATAGTGGACAAAAATGAGAGAGTCAAGGACCTAGATTTAGCCAAAAATGTTGTACTTATGCCATATAACAACAGTCCATGCGAAAGATAAACTAGAAACATTAAAGAGAAACTAGTAAAAATAGGCCTATGGACCACAACTTCTACAATTAAAAGCCTTAAATGTAATGAAATCAACAATATTCATATTAAACTGAAAGGATTACTATTCGTGTACATTTTTGGTTATCACCACTGACAAATTTGAATAACAGAGGGCAAGCAGCAAAGCCATTCACATTACTGATCAATCATCAAGAGGATGAAATAAATGTTACCACCAAACATAAACTGTATTCAGTGTGAAAAAATGCTACTCTACTGTTCAGATACATGCATTAACTCTTAGTATCCGGCAAGCCCCGTGAAGTGGCGCGGGTTTAGTACCAATTTTACGGCTCGCCAGTTCAAGTGGCGCGCGACGGTAACGATAGCTAAACTAGCGCGTAAAAACGCGGTTTTAGCTCCCGTATAGTAAGAGTTAAGATAGCACAGCAAAGTTAACTCTTTCAGTCCCAAGCAAAAAAGTGGGTTTGGCCCAAGCAAAAATGGCCACCCCAGTGCGTTTTTATTGTTGTTGTTTGGAAATAATTTTTTTAAATGTTCATATGCATAAATAACTTTGTTGTTGTATATGAAACTGAAGGTAATTGGATGTACTTTACTCTTGTGCTACAAGTATAAAAGCTTTCATTGAAAAATGATTAGTTATTCATGGTAAAATGGAGGATATGCGCTGAAAAAAAACGATTAGTTATTCAAGGTAAAATGGAGGATATGCGCTTAAAAAAATTGCTTTAAAAATCTAAAATAACAGAAACACGTTCACTCTTAAACACGTGCGGTATTTAAAAGAATGTACTTGCAGTAGGAAATGATGTTTTGGGTGGTTTGTGGGTAGTTATAATTAGAAACAGTCTCAAACAGAGGCACATATACTAAAGGCTTTTTAAAGTCGATTGGGCCAAGCGCGTCTAACCCCTGAGCCTTTATAAAGTCGATTGGGACTTAAAGAGTTAAAAACTTTTTTAATAGCTGCCCAGGCAGGATCTTTCAAATTAAGATGTGAAACAGGATGACAAATAAAGTGAAGATATTTCGAGATTAAAAAAACAAATGTATAAACAAACAAATCCGTCCTTGTCCAGCATCATGAGACAGTGTCTTTCTACAACTTCTGCATCTTAACTCTTAAACTCCTGACCAACGCTCAGAACGTTGCAAAAAGCAATGCGCCGTGCCCGCACAACGGTAAGAGCGTTGTTTTTAATTTATCACGAATAAACTCCAAAAATCGTCCATTTAATGCAGTTCATATTTTAACTCTTACTATCCGGCAAGCCCCGTGAAGTGGCGCGGGTTTAGTACCAATTTTACGGCTCGCGCGACGGTAACGATAGCTAAACTAGCGCGTAAAAATCGGTTTTAGCTCACGTATAGTAAGAGTTAAAACTTGTGTAGAATGACTTCCGCTACTATTTAAACAACTAATTTGAGTGTAGTTAAGCAGCACGTGTGCGTGTTTTGATGTTATTATCACAATTTGTGTGATGATTCAAATATGTCACGCTTTATATTCACATTTTCTAAGTCTCCTAAGCAAATAATTGTGTCAAACTACTTAGAAAGATTGCTGACATTGATGACGATTGTTTGGTAGTCATAGTTTGTTGTCAAAAAACGGAATCGGTGCAGAAAAGCTAGACACACTAGATTTAGTTGATGAGTGGGCATAGTCATATTCTAGCAGATCAGAAAGCAACAAAACTAGACCTACCGTAACATCTAATCACTAGTCCTAGGTAGAAGATGAAGCTAGGGATACAATTAAAACATTAAACAAGAGTAAAAAAGTTTTTGTATGGTGTTATTCTTCTTTATTTGTTTGAAAATTACGTAATGCAAGATAGCATAATTTATTTTTTTCTTATAAAGGACCACAGTAAAAACTGGTGTGAATAACACTAAATGTACTAACTGTGGCCATGAGCAATGTTTTTTAACTTTGTAAATGGATTACCTTGATGTTTGAAGACTAAAAAGAAAGTTTTTTTGTCTACAAGAGTAATTTGTCTATGGTCAGCTCATATTCTACAGTTAACGTTTTAGTGTTTTTCAATTTTACATGCAAAATGTTTTAAGTATACCAAACTTACCTGTGTTAACTCTTAGTATCCGGCTCGCCCCGTGAAGTGGCTCGTATTTGGTACCAAATATACGGCAAGCCATTTCACGGGGCTTTTTACATGAAGTCTCTATCGGCAAAAAGTTAATGAAAAATTGTCGATGTTTTATCCAATCCAACATTTATAGTCACTTCCTGTAATCAGTATGTTTACAAATATTAGCGAGGTTATCGTTTTGATGAGTTATTAAGTTCGATTTTTAGTGTTTTGTTCGGCTTTGATCGTAAACAAATTTGTTCTAACGAAAATGGCTTCATCTTCAAACGATTGTAAGCAAAGGTTATCGGCGGTGCAAGTAGCACGACTTATTTCTTCTTGGATCGAACATGAGGATGATCAGTTATTGAGTGATAATGACAGTTCAGATTCAGAATGTATTTTGCCCAGCGAAGATATATGTAATCAAAACACTGAATCAGATGAGAAGGGGGCGTTTCCCCTAGCTGGTTCTGTCAGTAGTACTAGTACTAGAAATGGCAGGCCAGTGAAAAGGCAACAAGGAAAAGGTAAAGCTCCTATGAAGAAAAGATAGGCCTACATCTAGATCACCCCATAAAGAAGCAGAACCCACAAGTACTGATGGTAATACAAGTACAATGAATGAGGAAATTAGGTGGAATGAAGTTGATGCTGGCTCAACACAAAATGCTTTCCGCTTTGTACCGCCTCATGCTAGGATTAAAGGTAAGAATCCAAATATTATACCTGATGATTCTTCTGCATTTTATTGTCTCAAAGCTCTTTTAACTAATGAGATTATAGATGAGCTTACTGTTTCTATAAATGAATATATTGCCTCATATACTGACTCTGTCAGTCAAATTCAGAAACGGCGACAAAAAGATCTGTCTATCAAAACTGGTATCCAGTTACATCTCCAGAACTGTGCAAGTTTTTTGCTGTGATAATAGCAATGGGAATTGTGAAAAAACCAGCCATTAGTGATTAATGGTCTAATGAAGGCTTTATGCAAACTCCCTGGTACAGACAGATGTTTACACGGGATAGGTTTCAGATGTTATATCACACAATGTTTCATGTGAGTGATGTAGACGCACAAGGTAAAGCAAAGATCGAACCATTTCTACAGAAAATGTTATCTAGATTCCAGGAAGCATTTTACCCTTACAAGGAGCTGTCTTTGGATGAAATGGTAATTGGGTGGAAAGGCAGATGGGCTCACAAAATGTTCAATCCCAAAAAACCATGCATTCTTGTTTCAATTTGCGCAACAGTGGAAAGCAAGGACATCACCAATCACTTTGGTGAAACAAAAAATAAACCACTGATGATTGATTATTACAATCAACACATGAATGGATGGATGTGACAGAGTGGACCAAAGCATTGTAACATATGGCACATTTAGCAGAAGAACAAGAAAAAAATTTTCTTCTAGATTTTTGAAATAGCTCAGCTCAATGCGTATAAATTAATTGCAATGTCAAGAACAACAAATGCCAAAAAACAAAGCCGTCTTCAATTTAAACGGCAACTTGTCAATGAGCTCTCTCTTGTTGCTGCTGTGGATTTCCAGCAAATTTCTCCCAGGATTGGACATGGCAATCAAGTGAACAATCCAGTCAACAGACTAGGAGGAACAAACCATTTAATTAAACAATTCAAATGTCATCGCGACTGTGTCATTTGCAGCACCCCTCAAGTAAGGGTCAGGACATCCTTTTATTGTGAAGGATGCACAAATAATCCCCATCTACATCCAAATAACTGTTTTGCTGCTTATAGTAAAAGAAAATAGTTTGTGGTAAATATCAGTTGTGTGTACATAGTTTATTTTCGTCATGATTTTTCAATATGTGACCTGAACATTTCAAAAGGAAACATTTTTATTTAGTATTCAAAACAAGTGAAACTTGTCTGTGTTCCGTATAATTGGATGAAAGTGGTTCTAGGAGTTCCAGGCTTCCAAATTGGATTATTTTTGTGGGTAAGTACAACTTTTTTCCACATTTTTTAATATTTTAAAATTGTTCTGCACTCATTACTGTATATGTTGCATGCATGTTTAACACCACTTAACAATTAAGTTAAGTGCATGTCAAAGGGGTTTCATTTCTCTATATTTAGATATATAACATTTCATGTTATCATTATAAATAAATTATTTAATGCAAAATCAGTAACGGTAGTCATGTCTGTAAATAAAGGTTAAAATATTTGTGCTCTTTATCTAAATATACCAAACAAATTCAAATTGTGATAAAAACTTTATTTGTGCTCAGAAACAGCTCCACCTTTCCTACATTATGTGAAAATGGATGTACTTCAGAATGAAAGTAGGCTTAGGGGTAGAAGTTTACCAGAATTAATTATACATATTGATAAGTACAAATTGTTTCTCAATTTTTTCAATTTTAAAATTTTTCTGCACTCATTACTGTATATGTTGCATGCATGTTTAACAGCACTTAACAATTAAGTTAAGTGCATGTCATAGATGTTTCATTTTTCTACATTTTAATATATAACACTTTATGTTATCATTATAAATAAGTTACTTAATGCAAAATCAGTAAAGGCAGTCATGTCTAAAAATGTACTCTCTGAAATCAGCTCGTAAAAACGCGGTTTTTGAGCACGTATACTAAGAGTTAATACTACCAAAGACATGATATATTACAATTCTGTATCTATTTCCCTACAGTTTGATATATAATAAGTACATGTTCACAGAAAAGATTAACATAAAATTTAGAATTTTTCAAAAAATAATTACGGCACAGGATGGAAAATAATTACGGAGTCAAAGAGTTAATCAAAAGAAGTAAAATGTCCTCCATAATTTGACTTTGAATGTAGTGGGTAGACATACTGTATTTTTGCTTTAGTATCTAATAAAAGTATATTACAGACATTGATATTAAAAACAGGATACACATGGTAAAACGAGCTTTCATAGCATTGGGAAATATATGGAAAGCAAAATAAATCAAATCCAATACAAAAATCAGAATATTCAAATCAACTGTCAATAGCCCTGTTGGTTGGCTCTAAAACATGGAAAACAACATAAAAACCACATCTTATTATAGCCATTTTTTTTTAACTTTCAAAACATAGTATCAGAGGGGAAAGTTGTCTACATATCTAAGATTCCAATTTTTTCATTTTTTATCACATAGTTTCTTAATCTTTGTTTGCTTGTGTATGCATATTTACTAATTGCAACGTAAGTGTCAATATGTATGTATGTATTGTTCTTATGTAATCAGTAAGGTAACTTTTACTTTTTCACACAGATTTTATTACTTTTGCAATGAGTAGCAACCTTGAAAGATAAAATACAACAGCTTTCTTACTTGTAAACCCCAATAAACTTTTTTATGTCCTTTATTTGTTAACACATCACAGACTATTAGCGTTTATATCATGTGTCCAGAGTTTTCAATAGCATATGAATCATGCACATTCAATTAAATTAAGGTCACAAAATTTCAGTTCTAATTAAAACACACAAAAGAATATGTTAATTGCCTGGTGGGTTAAAGCATAGGAATATTTCAAACTGGTATATAAAAATATGTTCAATTGCTACATACAAATATTTTAAATTGGTAAATACAAATATTTTAAATTGGTAAAATCAGCTGTAAGTAGAAAAGCTAGATATGTCAGTATTGACTGATATGTGTGATAATGAATAATAAAGCCCACAGCTGTGATGAGGGAACACTGGCACCACTGAACAAAGCTTAAACATATCACGATTATCAGCAACCACAACACATAAACACTCACACATAATGATATGAAAGGAGGAAATATTGTAAAGATATAATACAAATTTGAACCAATAATCCCCGACTTGGTAACACTACCTCACCAACAAGAAGTCTGTGCAGAGTTTAGCATGTACAACAACCCACAATCTCTTAATTCTTATATGTTTAAGGCCCTGCCATTACTAATAACTATATTAACTAATACACAGATCTGAGATGAGTTGGATTTTATCAGTGGGTTAAGTTTTACTGACAGTGTGTGTGTAATGGGATCCTTTACCTTTACTAAGTTCTGTTGTAGTGTATTATTGATGCAACTCATTCTGTGTTGAACTGCTGAAAAGATTCTTACTGTAGTGAATTACTGGCATAACTCCTCCAGTAGTGTATTACTGAAAACATTATTACTGTAATGTGTAACTCACAAGACTCTTATTGTAGTGTATACTGACAAGATTCTTGTTGTAGTGTGTTACTAGCACAACTTTCATATGTTCTACTGAAAAGGCTCTTGTTGTATTGTATTACTGGCACAAGAACATCCTGTATTATACTACTGAAAAGATTCTTGTTGTAATGTATTAATGACAAGATTATTATTGTTATGTATTATTGGCACACCTCCCTCTGTGGTGTACTACTGAAAACATTCTTACTGTAGTGTATTACTGGCACAAGAACATCCTGTATTATACTACTGAAAAGATTCTTGTTGCAATGTATTAACTGATTCCGTACGCAAGATCTAATAATAGACGCAAAGGCCGAACGCTGTAGACGTAAGATCTAATATTAGATCCTGAATTATTTCGTTGTTTCTTTCCATACTGATATTTTAAACTGCCCAGAATTTATCTCGAACGGAAGTAAACACAAAACTGGGCAAATTTCAACAAGCTTCAACGTCTTTTATTTGCGTGTGAACGGATTTTTTCACATTTATCTTCATCTTTAATCGTGTTTTGTCGTTTCGCCATAATGGCCGAAAAACACACAGGATATGTTACTAATATGTGAACAGTGAACAAACTGTGTGATCAACCATAACTTTCTTACTTTTTCTGTGTTTCTAAATGGATTACCTGCACAAAGAGAGCAGTGAAACTGTATTGTGATAACAATTTATGTTGCAAGCCTTACGTAAGTCGAAAATTTTTGTTCAAAATTTCAAGTTATCTTTTTTCCGTGTACATGTTATCTGTTATAACATAAACATAACATAAAATTAGGTAGAAAGGCATATGGATTAATATTGTTCATCCAATGTACTTTAATTTGATATATAATATGTTATACTTAACTCATGATTAGACACACATTGTCAGTAAACGTAAATTATGTATGTGTAAATTTTTGGGGCTTAAAAATAATTCCGTCCAGAGCTGAAAATAATTACGTACGGAAAGAGTTAATGACAAGATTCTTATTGTAGTGTATTATTAGCACATCTCCTCCTGTAGTGTCCTACTGAAAACATTCTTATTGTAGTGTATTATTGGCACATCTCCCCCTGTAGTGTACTACTGAAAATATTCTTATTGTAGCGTATTACTGGCACAACTCCTCCTTCAGTGTACTACTGAAAATATTCTTATTGCAGTGTATTACTGGCACAATGCTTCCTGTAGTGTAATACTGAAAATATTCTCATTGCAGTGTATTACTGGCACATCTGCCCCTCTAGTGTACTACTGAGCATATTCTTATTGTAATGTACTACTGAAAATAACTGTATTGGAAGTGGATACCACATCTATGCTGACAGGTATTACACCACCAAAGCTTTAGTTGATTTCCTTCTTGAACACAAATTCTATTTCACAGGGACACTCCAGACCAATAGAAAAGGTTTTCCTCTTGCTCTGAAAGGTCTTTCCTTGAAACATATGGAAAGCTGGCACTGGGTCTCTAAAGATGACAGAATTGTGTGTACTGCATGGAAGGATAAAAAGGCAAAAAAAAACCTGTGGTGATAGTCACTTCAAATGGAAATGCTGAAGGCATTACACACAGGCAAAAAACCAAACCATCCACTATCCATAGCTACAATATGAGCATGAATGGTTGTGATAAGGCTGACAAGATGTTGAGTTATTAAGGACTCCACACAAGGAAAAGCAATAAATGGTGAAAGAAAATATACCACTGGATAGTGGAGATTTGCTGCAATAATGCACATATTCTATATGTTTTGTCTCGACCAAAGGGCGCTAACACAAAAATGTCACTTAAAAAATTCAAGCTGATTTTAATTAACCAGCTTACAGAAGCAGCAGCTGACTTGATGACTGATGCAGATGACATGATGAGATCCAGAATTGGCCGCCCTGTTAAGTCTAATGCAATAGAAAGACTTCAGGGCTCGAAGCATGTTATTGTAAGAGCAAAAAATGATGGACGCTGCAGAGTGTGCAGTACACCAAAGGATGTAAAGAGGACAGTCTTTATTTGTGAGGGATGCGAAGGCAAACCTTGACTTCATCCTCACTGCTTCAAGTTATGGCACACGCAGCACAAGTTTGAATCATAAAATAAACATGTAAATATATTGTGAAAATGTTTCATTTGATATTTTTCTAGTTTATGTGCTGGAAAAAGCCATAATATGGTAATGTTTTTATTCTGGGATTTTTTCAGTGTTGTGAAGTTTTTAGTGGCTGTAGCATACACTGCATAAATGCACTAAATTTTGCTATATCTAGTGTTGTGTTATTTCAAAAATGCATTACCTTGATGTTTCAAGACTGAATGGTAAGTTTTAATGACTTCAACATTAACTGGCCATCGATAAGTGCACATTTTTCTTTCAATATTTTGGTGTTTTTCAAATAACATTCATCATGTTTTAATGTCTGCTAATTGCATGTTTGCTAATACTACAAAATAAATTAATAATTACAATTCAACTTCTATTCCCCTTCATGTTGATATATAATATGTGCTTGTTCAAAGGAAAATTCACAAACAAATTTAGACTGAAAGATGAACACTTCACTCTATGAAATTCTGCCCAAAATAAAGTCTGGCACAGCGTGCAAAATAACTCTGGAAGGAAAGAGTTAATAGCACATCTCCCCCTGTAGCGAATTACTGGCACAAATAGTCCTGTAGTGTATTCTTCCTGTACTATATTAATGACAATTTTCATATTGTAATGAATTACAAACTAGACTCATGTTGTGGTATATTACTAAGTTTCTTCGGTAATCTATTGCTGACATGATTTCCTGTCAAGTGTATAGCTAAGGAGATTCCTATCATAGTGTATTACCAATACATTCCTGTAGCATTGTATTACTGACAAAGTATCTCCTGTAATGTTTTGCTGATGAGATGTCTACTGAAGCATATTCATAAGAAGATTTTTCTCGTATGATAGTGATGAGATTCCTTTGGTCATGTTATAAACAATGAGATTCCAACACTGCAAAAAAAATTCCAATACAAAACTGAGAAAGATTTAAGAAACACTGACTGAAATTATGAAAGATATAAAAAACACTGACTTGACTTATGAAATAGTTAAGGCTCTTGTGACAGGGGGAATAAATGCACTACTAACATTAACATCTGTTCACATGTCATTAAATTCTTATCCCCTTTTGTGGTCATTTTTAGTTGGATGTAAGCTTAACAAGGCAGTAGTACAATCTAGAATAGTGGTTGGCAACACAGGAGCTTTTGGGATCTACTTTAGTAACATTGAGTCCTCTAAAGATGTACCACACATATCTGTGTGCATGTAATTTTAAGCGGGAGGGAGTGTGGAGAATGAACCTTACAAAGAAAAGATTATGATCCTTCTGGGCATTAAAAAATTAAAAAAACATAAAACTTCTTTTTAGTCAAATAGCAGTTATTGTCCCTTGTTTTATTATTTGTTTCACGTATATCCAATAGATGCAAATGAGGATATAACTTTTTAATTAACCCATACATGGTAGGAAACTCTGTACAGAACAATACAACAGGAGGCAATCTGATTTTCAGAAGCAGTCCCCCCACGGACAAGTGTTTCAGCCCTTTTAATACAAAATAGTCTTAAGAATCGTATGTTTTATGAACAAGACACAAATGCGTTTAAAACAAGTCTTGAATAATTTGCGAGTGTGCTAAAATATTATTCTGAGAGTGGTCCACTCTAATTTGAGCAAACAGAACAAAACGGACCATGAAGATCTATCTGTATATAACTATTTAGCACAATTCACTAAAAATGTCAAAGGTCAGAATGATTTTTGTGATTTTTTTTTTTCAAGTTAGTGATACTGTTGAGCAGCCACAAACACACTTGAGCTAGTATTGTTGACAGAAAAAAAAAAATATGGGAGAGATGTGCACACTGAAACAAGACACAGCACACAAACATAACACAGAGCACATCGTGGCATGAGGGTGGCATGAGAAGTGCAGAATAAAGTGAACTTGAAGACTGCTGCATAAACCCCCCCTGCAAGAGCACATGAAGTATTATGGTACAGTCATCCTTTAAGTGGCTAATGGATAATGATGACGAGAAGACTGTTGCAGAGGTCTATGATGAAGAAAGGGAATAAGTAAAACAAAATGTACAGGTATATATAAAAGACAGATTGTCAGAAACGTATACCAGCTTTTTCAGAAACACAGGATGACAAACAAACTGCCAGAAATATAGAGATATTGTAGAGATGTTATATAAGATGATAAACAGAATGTTAGAAATGAACATACACTGTTTAAAAACACAGAATGGTAAACAGACTGTAAATAAATGTACAACGGCTGTTTAGACATACTGGATAACAAATAATAATTTGTAAAACAAATTTAATTATTCACAAACAGGATAATAAACAAATACATAAATCTAAATAGCTGGAATTTAAATAACAGTTCCTGTTATCTCAAGTATTCTGTTATATAGACTAGCAGCATTTTTTTTTTTACTCAATTGAAACAATGGCTTACATGATAACAACCTCCACCATGAGAATGGAGGTAGACTGCTGCCTTAAGATGGCTGTCTGAGAATTTATTAACAAATGCAGTTATTGTATCAGTCTCACAATCCATGCTTCAAAAGGTCTAAAATGGATGACTCAGAGAAAAATGGAAAACCTATACAGAAGCATCGAATCTTCAAGAACTGATACGGATCTACAGTCCTGGTCATGCAGGTGTACGCAGCAATGAAAGAGCTGACAGATTAGCTTCAAGAGTACCCATAGAAGGTGCATTGGACATGGAAAGGAGAGAAATACTGAGGGCAATTTATGATCACCTATTAGAGAATGACACTGCAATCAATAAATTATCAAGGCTAAGACTACTGAAATTTGGCATCAAACGTAACACCAGCAGGAATGGATGTATGAGAGGATGCATCTAGCGTGCATACAACCAGCGTGCAACAGGAATAATTAGCATTCATTACCCTTTGACATTTGCTGAGGGAGACTGAGCACCTGTGGGTTTGCCCGGAGTGCAATGATGTCGATTGTGATCAAGAATAACAATAACAATAGCTTACTACTGAAATTTAATAATTCTTGTATAAAAGAAATTTCTTTTGTCCACTTGTGCCATTAAACATCATCAGGAGAAGCAGTTTTTATTCTTGTGCAAAGTGTGTTGCTATGGCTAGCATCATGCCATGTGTCTCTAAGATTTCTTTAGCTAACGTCTCCATGTCTAAATCTAGTAATATCAGTTTGTTTATGTACCATTTTTTATTATTACTTTCAGCAATGCAAAATCTAATTGCCGGCTTGCTAGACATGTTGCTGTTTCACCAGTGTCTCTTTAACCAATTCTGCTCAGGGTATTGAGTCACCCTTCATTGCTACTACATCAGCCTTTTAGAAAATCCAACACTGTTCATCACCTGAGTCAGCTAATCCCTACTTCAACTATTATCTCTGCACTTGAGAAATAAATATTTGAAAGTATATTCAGCTCATTATCTCTTTTTGTCACCTTCTAGTTACTGTGTTTTATCTAATATATTTTGTATTTAACTCATTCATTCCAGAGTTATTTTGCACGCTGTGCCAGACTTTTTTTGTGGGCAGAATTTTATAGAGTGAAGTGTTCATCTTTCAGTCTAAATTTGTTTGTGAATTTTCCTTTGAACATGTACTTATTATATGCCAAACTGTAGGGAAATGGATAGAGAATTCAAATATATAATGTCTGTGGTAGTATTAACACAAGTGTGTTCGTTATAATTTAATCATTTTGCATGTAAAATTGAAAAACGCTAAAAAGTTGACTGTAGAATACGATCTTACCAAAGACAAATTACTGTCGTAGACAATAAAACTTTCTTTTTAGTCTTCAAACGTCAAGTTAATCCATATACAAAGTAAATAAAACATGTTTATGGCCAAAATTAGTAGATTTAGTTTTATTCGCACCAGTTTGTCCGTGGTTCTTTGTAAGAAAAAAATAAATTATGCAATCGTGCATTACGTAATTTTCAAACAAATAAATAAGAATAACGTCATATAAATACTTTTTTTACTCTTGTTTAATGTTTTAATAGTATCCCTAGCTTCATCTTCTACCAAGAACTAGTGATTAGATGTTACGGTAGGTCTAGTTTTGTTGCTTTTTGATCGGCCAGAATATGACTACGCCCACTCATCAACTAAATCTAGTGTGTCTAGCTTTTCTGCATATATTCCGTATTTTGACAACAAACTGTGACTACCAAACAATCATCATCAATGTCAGCAATCTTTCAAAGTAGTTTGACACAATTATTTGCTTAGGAGACTTAGAAAATGTAAATATAAAGCGTGACATATTTCTCTAGCAAAAATAACGAAAAACGTAAACACGCGAATCTTCACAAAAATTGTGATAATAACATCAAAACACGCACATGTGCTGATTAACTAAAGTCAAATTAGTTGTTTAAATAGTAGCGGAAGTCATTCTACGAGTTTTAATATATGAACTGCATTAAGCGGACGATTTTTAGGGTTTATTCGTGATAAACTAAAAACCACGCTCTGAGCGTTGCTGGGGCGCGGCGTGTTGAATTTTGCAACGCTCAGAGCGTTGCTGTGGAGTCAAAGAGTTAAGAGACGCCCAGCTCTGACTTCTAATCTCATCTGTCTTTTCATACTTACATTTAAGGCTGAAGTCATTAGCCCCACCAAAGATCTCTCTACATCCACCCCAGTGTTTCACAATTTGTCCCACTTCATTTGCCTCACTATCACCATCAAACACCTGAAGTAAGTTAAAAACAAAAAAATGAGTGAAGGTTAAAACAATAAATTTCAGCATAAATCTACTTTTTCCCAGAATTAACTACAAATAACATTAGTAACACAGACAGTGAAAGGGGATGTAGAAAAAACTCAACACAATTACAAATTTTAAACTATACAACAAAATCTTAAATTAATTTGAAGCAAGAGTTGGTAACAAAACTACCAATAAACTGGATGTACAATATGTAATAAGTTAATGTATGCACAGAGCTTTCATTTCTGCTTTCTTTGATGTGGTTCAGAAATTGAAAATCTTACTTCTATTTCCTTGTAGAATTTTAACTTTGCTGCATTATTTTACTACAGTTATCTTTTTCAATGAAGAGTATTTTATGCAACAATTCTTTGTCATTGGAAGTAAGAAACACTGTTATATAGAATTAATATGAGACAAACATAAAGGTATGTTATCAGGCACTCGTAGGAAATAAAGAAGTAGAACACTAGACAACAGAAAAACAACAGGCATGAGTGGCTTACCCAAGATTCGAACCATGGACCTTCCGTGCGACAACCCCGCCTAGCTATGCAAGCGAATCACACTATCCTCCCTGCCATCTACGCATCACCAAAAAATGATGCTTCGATGACAGGTCATTAGTGCGAACCGAAAGACATAACACCGGAAGTTTACCATGGGCAGTTCAGCCTATTAATGACGCAATCACTTCTGTTGTTCCACTATTATACAGTATAGGCCAGTCCACGCTTGCATAGCTAGGCGGGGTTGTCACACAGAAGGTCCAGGGTTCGAATCCTGGGTAAGCCACTCATGTCTGTTGTTTTTCTGTTGTCTAGTGTTCTACTTCTTTATTTTCTACGAGTGCCTGATAACATACCTTTATGTTTGTCTCATATTAATTTACAGTTTACAGGCCTCGAATTTCCCTTCCTTATGTGTTATAACTGTTATATAGAACCAATCCTAACATATGGGAGTGAGTCATGGACAATTAGTAAACAAATAGGGAAGGCACTAGAGGCAACATACATGTGGTTTTACAGAAGAATGTTAAAAATACTATGGGCTGCCAAATAAGAGTTATGAGGATGTCCTGAAAGAGGCCCATGTGCAAAGGAAACTTATTTCACAAGTTAGAAAGAAGCAATCCACTGTTTTGGGGCATGTTATGAGAAGCTGGAAAATATCGTAACAACAGGTAAGATTGAAGGAAAAAGAGATAGGGGAAGACAAAGACAGCAAATACTGGACAGTTTGACATCGTGGCATGGAAAGAAGTCAACAACAGAATTGATAAATTGTACTGGAGACAGGAAGTTGTGGAGAGACATGATCTCCTATGCCACTAGGCACAGTACTCGAAGAAGAAGATCTTATTCAACTGAAAAAAGATTACTCAAAACCTTACCATGACTTACAGTAGTCTATTACTTTTAAGTGTAACGTACCCGAAAGACCACATCAGTACAGCACTTGCAGTAGCAACAATCACCCATGATGGTAAACACACACTGATTTTGTGAATTAAATACTTTATACTTGGGGGTCCAGAAAGTCCACCTGTAAAACAGAACAGTTTAGTATAGAGATCTGACACACTGAACTGATCAGCTAAAATGTAGAATATGTCCCACTACATGAGTAAAAAACATGGCATGTAAATAATGTAAAGTTCAAAGTTCAGACCTTCATCAACACGTCTCAGTAACAATTTGTACCATATGTCCAGAAGTAACAGAAACAGACTTGTCAAAGAGAGCTGAAACAGCCAATATACAAAAGATATTAAGGAGAGATAGTCAAGACAGAAAGGACATGCTCTGTTGTTCTGCCAATATACTTTAACGTATCACTGAATGGAACTCCCAGGGAAAATGAACAGTGGGGAGGCCAAAGAGAATTGAAGTAGATAGTAAAAGAGGAAGCCAAAGCAATTAGAATCTAATTTGCATAAATGACTAAAACTGCCTAAAATATTAATTGGTGGAAAGCAACAACCACAGCATTAAGATCCAAGAGAGAAAAAAAAATGATGGATGATGATAGAGTTGCAACGAAATAATCAAAGTAATATATCACAAATTCCATCTGTAATACATTACAATTCAACAGCAAAGGTCTCAAAACGTGATAAAAAGCCACTATGTAATGCAGATGAGGTCAAAATATTTAAAAAGAATAACAGTATGATAACAAAATGTCATCAAATGATCAGATTGTGTTCTGCATTTTTGCTTTCTCATACTGAATTTTCAAACACTGGAAGTTGACAAAATTTAAACACAAGTGCCAGTTTAATTTATTTCAGGTCTGTTTGCATTCTCCTATGGTTTCTCTCCATTTTTACATAGGATGTAGACTTTATTCCCAGTAGAATTCCTTCTCTACGCAAGTATCTAACATAAGATAAAACTGAGAAAATGGAAGCAGTTATGCCATACAGAAAAGATGCATTATAGTCCGTTCGGAAATTCGTGCCCACAGAAAGCGTCAATTTTCTCCAAAACTGTTTGTTGTATGGACATGAATTTTTGCATGCAGTCTTAGATTTTCCATGCAGTTATTAGTATATTTTTTGCCCTTACAAAACTCATGTCATGTTCGAATTTTCTTCTTTACGTTATATAAAAAACTCTTACTGTTGTCTGGGTTAATTTTTAGTAGTTTTACAGGAAAGTTACAAGATCCGTTCAAAAATATTTTTTTGTGTTTGAATTAGTTACTGTGTACAATAGGTGCGCACTCGTGCGGACATGTAGTCACTACACTAATTAAAAAAAAAAAAATATTATTTTAGTTAATAAATGAAGTACAGGCGGGTTTTCGACATTAAGGATTACAACTCAATATATCACAGAAATACCGTAACAATTAATGTTTTCACTACCACCACTACTACTAGTACTGCTATTATCACCACTACCTCTGCTATTACTACAGCATAATCATACTCTATGCGCTTCATTTATTCTACTATATAAAAAAAAGCACTGGTCAAAGAATGAAATTAACGATAATAGGTGTCAACAAACCATTACAGATGGTTTTTTTAATGGTTTATTTCTTTCTTTTTAATTGATAATGTGGTGAATCTGCCACATTATAACTTAGGTTTGCGATGACTTTAGCCTTACAATGAATTCAGCCTTACGTTAAACTGAGCATGAAGAATTTGTATGCGATTAATTGAGCCTGATGAATTGACGTAAAACCCCCTTGATATACCAGGTCCACTTCCTGGTTCCGAAGTCAAGCAATATGAAAGAGATCTCACAGATAGTGTTATCTCTATTCCCACACCTACAAAAATTTTGTTTGTTCAACCCTTCTTAAGGACAGCTGAACTGTAACGTGTATTGATACGCACATAAAATCATGATTTCAAACCTACGAGCATAAACATTTTATTATCAGCAACAGTGTTACAATATCGATGTAAAAAACTCTTTAACGTCAGATTCTTAGATATTTATAATTCATACAAACAGGTAGTGCTGTGGGATATTTTGTATTTTCATTATTTTGCTTTGCACTATGTATGGAGCATGGAGCCACCATAGAAGCTGGTTCTCTTGTACGAAGCCTGCACCAAGCATTCACATGCTACTACAGTGGTGGTTTATGTAGCCATGCGGTTTACATGAGGTTGCCAGCCCAATTAAAATAACCTTATATTTGTCACCTTATATGTGTCACCTTATATTTGTCACCTTATATTTGTCACCTTATATTTGTCACCTTACATGACAATAGCAAAGTTCTATTCTGTCTTTGTCTCTTCAGAGACCCCCCAGAAACTACACAGGGTTTACTTTGTACTATGCTGTTTAAAAATAGAGATTTGATAACATGTGGCGCTACCACGTGAGAAAAAAGGCATGACTAATGTATGACCAATTAAATTAGTTCAAAGGAAAGATGAATGGCAGTCTAAAAAAGAAGATTAGGGTATTAGTCACATGACTTTTGGCTAGTTATTGTTGATCAGAACCCATAGGTGCTTAGTCTCCCTGAATAAGATGGATTAGATGTATTTTGTTGAAGACCTATACTACATGGTTATAGGTAAAGAAGAAGAAGAAATTTCTGTCTAGACAATCTTATAGCTGTTGTTCTGTATTTGGCACTCAAATACATTTTTCTTACTTTTCTATCTTTCTGACCTTACAACCAATTCATCCGTACATCCACATATCCATCTGACCTTACAACCAATTCATCCATACATCCACCTATCCATCTGACCTTCTAACCAATTCATTAGTTCATACACCTATCCTTCAACATCTGTCACTAAGAAATTGCTTTTGTTGTGATAGAATCTTTCCTCAAGACCCTACAGAAACATTTTTTAACTCATTAACTACCGCAAGCCGATGGGGGCGGCTTACGAAAGAAACACATTTGGACGGCAAACCGGTCCCATCGGCTTTCTAAGTTTAGTAAGATAACGAATGAAATATATGACGAAACACATTCTGATCTGGTTCGAGATTTTAATTTAACACCGGAAAACGACATTCCAAAGCGTGGGTAAATTTGTGCTTCTCAAAAGTGATATTATATTCATATTTATTACACGTTTCAGGTTAGTTACCAAATCGCAAAACTGTTTACTATGGCAACGAATGATATCGCCACAAAAAACGCACGTACACCTCGTCTAACTGCTGAACAGGCTAGAAACTTATTTCAGCAATTGATTGATAGTTCTAGCGACGATGACAGTGAAAACAATGTGGACATTTATTCAGGTAGTGAATTGTATGGCAGTGATGATAACACTAGAAGTGAAAATTCAAGCAATGAAGATATTAGAAGTCCTGGGCCATCAGTGGGTCGTAAAAGAGCGAAAACCTCGGTTAGAGTTACCAATAGTGCAGGAAATAGTGCAGGAAATACTGTAGGCCTAGGCCTAACTAAAATAAGAGAACAATGGGATCAAGTGACTGAGGGTGAAACAACAAATAGTTTTTATTTTGATCCAACTCATGAACCAGGTTTGCAAGCAAATCTTGATGCAAGTTCCTCTGTACTTGATTGCTGGCTTACATTGCTGACACCAGATGTTTTACATTCTTTGGTCAAAGTAATAAATGATTATGCTGAAGTAAAGAATTCAAAACCCCCATCTTCAAACAGATCTTCGTCTGCTGCTGGAAACCTGTCACTGACTATGAGCTTTTGAAATTTTTCGCAGTAACAACTGCGATGGGTTTAGATAAAAAGCCATCGGTAAAAGATTATTGGGCACATACACCTCATAATTATACACCCTGGTATGGCAATATGTTTTCAAGATCTAGGTTTGAAATAATTTACCATACAATGATGCATGTTGGAGATGCTGATTCAGAAGGGAAGGACAAAATAGAGCCTTTTTTAAATTTGCTCGTTGCGAAGTTCCAGGATGCATTTTATCCATTTCAGAATTTAGCCATTGATGAAATGGTTATTGGGTATAATGGACGCTGGAAACACAAGCAGTACAATGCAACAAAGCCAAGCAAGTATCACATTAAGACCTTTGGATTGTGTGATTCTGCCACTGGATATGTCTATTCTGTATTGACATACTTTGGGAAGAATACATCATATATTCTTGCTAATGACTCTACAACAAGTCAGGCGGTGAAGGTATTTGATTTCTTGCTGCAAGGAATTGGGAAGGGCCACCATGTATTTGCTGACAGATACTACACTGTGGATACACTGATAACCTATCTGTTGAGTAGGGGCATTCATTATACTGGCACAGTCAACATCAACAGAAAAAATTTTCCACTTCAACTGAAGACCCTCTCCCTCCATCACCGAGAAGCCAGGTGGTACAAAAATGGTGATGGATCTCAGATATGTGTTGCTTGGCGAGACAAAAAGGCAAAGAAACCATGTATTGTTGTGTCCACTGAAACATCAGTTGAGATGGTGCAAGTCACAACTCGACATCACAACTTAGTCGAAAAACCCAAACCAGTACACCAGTACAATTTTTGCATGAATGGATGTGACCACAATGATCAAATGGTAGCTTACTATGGCAATTTCCAAAGAAAAACTAGAAAATGGTGGAAGAAAATTTTTTTACTGGATTATAGAGGTGTCCCAGGTAAATGCCCATATATTGTACACCCTCAGTCATGCTGATGAGAAGTCAGTGTCATTGAAATTTTTTCAAAGACAAACTGATTGATCAGTTGACTGAGAAGGCTGCCTCCATAACTCCACCTGATCTAGTAGATACCAGTAGCAACAAGAAAGGTAGGAAATTGTTAGGAAACAAAGTTAAAAGATTTGAGGGTGCAAAGCACATTGTGGATTACACCGACAAAGATAGGAACTGTATAGTGTGCTCAACACCTGCGAAACGAGTCCGAACCAATTTTTATTGCATCGGTTGCCCCGAAAAGCCCCATCTCCATCCAAAGAGCTGTTTTAGGCTGTACCATACGCATGATCCTTCAGCTGTAACTTACTAAAGACATTGACATACTGTAAATAAGTTATAGATAATGTGCTTTGTCAAAGGAGCTATTTATTCAAAATTTCTGAGATTTTTTGGAAGTGGTGTAGGTGTGATAATGTAAGTCATTAATAGTGTATTTATTAGCTATTGTGTGTGTTCTTGGGCTTGTTTTTCTTGCCATTGGATATACTACATGAAAATCACCAAGAAAAGAAATTAGCTGCCTCAGGAATAAGCAAGTTCCAGGTAAGTTGATAATTTAAAGAAAATGTTGCATGCTTTTTCTTTCTTTCAATCATTTTACATTACTACTAATATCCACCATATTAAGTAAACTTTCCTTTTATCAGCTTTAGGCAACAGTACATTCATTTGTCATCAAAATGACATATCAGTAATAAAAATCTGTTTAAAATTAATAAATCTGCAGCTTAAGTTCTCCAAACACTTACAGGGAGAAAATGAGGAAAAAATTTCAGACATTTTTTGGGAAGTGGCATAGGTGTGATAATGTAAGTTACCAATAGTGTAAATATTAGTCAGTGTGTGTGTTCTTGGGCTTGTTTTTCTTGTTATTGGATATACTACATAATAATCACCTTAAAAAAGGCATTACCTACCATAGAAACAAGAAATTTGAACATAAGTTGATAATTTGGAAACAAATTTGAATTGATTTTTGTCTGTCAATCATTTTATATTACTATTAATATCTACCATACTAAGTAAACTTTCCTTTTATCAGCTTTAGGCAACAGTACATTCATTTGTCATCAAATTGACATATCAGTAATAAAAATCTGTTTAAAATTAATAAATCTGCAGCTTAAGTTCTCCAAACACTTACAGGGAGAAAATGAGGAAAAAAAATTTGAGACATTTTTTGGGAAGTGGCATAGGTGTGATAATGTAAGTTACCAATAGTGTAAATATTAGTCAGTGTGTGTGTTCTTGGGCTTGTTTTTCTTGTTATTGGATATACTACATAATAATCACTTTAAGAAAGGTATTACCTACCATAGAAACAAGAAATTTGAACATAAGTTGATAATTTGGAAACAAATTTGAATTGAATTTTGTCTGTCAATCATTTTACATTACTAATAATATCTACCATATTAAGTAAACTTTCCTTTTATCAGCTTTAGGCAACAGTACATTCATTTATCATTAAAATGACATATAATTCATAAAAATATGTTTAAAATTAAGAAAACTACAGATAAAATTCTTCATACACCTACAGAATGAAAATGGGAACAAAATTTAATTCGGCCACAGTGTGTTTTTTAATTCGGTAGTTAATGTGTTAATGCTGAAACGATTCACATAACAGCACAATAGGAGCCACAGTTAATGCTGCATATCAGTGGTGAAGCATTCATTACAGATAACAGTTTTACCAATTCACACTACACCCTCTACTTGCAGAGACTTAGCTACTTCAGTTTCACCAATTCACACTACACCCATTATCTGCAAGACTTAGCCACTATAGTTTCACCAATTCACACTACACTCTCTATCTGCAGAGACTGAGCCACTATAGTTTCACCAATTCACACTACACCCTCTATCTGCAGAGACTTAGCCACTATAGTTTCATCAATTCACACTACACCCTCTATCTCCAAGACTTAGCCACTATAGTTTCGTCAATTCATACTACACCTTCTATCTGCAAAACTCAGCCACTATAGTTTCATCAATTCACACTACACCCTCTATCTCCAAGACTTAGCCACTATAGTTTCGTCAATTCATACTACACCTTCTATCTGCAAGACTCTGCCACTATAGTTTCAACAATTCACACTACACCTTCTATCTGCAAGACTTAGCCACTATAGTTTCCTCAATTCATACACCTTCTGTCTGCAAGATTTAGCAACTATAGTTTCACCAACTCACATTACACCCTCTACCTGCAAGACTTAGCCACTCCTACATGACATGTCTTTAAAAAAAATTATCCTGGTTTCCTATGGTAACACTCTGTAAAGACCTTATCTGTTATAATGTGACAGGACTTTCTCCAACACTGATCACACTTAAATGTGTAGTATAAAAATAATTTAATGCCCTCTTAATTTAATGTGATCTCCTTATCTCACGTTTAGAAGCCCTCAGCCCCCGCCACAAATCTTCCTCTGATAGAGTCAAGTTAATATTGACCTATCTCCCCCACAGTGCTGCTGTTAAAAGGATCCTCTGTCACCGCCTACCTCTTCTCCAAGCTGACTCAGTGACATGGGAAGCAATCAATGAGCCACCGTTGCTGGCATGTAGACGTGATAAGAATTTGAGGGAGCTCCTGGTCCAAGCCATTTGAAAACTACCAGCAGTGGCCATTTTGTTACCCAGCCATGTAAGCAGACATGATGCAAGACATGCCAGTTTGTAATCCAAACATATAAGCAGTGGCATATCCTGGTAATGCGAGCTAGGCGTGCTGCTACTTAAAATGAATATATACGACTACTATTTAACTTCTTCCCCTCTTAATTTAAAAACCAACTATATTCAATTACGCAACAATAGTTATTAGGGGTAAATGTCAATTATCTCCGAAATACTAATTAACTTACAACTTGAAACTCACTGTCACTGTAATAATCTGCATTCCCGGCAACTAACAAAAATTAATCACAAAAAACACTGGACGAACACAACCGATTTTTACAACTCGAGAGCTGCAAGGCCACCGCACGCATGTTTGCATTGTATTTACGTATCTGGACTTTGACCCCGATCCAATCAAACCAGTGTTCAGACGTGAATCCGAAACGAGCCGCACGCATTGTGACGGAATTACCCGAGAAACTTCGGGCGATTGTAACCAACCATTAAAAACTGCTATAAAAAGCGTCTGGGGAAACTGAAACTAGATTATACTCGTAGATTCTATGCGGGAAAATCCGTTATCCTGGTGCGTGTGGTCCGAAAGCAGAAATATTTTATAGAATAATAAATTAAATTTTTATTGTCCTTCGGGCATAGGTGTGCGCAGCACGCACAGCACACATAGAGAATACGCCACTGCATATAAGGTGTCATTTCCTAATGCCACATTCACTGTCACCAATGGCTTTACATGCGAGTCACGTAATGTCATTTATGCCATTATATGCAAATTTTGCTAAAATTACTTACATCAGCCAAACGAGCACACGACTTGGGGACCGATTCTGCAGACACTTCTACAACATCTCTCCGTTAGGATCCACACCTGTAGCCAACCACTTCAATGGCCCTGACCACCACGGTGCCACTGACATCCAGGTGACAGCTATCAGATCCTGTTCCTTGAATGCCAACAGTCGGTTCCGCCTAGAATAATGCCTCATCCATCCTAAACCCCATGGTTTTAACACCCAGCATTCTTTTGTCTGAGGTGTCCTTTTCTATCTAGTCCCATTGTTATTATGATTTCAGTCACCCTTGATTTTCCTCTAGTAGTTATTTATTTTCCATATATATATATATAATATTTCTTTTCCCTCACTCAGTTTTCCAGTCCTTGTTGTCATTATTTTTCATATATGCTTTGAATTTACTACCCACTTCCGGTTTACGGTTTAGTGGCAGATATTTTATTTCCAGTAACTAAATATTAGACAAACATAAAGGTATGTTCAGGCACTCATAAGAAATAAAGAAGTAGAACACTAGACAACAGAAAAACAACAGACGTGAGTGGCTTACCCAGGACTCGAACCCAGGATCTTCCGTGCGACAACCCCACCTAGCTATGCAAGCAAATCACACTATCCTCCCTGCCATCTAGGCATCACCAATAAATGATGCTTCGATGATGGGTCATTAGTGCGAACCGCAAGACATAACATAGGACCAGTCAAATGGCACCATCGCCTTGCTGTGACAGTACATCGTGAAAGAATGGTCAGCCAATTTTGCACCCCCAAAAAATGTGCACGATATACGATATACTGTAACAGCAAGGTAATGTCACCGTTTGACTGGTCCTATGTTCCTTCGTTGGTCTTTCACCGTTAAAAAGAGCTACAAATTAACGGTGAAAGACCAACAAAGGAAGAAATAAAGAAAGCCATAAAGCTTCTAAGAGATGGAAAAGCGTCTGGACCTGATGGCATTTCAGCAGAGGTCATCAAAGCAGATATCGACACGGCTACAGAGATGTTATATAAATTACTTGGTAAAGTCTGGGAAAAGGAAGAGATAACAGCAGAATGGAAGTAAGGATATCTGGTTAAGTTGCCTAAGAAAGGAAATTTACAAGAGTGCACAAATTATAGAGGAATAATGTTACTATCAGTGCCAGGAAAAGTATTAAACAGGATTATCCTTGAGAGATTAAAAGAGTCCATAGACAAGAAACTGAGAGATGAACAAGCAGGTTTTTGACAAAACAGATCGTGTACAGACCAGATAGCCACTTTGAGAATAATAGTTGAACAAAGTCTGGAATGGAATTCACCACTATACATCGGATTTGTGGACTACGAAAAGGCATTTGACAGTGTAGACAGAGAATCACTTTGGAAATTGATGAGGCATTATAGAGTTCCCCTGAAGATAATTAATTTAATAAAGAAAACATATGAAGACATGACATGCAGAGTTCTTCATGAAGGACAGCTTACAGAACCATTTGGGATAAGAACAGGAGTGCGACAGGGATGCCTCTTGTCTCCATTTATTTTCTTACTAGCAATAGACTGGGTTATGAGATCATCGACAACACACAACAGAAATGGAATCCAGTGGACTCTGACTAAGCAGTTGGATGATCTGGATTTTGCTGATGACTTGGCTCTTCTGTCCCATAACCGTAATCAGATGCAGGACAAATTGAAAACACTCGATGAGAGGTCACAGCAATTGGGTCTGAAAATACACAGGGAAAAGACAAAAATAATGAGAATAAATGCAGGTAATGATAACAGGGTTGAACTTGAAGAAACACCAATACAAGATGTAGTATCATACACATATCTTGGCAGTAATATAGACAAAGTTGGAGGGACAGACAGTGATATCAAAATAAGAATACAAAAGGCAAGAGGAGCTTTCATTGCATTGGGAAATAATGGAGATCAAGAGAAATCGGATTCAACACGAAAATAAGAATCTTCAACTCAAATGTCAAGTCAGTCCTATTGTATGGCTCTGAGACATGGAGAACAACAAAGACAACAACCAAAAAGCTACAGACTTTCATAAATGGGTGCTTGCGTAGAATAGAGGGATTAAAATGGTATGACAAGGTTACCAATGTGGAACTGAGGACAAGAACTAGACAAGTGCCAGTGGAACAAGAGATGAGAAGAAGGCGATGGATTGGACACACACTGAGGAGACCTGTTGATAGCATTACAAGGCAGTCCTTGTTCTGGAACTCCCAGGGCAAGAGAGGCAGAGGTAGACCAAGAAGCACATGGAGAAGAGAGCTGGAAACAGAGGTGAAAATAATGAGGAGAACGTGGAAAGAACTTGAAATGATGGCACTTGACAGGAGGACTTGGCATGTGTTTGTTGAAGGCCTATGCTCCTTTGGGAATGAATGAATGTTCGATTCCCGGTAAGCCTATCACTTATATTTTCTTTTCTATTGTCTGGTGTCATCCTTTATGTCCAATGAGTACCTCATTATAACCTTTATTTATTTATTTATTTACTATTCACAGAGCTCAGGTTTGCTCCATTATGTAAACAAAGTTAAGAGGTTTGGTAGCAACTGTAAAATACAGAAGAATTAGATGCCAAAAATGAATTTTTCCAGACATGTACTGAACTTTGTGAAGATGAGGAGGAGCAAGTTAGGTTTGAAGTTAAACTTGCAAATGCGTAAGATAGAATGGTCCAACTTCAGTTTGCGGGTCAGTTCACTAGGGCAGATATTACAAACTGCATTTGTGTGTATAATATCGTGAATGTTAATAATTATATCACTGATACTGTGTGCGTTTTCATATAATAAATTAAATCATTATATTGTTTTAACACAACAAAGACAACAACCAAAAAGCTACAGACTTTCATAAATGGGTGCTTGCGTAGAATAGAGGGATTAAAATGGTATGACAAGGTTACCAACGTGGAACTGATGACAAGAACTAGACAAGTGCCAGTGGAGCAAGAGATGAGAAGAAGACGATGGCGATGGATAGGACACACACTGAGGAAATCTGTTGATAGCATTACAAGGCAGTCCTTGTTCTGGAACCCCCAGGGCAAGAGAGGCAGAGGTAGACCAAGAAATACATGGAGAAGAGAGTTGGAGACAGAGGTGAAAATGATGAGGAGAACATGGAAGGAACTTGAGATGATGGCACGTGACAGGAGGACTTGGCATGTGTTTGTTGAAGGCCTATGCTCCTTTGGGAGTGGAGGGTTATGAATGAATGAATGAATTGTTTTAACACAATATTTCCACATTTTTATTTACAATACGCAGCATCAACAGTGTTACTTTTTTAAAACTCTCAGTATCACTGTATGCTTTCGCACTCTGTATAGTACAAGTAATAGAAATCTAACCAAGATTAAGTACTTGTCAATTCATCTTTTGATAACTCCTATTTGAAGCATGCTGCAAAAGATTTTCAGCTATGTCCATTTTCTATAACATGTCTATTTTATATTAATGTATGAATTGAGTATAGTTTATCTAATCTATACTGTTACCCCAGATGAGGTGGGACTTTTTTTAGGCTGCAAACGGCTCCTGGGTCCACCCAGCCCCAATTGGGTACCAGAGCAACTTCTGGGAAGGTTAAGGAAGCCATCGTGATGCTGACCACATCACCCCTAGTGTGCCAATGGTCGAGAAAATATGGGCCTAACACCATATACCCAATATGCCTTAATGGGCGTGTAACGGGATCCTTTTACACAATTTAATTAATTTTTTTGTCTCTATTTGTTATTATTTCTACACTTCACAAGACACAACAAACAATTATTGCATCACATAATATCTCAACATTGTTTCACAACATTCTTCAGCCAATTTCCTAAAATTTGATGCATAATACATATATCTATTGAATTAATATATATGTCTACTGCCTTTTTTAGAACATCACTAGTAGAAAAAATTCCTCCATTTTGGGGCCTGGGTAAAACCAGAAATCTGCCTGGGTTAGAATGAGTTAAAGAGTGCAGGCATGAATGCGTGCATGAGACTTGCCCCAGGACAAATTTTGACAGGTATAATAAAGTTTTTACAATAAAACAAATTAACACAGGGAAATGTATATGTGACTTGCCTCAAATACACATCAGTTGCAAACTTCTGTGTGAATAAGGAGAAACAGACAAAATAATGTTGAATTTCTATGAATACAGTGCATATTTTTACATTACAAGGCAGTCCCTGTTCTGGAATCCACAGGGCAAGAGAAAAAGAGGGAGACCTAAAAGCATAAGGAGAAGTGAAGAAGATATGTAAAGACGTAGAACACAGAATAGCACAGAATAGGGAGGTTTGGTATGTTTATGCTGACACCCTGTGCTCTGCAGTTAGCTGAAAGAGTAATGAATATTTGTACAGACTAATCATTTTACTTCTATAATAGGTGGAGGTCTTTCAAACAATGGTTTTTGTCTGTACATTCTAATGCTCATACATGCCAAGTAGTACGGGTTACAGGTAATCTGTACATATTTTTCTCATTTTCAGATTTGTTTGGTCGTACATACTTTCCTTACAGGTTTTATACCTTTACAATCTGATTCAGCCAAAAACGCTAGTGCACAAAGCCTACCATCCAAAATTGAGAGTGGGAACACTGGTTAGCAAGACCTGAGTATTTACAGTACAAGAGAAGCTTCTGTTTTCTGAAATTATTTTCTGAATCCATCAATATTCTGATATTTCACAATTTTTTTTTTAAGTCCTGGCTTTTCGGGTGGTGAAATATTTGCTTTGGGAGCTGAGAGGTGAAGTATTTGATCAGGAAGATGACGATGGGGTTGAATCAGATGTGGGTATTGAATACAGGCCTGATTTAGACTCTGACAATGACGAAAGTGAATCTAGGGAAAGACTTAGGCCTAATAATATTGATGACAGATCAAACGTAGGAGGTAGTCAATACAGCATACTTTTGTTAAAATTTGTGACTTTGTAGGAAACCCGCGACCTAAACACACACTAGATCTAGTTTATCTGGTCACAGACTTGAGACATGATGGGTTCACAGCAAAAGTCATAGTGGAGATTATTAAAGGGCCTAAACACGTGGCCAACAGACAGAACCCTTATGATGATCAGACCGCCTCCTGTTGTAACTCTCCGTATTGAGTTTCCTATTATATCAAACGTGAAGAAGTGTACCAAATGTACAAAGAAGGAAAATGCAGTAAACAATAACTTCCGCTTTTCACATGTGTGAATAAAATGCTATTGTGATTTCTCAAAGAACTAAATGGTCGATGTATGGATCCTTCTCCTGTGTATGGTTCTTTTTAAAATATTTTTTGTAGGCTACAGGTTTTTTTTATATTTTTGTACAGGTTTTCCAGATTTTTTGTACAGGTGTTTCATCTCCAGGGTGTTGCATGTATGAATGCTTGAAACGTGTGAACACTGTAAGGTGATTGAAAAGTCAGCCCCTATTTTTAAACGAAGCCTGAGGTGGACTGTCAGCTTCGTAAGAGAGATAGATGAGGTTATTTGAGAGAACGACGAAAAAGAAAACAAGAATTGTTATTTCTTCGCTCCTGTCCAACTAATTTATATCAAACAAGTTCAAAATAAAGACTATTACATGCTATTACATAAAATGCTACAGCACGTTAACATTTACAGCCCAAGGTGAGATCCGACCTGTTCAACACATGACTTCATTACAGGCACCAATTTTTGCATGGTCTTGTAATGTTACTTATTGGCTATTAAGGTTTTATTTTATTTTGTTTTGTTTCTGGAAACTAAAAAAATCATACTTATTAGTCAAATGTCCAATGGCGATTATTGCTTCCTGCGTTGACATTTGTTTCATGCACATCAAACAAATACAAGTGAATATATAACAATCTAAAAATAGGGAGTGGCATGACAACCACCCTGTATATCTAATTCACTGAAGAGATAATCCTAAACATGAATAACAACTTTCCACAGGTACAAAAACTGGACCAAGGTACATCCTTCAACTGGCACAAACACTGTGAGAGAATGGCCTTGCGCAGGCTGTTCTACAATAAACTATTTCAAAGTTGTATATTAAGGAATGACAACTGACAGTATTGTACTAATGCGCTTGAAGATAACCTCTGGCTTCAACAAAATATGATCATGATATTATAACAACAAACAGAGCCATAAAGAAGATAATGATCAGGAAAAGAGATGTACAAATAACATCAATGAATGAATCAAAGAATCAAACAAAACACAGACAGTAACAAAGAATGACACTCTAACAATTATTTATGACCTGTCACTTAATAACAAACATTACGTTATGGGAGATAAAATCTGCAGATAGGCTTCTCTGAATTATTTATAGGCTCGTAAGTTTGACATATTATGTTTCTTGGTTAGCACTGGAATGTGCTTATAGCAGACACGTTTGCTGTATTTAATTAATTGACCTTGATCTGAGAAAAAGTAAAAGTGAAGTGGGGGTCAAGTAGCATCAGGAAAGTTAAGAAAGGTTTCAGGAAACTTAAGAAATGTTTCAGGAAACTTATGAAATGTTTCAGGAATCTTAAGAAAGGTTTCAAGAAACTTAAGAAAGGTTTCAAGAAACTTAAGAAAGATTTAAGGAAACTTAGAAAAGGTTTCAGGAAGCTTAAGAAAGGTTTCAGGAAGCTTAAGAAAGGTTTCAGGAAACATAGAAAAGGCTTCAGGAAACTTAAGAAAGGTTTCAGGAAACTAAACACAGGTTTCAGGAAACTTAAGATAGGTTTCAGGAAACCTAAGAAAGGTTTCAGGAAACTTAAGAAAGGTTGCAGGAAACTTGAGAAAGCTTTCAAGAAACCTAAGAAAGGTTGCAGGAAACTTAAGAAAGGTTTAAAGAAACTTTTGAAAGGTATCAGGAAACTTAAGAAAGGTTTCAGAAAACTTAAGAAAGATTTTAAGAAACTTAAGAAAGGTCTCGAGAAACCTAAGAATGGTTTCAGGAAACTTAAGAAAGGTTTCAAGAAGTTTTAAGAAAGGTTTAAAGGAACTTAAGAAAGGTTTAAAGAAACTTAAGAAAGGTGTCATTAAACTTAAGAAAGGTGTCAGGAAACATAACAACGGTGTCAGGAAACTAAAGAAAGGTTTCAGGAAACTTAAGAAATGTTTTAAGAAACTTAAGACAGGTTTCAGGAAACTTAAGAAATGTTTTAAGAAACTTAAGACAGGTTTCAGGAAACTTAAGAAATGTTTTAAGAAACTTAAGACAGGTTTCAGGAAACTTAACAAACCTAAGACAGGTTTTAAGAAAGTTAAGACAGGATTCAAGAAACCAGGAAAGGCTTCACAAACTCCTGAAAGGTATCAGGAAACTTAAGACAGATTTCCAGTTGTGGTAGGCTTCACTTCAACATTTACTATAATCTAGTTATCAACCTGGAATCATCATCATCATTGTCACTTTCCTTTTTGCTCCCCATGGAGCATGGATCCACCACTACAGCTGGTTCCCTTGCTGGAAGCCTGCATCAATCATGCACAGGCTTCTGCAGTGGTGGTGTCTTTACTTATTTGTTTTACATGATAAGGTTCCTAGCCTCATGTACAACCTTATAACAGTCACCTTGTATGACATGTTTGAGTGAGTAGTAATCTTATTCTTTATTTCATTAGAAACACCCTCCCCTCTCCCTTCCCCCCAGGAAACTTCAAGGGACCAATCAGAAATAATGTACAAAATATAAGCCAGTTGCACTAACACAGTCATGTAAAACTTAACAAGCATATCAGCTACAGTAAAACCTTGTTTTCATATTTTACATATATTTTTAAAAATTTTTAAAAAAAGAAGTGGAGCCACAATATGAGGTACACAAATGCAATTCTTGTTTCTTATTGAGGGAAACACAAACCTGCTCCCAAATTGTAGATTGTTACTGCCACATAGCAGTTTGGTACCCAAGGAAGAAAGAGCTTAATGGTAATTAGTGACAAATGCCAGAAATGCAGCAACAGCAAAACCATAATCTAATACACATAAATAATATGGGAGGCTGCTGTAAAACTGGAAGATCCATTATTATAAGACAACATTAGAACAGTACAAGGAAGCCAGGCCACCATTATGTCTTTGACCCAAAAGAATATGTTTCTGTGCATTAAAGTAAAGGCTAAGACTCCAAGAGCATCTTTAACTGCATTACAGGAAGAACTATGACTCAAATAAGCAAGTGGTTCTGTATTTAAAGAAGAGCTCTGACTCAATAAACATGTAAGTTCTGCATTACAATGGGAACTTTTAACCTCAAAGAATGTAAACTTTTGCATTACTGGGAGGATCTGCTGTTCAAACAATAACAAAAGATGCTTATTTTAAGAACATTCTTTTTCTTCGTTTGCTCTCAAATAACCATATCTATCTCTCAAATAACCATATCTATCTCTCAAATAACCATATCTATCTCTCAAATAACCATATCTATCTCTCAAATAACCATATCTATCTCTCTAATAAAGTTGGCAGTCCATCTCATTCTTTTCTCATCATCATACAGTTTCTCCCTCAGTTGGGGTTAGATAAGGTCATGCCGCCATTCTGCTCTTCTCATAGAGATGACAGTCTTGGAAGGCATGTTCTACTGTTAGTTTGTCCTCCCCATATAGCAAATGGGTCTCTATAATATTTAAAACTATAACACACGAACACACGTGTGGTTCTTGTGCGGGTTCTGAAGAGGCAAAAAAAGAATAGGGCTACTACACACTCAGGCACGTCGTACATAGTGACTAAAATGAGGTTGGCAACCTCATCATGTACGGCAACCTCATCATGTACAACAAATTGCCACAGAAACCACTGCTGCAAAGGCATATGACTGCTTAATGCAGGCTTCTTAAAGGGGAATGAGCTGAAGTTCCATACTCTGTAAAGAGTTCAAAGGAAAATTATAAAGATTACACACTCACATTTGTTTCACTGTGCCTTGCAAGACTCCTGGAGGGGACTCAATTTCCATCTCCTGCAAGTAACAGCACCAGAACAATGATGCCTGACAACGGAAAGGCCGCTTCATCATCATCAGAGGCTGACCATTGTTGTCTGTGACGTTCATGACAAAAGGCCTGGCAGTGCCACAGAACTGCCGTGTGCAACAGTCTGTGTCTGAAACAAATAAATAGAAGGGAAGAGACATTAGCAGGATTAGTATGATACAGATATGGTATGAAATTTCCTTTGTATGAAATAAACACTGATAACAAACAGACAGATACTGGTTGAAACCAGACATCAGATGAACAGACATGCAGCTGAAGCATGTTGCTCTTACTTACTTCATTCTCTTACTGTGACAAAAGTAGTCCTTCATAGGCATCTTTGTTGGCAATAGACTGGACACACACTGAGGAAAGCTGTTGATAATATTACCAAGTAATCATTGTTCTGGAATTTCCAGGGCAAGAGAAACAGGGGTAAACAAAAGAACACATTGAGAACTGGAGACAGGAATGAAAAAGGTGGGGTAGACATGGAAAGACCTTCAGCTGATGACACATGACAGAAGGGCTTGCCATGTGTTTATTAAACGCCTTTGCTCCTTGGGGAGCTAAAGGGTGATGATTGATTGATTGGCTGATTGATAGGCTGATTGATTGGCTGATTGATAGGCATCGTACATTATGTGCTGCTACCTTTCTTGTGGTTTTAAGAATTCTTTCAGATATTGTCCTAAATATGTTTAAAGACAGCTGCTGACTAATGCCAAAGCTTGTACTGAACTGCAGCTAGTGACAGCCATAAATCTTTCTCGGTTCCTTAAATACAGGGCACTTCTGCACCAGACCTTTACTAGTCATTTTATCAGTGCATAAGAGGTGTACCCACTGGTAGTTACTATCTTCAGCTTAATGGTTATATGGTATGTCAATCTCTTCTGGTCAGCTCTCAGTAGTCTGAAGTTTATTATTTGTTCTCTTATGTTTAGCTAATGATGGCTTTAAGTTTTCTGCTCTCTTACTTGTTCCCACAACCGCTCCTGATAACTCTCATGTCTCTTGGTATGTTATGCTTGTCTAGTTAGCGGCAATGGCGCACTAAGTGGGGTGCGAGGGGAACAGTTCCTCCTCCAGGTGACAGCCATGAGAGCAGTGTGATTGGACACTACTATGACAGTATAGTCCTGTTTAAAAAATCTACTTGCAAGCTTAATTCATTTTTGTGTCAATTTATTGGGGTGGGGAAGGGGAACCAAAGGTAGAATCCACCCAGAGTGCCAAGCACTTTAAGTATGCGCCTGGTTAGTGATAGTTATCCCACCCTCTTTAGCCTGTTCGTCTGTCACTTCATACTCAGGTACATTTTTGACTTTATTAGATTCTGGAGTGCTGTTTTTATTGACAGTGCATATGTGAACAAAAATCGATTGTCTTGTTTTCCTTTGTCATTAAAACCTCTGGTGCAGTTTTCAGAGCACTGCCACTGCTCTAAGGTGCTTCAGAATGTTTTCTCCTTAGTGCAAGGAATGATTCCTCAATCTCCATTATCAGCTGTATTAGTTGTGAATCTATCTGCACATATATAACTCTTTTTGCCTGTTGATATATTTTGCAGGGAGTATTGTTCATGAACCACTTAGGTTTTACTTGATTCAGCTGTGCTGCTTTTATTGACAGAGCATCTAAAAAACAAAAAAACTATTTAATCTTTGTTTTCCTTGTCATTAGGAACTCTGAAGCAGTTTTCAGAAAACTGCAACAAGTTACTTCAAAACTGTCCTATTGTTGCGGAGTTTTTTTTCCCTTTTTATTGTAAGAAAATATTCTTCCTTCTCTATTATGAGCTGTTTTAGTTGTGGGTTAATCTGTAAATAGATAAATCATTTTGCCTGTTGATATATTTTGCATGAGTGTTGTATCTGGCTTCTTGAGCCATTTAGGCTTTACTTGATTCATGAGCACTCATATTACTGATGTTTTAATGCAAGAGTACCTGCGAAAAATGCTTGTCTTTGTTTTCCTTTGTTGTTAGGATCCTGATGCAGTTTTCAGAGAAATTCCGCTGTTCTTTTTTCTTTTTTTCTCTAACCAGCTGCACTCGAGCTTTCCAGCTCCTCTTTTGGCCCAATGACATGTCATTGCGAGGCTGGGTGGTCAGTGGACTTTCCTTCCAACCCGGTCAGGAGCTTTGCTCCTTCCCATCCACACGGGATTTATGTGCAGGAGCCGTTCAGGTTATTCAGTCAAATTTCCAGTCGTAAACATTCCTTCAAACGCTGATGCCAGGGTTTGAACCATGAAAACCTGGTCGCCAGTACAACGCCGTAGCCATTACACCAGCGCGGCTCCCACCGCTGTTCTTAAGTTATACTTCCTTGTAATGTTGCACTGCCCTTAAATTAATACTTTCAGTACGCTGGAGAATGTTTGAGTAACAGTAATAAAAGATGAGCAAGAGGAAGGAAGAATGAAAGAAGGGACTGTGTCCGATTTTCAACCCTTGGCAAATTAATTGCTTTCATATATGTCTATCTAACTAATGACCTTGTCTGATTCTGGTCTTGAGTTTGGGATGCAAAGACAGCGAGGAAAGTAACTGTTTACCCACCTCATCTTGATGAACCTAAAAAAAAAAAAGTCCCCGAGTCATTCAGTTGAACACCGTATGAACATTTTACAAGTTCTTATAACATACCTCTGAATATGTCTCAGATCACTAATTTACAGTACGAAGAATTCGATTCTTATGTCTTGTTGTTATTGTTTATTATTATTATTATTATTATTATTTTCAAATTCATTATTATTATTAATTTTTTTTTTGGTTGTTTATTATTTTTATTTTATTTTAAAAACACTAATTATGATGATTATTGCAAATGTAATATTACTTTTATAATGATAAATGCCTTAATAATGCTTAAAGTAAATGTGAGGATGAAAGGATATTAGTATACATGATGAGAGAGAGAGGAAGGGCAGAATGTCAGACAGGCCTGCGTGCCCAATTCTTAACCCTTTGAAAATAAAGTTCGTTCGTTCGTTCGTTCAAAATTACCCTATCATTACTCAGTTTTTTATACCTAAACTGTCTTCTTTCCACTCAAGAGCAACTAAGGAGATATGCACACCAACATAGCTGACAGACACTGGAATTGGACTGGCCATATCCTCAGAAATGACCCCAACAACATCACAAGAAACGTTATACTATGTACACCAGAAGGAGGGCAAAAGAGAGGCAGACCAAAAACATCTTAGCAAAGAACTGTGACGGCCAGGATGTAAAGATGAGTTGGGCACCAGACAAAGGATGGCTCCTGACTGAGCAAAGTGAAGACAAGTCTGTTGCTGCCCTATAAGATGCCACAGGCGTGATGTCCACTGACATCTTTGTCAGTCAGTGGTTAAGGATCCTTCTCTTTCTTCTTCTCCATTCACCCTCAGACTTCTATATTAATGACTCTAAAACAGGCAGTAGTCAGCTCAAGGTTCCTGACATCGCCCAACAGTTTTTTGTGGAGACAAGTGGGTTCTTGCCATATGCCATTCCGTTCACTGCTGTAAGTTGGGCAGGACTGGAATACATATTTGGCCTGTCATGATGCTGGTGACACAAAAGCAGAGATCTGTGGTTAAAGGATCCACAAAGAATAAGTGTATGCAAAGATTCTTTCATCTCCATTATCAGCTGTTTTAGTTGCCAATCTCTCTGCAGCTACTTTGGCAGTGTTCCTTCAATGTATTTTATGGTTAAAGTTTTCTCTGGCTTTGGCTTAGTTTTTCTTCCTCTCAGTCCAGGCATTATGAAAACTTTTTTGAGAACGAGCATGATTAACATTGAAAGTAAATTATTCATATAATCATGATATATATCTGCTGTTATTACGTTTCCAAGTGACAAGAGTGGATTGGTCTGACTTGAATATCAAAGTCACCCATGCATACAAAGTTGCCTGTGCATTACTAAGGCCCCAAAAGGGGAGCAAAGAACAGTAACATTGTAAACATTGTAACCAACCAAGCATGCAGGTACATGTGACCAGGAAGGTTGAAGAAAATTTAAGTGAAAAAAAAAAGAAAAAACTTCAGCACCAAGGAAACCTTGTTGAAAGCATTACGAGGTATTGTGTGCTTAGGAATCCCCAGGGTAAGAAATGCAGAAAGTGACAGAAAAACACATGGAGAAGAGAACTTGAGGTAGAAATGAAGGGGATAAAGAATAAATGGAAAGACCTTGAGCAGATGGCACAGGACAGGATGTGAATTTGTTGAAGGTCTGTGCTCCTAGGGGAGCTGGATGGTAATGGATTAATTCTGTTTCAAAAAAGGTGTAAGGCAAGGATGCACCACTAGGCACCCCAGTAGATGCATTCAATTATCTCTGTAGAGACAGCTACGTAATTATCTGCTACCATCTATCTCTTGTTCTTGCACTTTACTTCTTCAATATATAAACTTGACCTCTTACCTTCTTTAGCAAACATGAACTTCTGGCTCTGGCTGTTACATATGTCATAACGGTTGTTTCTTTCCCAGCCAATCAAAACTGAGGAGACAAGCAAAACCAAACAAACTCAGGTGAAAACTGTTATTTATTAAATGAAAACACAACCACGTGTTTCTAAAATCTACATTATGTATGAACACATACTTGCACAAACACACATGCACAGCTCTGACAGTTTAATATCTCATACACAGTTTGTTTTCTTTCCCAGCCAATCTGGACTGAGAAGTCAAGTAAAGCAAACAAAGTATAAAGATGAAAAAATGCTATTTACTACAAAGAATAAATGTCGCTCATGCCAAGATAATGATGACTGTCACTGCCGAGCACATGTGATGTTGGACTTCTTGTGACAGACAACATCCTGATCATGACTCACATCTGTCTTAGAGTGCATTCTCCCTATCTCTTGCTTAGAGCCCCTTAACCTCCACCACAAAACCTTTTCGGATAGAGTCAAGTATTCATTTTTATTTTTTCAACTTAGTTCTCACTTTATTTTCTTTCTTTGTCTCTGCTGAAGGCCTTTGTTGCCTTAACGTAGGTTTTTCTTGTCTTGTGTCCTAATAAGACATAGGTAAAGCAAAGCTACACATTTCTATAGATATAATCTGCATTATACATTCATGCACACATGTGCAAAACCCACACATAAACAAATATTTAAACAAAGTCACAGCTCATGTCAAAGTATTAAAGCTATAATAATTCTTTTGGTAAACTTTCTTAGGATTATGCATCGTTATGTAAAGTCTTACCCCACTAATACATCGGGTTAGGGGCCAGACGCCCGCCATAAAGCAAAGCATATATATTTTTTTATACTTGCAAATGCACATAGGGTGCCTAAAAAACATGCTTACACTATCATATATTAAGTGGGCAATAAAAGGTAAAGGATCCTGCTAAACGCCCATTAAGGCATATTGGAAATATGGTGTTTGGCTAGTGCACTAACCACTGTGCTACTGCGGATCTTGTGCTACTGCAGATCTTGGTGCTACTGTAGATCTTGTGCAATAACGCTTATAAAATAAAAATAAAACAGTAAAACAAATAGAGCTAGGCCTATAATCTGCCCTTCAAGATAAAGTTTGTACGTTCGTTCGTTCTATCTGATTCTGCTCTTGAGTTCGGGAGAGCAAAGAAAAACACGAAGTTCCTACTCACTCAATAGCAGACTGTTCAAATATTTCAGAAGTTCCAATTCTATACTACCCTAAGGTGATCATACTAGAATTATTGTCTGATTTACTGTATAGATGTTTTGGATTTGTTTTTTCGTTTGTTTTTTCTTATTTTCATTACATTCTTGTTTGCTTAAAAAAATATACTTTATTTTGATTATAATTGGTAATGTCATTGTATGCTGTTATGTAAACTTTATAACGTTGTATGCTTTTAATTTAATGCTTAAAGTAACATGTGGGAATGACAGGGTATAGTATGCAAGAAAAGTGAGAATGGAAGGGAAGAATGTTAGACGGGCCTGCGCGCCCAATTCTAAACCCTTTGAAAATAAAGTTCGTTGTCCACCCACCAATGTTAATCTCTCTCTCTCTCTTCACTCACAAGCAGACCTTCATAAGTTAGGACCTTATCATGTGCTCCAAGCAATTCAGCCACATCCTCAGGCTCTACTCCAATTCTAACCACCCATCCATTTCAACAATATTTATAGTGACTTTGGCCACTAGATTCTCAAAATCGTCAAAATCATTCATAAATGTGGGAATCAGTTTCTTCCAAACACCTTTCATTAGTGTTTCTTTAACTTCCTCCCATGCATCTCTTATAGTTTTAATTCCATCCAAAATGGTGAAGCCTTTCCAAAATGCTTTTAATTTATTCTGCCTAGGTTCATCAGTATTATCACTATCTAAGGCAGTTATTGCCTTAGCAAAGGTTCTTCTCAGATAATATGTTTTACATGCTGCAATTACACCTTGGTCCATAGGCTGCAGCAATAAAGTTGTATTTGCAGGCAGAAAAAATACATTTATTTCTGTAAACATACTCATTAGAGCTCTAAGATGGGAAGGGGCATTATCAGAAAGCAGCAAAATCTTATAGGAAATTTTCTTTTCCTTGCAGTAAGCCTCAACTGTAGGTTTAAAATACTCAGTGAACCAAGTTCAGAAAAGATCACCAGTCATCCAAGCTTTTGAGCTGGATTTATAATAAACTTGGCAGGCTAGATCATGCATAGTTCATAAGGGCCCTAGTATTCTCAGAACAGTAGATCATCATAGGCTTTAGCTTACAATCACCAGCTGCATTAGCCCCAAATAAGAGCATTAGCCTAACTTTTGCAGCTTTGAATCCAGGCACTGACTTTTCCTTCTTGGCTATAAAAGTCATAGAAGGCATCTTCTTCCAATATAAAGCCATTCTGTCTACATTAAAAATTTGCTGCTTAGAATAGACATCCTCTTCTATGATCTTAGCCAGTTCACTAGGGTAACTCTCTGCAGCTATAGTACAAGGACTACGTGCTTCACCAGACACTTTTATGTTGTGGGAGATTACATCTTGTCTTAAACCTATCAAACCAGCCTCTGCTAGCTTCTAACTTATCCTCAGCAGCTGCCTCTCCACTCTCAGTCTTCATAGCATTAAAGAGACTTAGGGCCTTGGCCTGGATAATGGCTTGGTTTATAGGCACATTGTGGCTGGTTTGATTTTCAATCCAAACCGATAAAAGCTTTTCCATGTCAGCAATCAGGCTATCTCACTTCCTAATCACTTTAGTGTTCACTGGTGTAGCACTTTTAATTTCCTTTAACACTTTATCCTTAGCATTAACAATTGTACGTTCGGCGAGTTAGGCCTAGCTTACGCGCTCAGCCATAGACATACCTTGTTCACTTAGTTTAATCATATGTAACTTTTCTTTTAATGTAAGAAGCTTACAGCTTCTGTTTTTATCGCTACACTTAATTTTCATTATAAACAAACACAAAAATAGTACACTATATATATAAATGTGACAGGGGCTAGGTGTAGTGGCAGTGAACTTATGTCGATGTGGCTACCTCACACCCAAGACCCATGCACTAAGAAAATTTATTAAGGATCGTTTGACAGTGGTTGCGATTATTGGTTGCTTGCAACCCTCTCAGCAGCAGACTTAGCAATTCAAGCAACACAAAGCCTTATACAGATCAACATTTAATACTACCGAACACCCAGGCAGTGTTCATAGACTTTAAGTCCTAGGCATGTTCTTGCATTAAACTAGACTTCAGTATTTCTCAATAGCTTGTCCTCTCTCGGCGACCGGCGACCAGAATCAATAAAGAATTTTCAACTGATGCGCTAGCCTGGACACTTCTCTTCTCTGATTGGCTGCTATACGTAAGCAGCTATACTGATGTAGCTATTTTTAGGTGTAAACCAAGATGGCTGCCACATAACGACAAAATGGCGGTGAAAAACAGGCGAGATGACTATGGCACTGTCACATAAATAATAAGTAAAAAGCTTGTAACAGTTTGGAAAATTGCCAGCAACACACAAAGAGATGCAGAGTGAACTACTTCTATAAACAGACTGAACAACACAAGTGCTGAACGACCGAGGATACAATGGTGCAGGTTCACTCGCTTCTTTCTCAGCCGTCGACTGCGAGCGTGTTATGCCGAAAATCGCTGTGGAAGTGAGACAAGAGCCAAAAATTATGAAGATGATTGAAAAGTGTGGTATTAGCAAAGCATCGAAAAGCAGGGTATGACTGTTGAATGCATTTTAATGTGGCCAAACAAAATCAGTGTTGTCTTTTCTGGACAGATTTTTTATTTTAATGCAGAGATATTATGTTGCATAAAAGATCATTTAAATAAGTAAGAAAATGTGGAAAGTTTACAAAATGTTGACAGCTTGGATGTGTGTTTGGGCTGTTAAGTTTTGATAAAATCAAATTGAAAGCCCAAATACTGTAATATTTTATGAACTAAATACTAAATGTGGGAAATGCTTCTTCTTTGATCCTTAGCTGTCAACTGTCAAAGCAGTCAGTGGCCATCACGCCTGGTGGTATCTTGTAGGGCAGCAACAAACTGCTTCCACTTTTTTTTTTTTGGCAGCCATCCTTCATACAGTGCCCCAGCTCTGGTTCATTCTTTGCACTTCCACCTCCACAGTTCTCCGCCAAGTTGTTTTTGGTCGGCCTCTCTTTCACTTTCTTTCAGGGGTTCATAGCATAGCTGTAAATAGTCAGCTCAGGTATTTAAATGTATCTTTTACACATGCAAACACACTCGTTCTCTCACACATAAGATTTCACTGCTTCAAATATTGATGTTGAATCCAACAAATAATAACGTTTCTGTAAGTGCATAAATGTTCATCACTTTTACAACTCAGTATTTTCTTTAAAAATGGTAAAAGTAGTCCTAAAGCAGATACTGCTATAGGGGAGTAAAATGTTGAGACTTCACTTATACTAATACTCAGCTTTATGAGGCGGAGTGACTAGTTCTCTTCCTTGCTGCGTTTGCATTCCTTATCTCAAGAGTCAGGTTCCTATTTAAAGCTGAGTAGGCTGGAGTGTGACACTTCATGTTTCCAACCCAGTAGCTTTATCTAAAAAATAATTGCTCTTAACCATCCTGCCATTCAAGGCTTCTATTATTATTTACTTAACCCAACGAGATCTAAACCACTTTTACGAAGATTAAACAAACAATCCTCTACACCAGTCTCAACCACTATGCATGCAGCCAACATTTTGTGTTACTTGATTTTAAAAACTATGCAACTTAATTTGTAGCTGAGTGCAAAAACAAAAACAACTTGAATATATACTTACAATACTTAAATGAATGCATTTAAATTACTTTACAATGCTTAATTTAATGCTCTTAAATTAACTAAATTGACTTAATGCACAAGAATTACAAACAAACAAGACAACAAATAAAAGATGTAAGATTTTTGTAAAGCATACAGATAGAGCAACAAATCTGACCACTAAAGTATCATGATTACCGTATGTACTCAGCATAAGTCAAAAAATGTATTCCTATTTCGGACCTTAAAATACGACTCCGACTTACAGTTGAGTCAAATAGAAAAAAAAGATTAATGAAATCGGCCAGAGCTGCAAACCCTCCCCCCTTCCTTGTTTACTGGTATCCTTCAGATATAAACTTGCTGCTTTATTAAATGTTTTTAATTTTAAAAATCTTAATTAATAAATTTAAAATGTTTGAATCAATTTCATTATGGTGTTAATTGTGGTAATTATTAAAGTAAAAACATTCATGCGATACAAATAAAAACAATATATAGCAAATAAAACTGGTACAATGTGTAGAAAGCCATGGTGATTCCAATACAATGTGGGATTTGGAATCGACGGAAAACTTGTTTGAGACTGGCGTAACAAAAAATTACTGTTGCAAGAAATGCCGAAAATGAAACAAGCAAGCAGATGAAATATTTCATCATTTATGGCTCTTGAAGAAGAAATAAATGGATGGATTTTAACTCAGTGGCAAAATTGTTGCATTCTTATTCAAGGATCAATCCAAATTCATGCCCTTCAATTGAAAAAGTGTGAAAAATATCACAACATGCCAGAAATATCAAAATTTCTTGCATCTAACTTTTCATTCATTCACATTATTTTTTTAACTTGGACTTATAATCAGGTCATTCATTTTGGAAGGTTTTTAAGCCTTAAAGTTTAGGGGTCGACCTATAGTCAGAATGACCTATGATCAAGTATAAACAGTACTATTTCTTGGTCCCAAATACACACACATTAATGTTGTATTGCCACTGTTACACGTGTACTAACTGCTACAGTTTCTATTATTTTCCTGAGTATTCTACTACATTTACTATTACAACCACCACCACTATTAATAAGAACTCACTTTCTGCTATTTCCATAATCTGATGAATCTGAATCTCATTCAGAGAAGCTAGGTAAGCCAATCCTGGAGGAAGACCAGCTGGTATTATGATGTTTTTTTGTGGCCCCATCATCATACCTGTGAAGTGACAGAATAATTTATATTACAAACAACATGACTTGCAATCCATTTTCTATTACCGAATTTCACCATCAGTGAATGATACTGGGACATTATCCATCCCAACATCATTTGTGATATTTCTTATCAAAACTTCACACGACATTTATTGTGACAAACTCCATGTGGATTAAAACAGTAAAAGAACAAATCAGAGAACCGACCAAACATGATTTAATGATATTTTTTATCAAAACTTCACGTGACATTTCCTGTGACAAACTTCATGTGGATTATAACTGTAAAAGAACAAATTAGTGAACTTCACCAAACATCATTAATGATATTTTTTGTCAAAACTTCACGTGACATTTCCTGTGACAAACTTCATGTGGATTATAACTGTAAAAGAACAAATTAGTGAACCTCACCAAACATCATTATCATTACCCATCAGCTCCCTGGGGAGTATTGGCTTACAAAAAATCCATGCCATGTCCTCTGTCCTGTGCTGTTTGCTCAAGGTTCTTCCATGTCTTATTTATACCTTTCATCTGCTTCTTCTTTTTTTTTTTTTTGGTTGGTCTGCCTCTACCTCTCTTATCCTGTGCATTCTTGAACAAGGACTGTCTTGGAATACTATCAACAGGCTTCCTCAGTGTGTGTCCTATCCATCGTTTTTGTTCATCTTAGTCTCCATGTTTCAGAGCCATACAATAGTGCTGACTTGGCATTTTTAGCTAAAGATACTTATTTTTGCATTGAACTTTCTTTCTTTTGATTTCCAAATATTTTCCTATTCAATAAAAACTGCTCTGCTTTTTGTATTCTTATTTAAATATCGCTGACTCTTCTTCCAACTCTGTCTACATGACTGCAATGGTTCTACATCTTGTAGGGGTGTTTCTTCATGTGTAATGTTGCTATTATCTGTTTCATTTAATCTTATAATCTATATATTTTCCCTGTGTATTTTCAGACCCAACTGCTGTGACATCGTATTTTCATTCTGTCTGGCATCTTTTACAGACTAAACAGCCTGTAGCATATTTTACTACTTGCCTTTACTCCACGTGAACACTCTGACCCTATTTCAATAAATGAACTTTTTTTACTACTTGTATCCATCATTCCTTTTTCCACTCTTTTTTTTCCTGCGAAAGGCAAACTTCAAGTTCAGTGCCTGATATCCATTTTGAAACTCCTTTTCACAACTATTGACAGAACAATTTTCATTCTCATTTTCTTTGTAACACGTCTGTTCCAAAGTTTACTGGCTAACTACTGTATTGATATTTTTGCTCTACAATAAGATGACTTCACGTGTATATGTGTGTATAATGACTGACACAGTGTCACAAATCTGTAACAATTTAATGACATCATCTCTTGCAGATATTTGTTCAGAGTCTGTAATACAGGAATAGCTACACAAGAAGCTCTCTAGCTGTATAATGTTGTTGACATATAGGGACCATGTCAAGTACCTTGAATTCCTTGTTACAGAGGAAAAGTGACAGCAAGCAATGCAGAGAATGACAGATAACATACAGCTAGAAAAGATAAGGGAGCATACAATCATCATCAATGTATGTCAAGGACCACCTAGTTAATGGACGATGGACCATCATATCTTTTGAATATTTTGTGTTTCCAGTGTATGCCATTCCAATACGTGTTGTTTCATATTTATGTTAACAGTTAAGACAGGACAATATTCCCAGTTCAGGTTTCATATACTTGTTATCATGGCTTCCTGTATGGGGTCAACTAGTGGCAACCCCATACTCCTTAAGGTCCAAAAAGGATTTGTTACTTAACTCTTACTATCCGGCAAGCCCCGTGAAGTGGCGCGGGTTTAGTACCAATTTTACGGCTCGCCAGTTCAAGTGGCGAGCGGCTGTATCGATAGCCAAACTAGCGCGTAAAAACGCGGTTTTAGCTCACATATAGTAAGAGTTAATTTAATTACTGTTTACAAATTTAGAAACAGTAGACCTGATCAACAGAGCAACACAAACACAATGTCATGTTTTAGTAAGGGTTTTATCATTTAACACCTGGCTAAGTCAATGTACTATATACAGTATGGAGGGGTGTTGATCTAATGAGACAAATAATTAACTCTTTAAGTCCCAATCGACTTTATAAAGGCTCATGGGTTAAACGCGCTTGCCCCAATCGACTTTAAAAAGCCTTTAGTATATGTGCCTCTGTTTGAGACTGTTTCTAATTATAACTACCCACAAACCACCAAAAACGTCATTTCCGACTGCAAGTACATTCTTTTAAATACCGCACGTGTTTAAGAGTGAACGTGTTTCTGTTTTGAGATATTTATTTTAGATTTTTTTAAGCGCATATCCTCCATTTTACCTTGAATAACTAATCATTTTTTTAAGCGCATATCCTCCATTTTACCTTGAATAACTAATCATTTTTCAATGAAAGCTTTTATACTTGTAGCACAAGTACATCCAATTACCTTCAGTTTCATATACAACAACAAAGTTATTTATGCATATGAACATTTTAAAAAATTATTTCCAAACAACAACAATAAAAACACACTGGGGTGGCCATTTTTGCTTGGCCAAACCCACTTTTTTGCTTGGGACTGAAAGAGTTAATAGGACTAGTGCCCCCTCAGGTCATGTTGTACAAGGTGACAAATATGAGGTCGTGCATGGGGCTGGTGACCTCACCATGTAAAAGAAATTGCTACAGAAACCACTGCAGTGAATGCTTTGTGCAGGCTTCCTGCAAGATGACCAGCTGCAATGGTGGCTTCATGCTCCGTAGGGAGCAAAACAAGGAAAATGATGAAGGCATTCTGATAATAATAATAATAATAACAATAGCCCCTTCAGTCATAACTGACTATAGGAATGTGCCCCTGAGGTGACAGACCCCAGCTGCTTATTTTTCTGGTGTACCTTTCAATGTTTTCTCATCTCTTCTGCTGGCCGTGAGAGCTTCTTGTCACCCAATTTGAGGTGGTGCCATAGATAGCATGGCCACTTGGTGCGATCGGCAGCTTCATCCTCCCAGGCTGCTGGATTTATGTCTAGTGCCTTCATGTCTCTCTTGCACACATCTTTGAGCCTCAGCTGCGGTCGCCCAACTGTTCTTTTATCATCTCATCTGCCAGTTGTCCGTGGAAAATATCTTTCGGGATGCTACCATCTTCCATGCAGCGAACATGGTCAAGCCAGCGTAGTCCACGCTGTCTAAGCAGTGTATACATGCTTTGAAGGCCAGCACGTGACAACACCTTGACATTTGTCACTCTGTCCTTCCACGAAATATCGAGGATGTGGCGTTGATACTATAGATGGAAGGTATTGAGCCTTCTTTCATGCTTAGCATAGGTTGTCCATGTCTCTCTGCCATACAGAAGTGTGCTGGTGATGCAGGTGTTATATATAGGCATTCTGATATATTCATGAAAACAGCGTACCAGCCCAAAAATTCTTACTAACCCTTTGCTGACAATGTCAAATATGCTTACTATCTAATACACATATCTTATTCTTCTTCTTTCTTTCAACTTTCAAATCCTAAAGAAGCAAAGGTCTTCAACAAACTTATGCCAGTCTTCTTGTCCCGTGCCATTAACTCAAGGTCTTTCCAAGTATTTTTAATTCCCTTCATGTCTGTCTCTAGCTCTCTTTTCCATGTGTTCTTTGGTCTACCTGTACCTCTCTTTGAGTTATAAGAGACTTGTTATTCGCTGATGACGCTGCAGTCATCACTTAAAGCCAACAGTAGCTTCAGAGCTTGATGAATCGCTTCGCCCAAGCATGCAAGGACTTGGCCTCACAATAAGTCTAAAGAAAACAAATGTGCTGATTCAGGATGTGGGTGCTGCACCAGCTATCACTATCGATAACTATGAGTTGGCAGTGGTGCACCACTTCACATACCTAGGGTCTACCATCAATGACAAATTCTCTCTAAACACAGAAATTGACAGCCGCATTGGCAAAGCTGCAGCTACCTTTGCCCACCTCACATCGCGTGGTTGGGGAAAATCCAAACTCACAATGAACACCAAAGCTGCGGTATATAACGGCTGTGTCACCAGCACACTTCTGTATGGCAGCGAGATGTGGACAACCTATGATAAGCAAGAAAGAAGGCTCAATACCTTCCATCTATCGTGTCTACGCCACATCCTCAGCATTTACTGGAAAGAAAAAGTGACAAATGTCGAGGTGTTGTCGCATGCTGGCCTTCAAAGCATGTATACACTGCTTAGACAGTGCAGACTACACTGGCTTGGCCATGTCCACGCAAGGAAGATGGTCGCATCCTGAAAGATATCTTCTACAGACAACTGGAAGATGGCAAAAGAACAGTTGGGTGACCGCAGCTGAAATTCAAAGATGTGTGTAAGAGAGCCATGAGGGCACTGGGCATAAATCCAGAAACGTGGGAGGATGAAGCTGCCCATCGCACCAAGTGGTGATGCTATCTGCGGCAGCACCTCAGATTGGACACAAAGAAGCTCACACAACAAGCAGAAGAGAGGAGAAAACGTCAAAAGGAACACCAGGAAAATAAGCAGCGGAGGGCTGTCACCTCAGGGGCGCATTCCCATAGTCAGTTATGATTGAAGGGGCTATTATTATTATTATATTTCGACCATCTTTAAATTAAATTTTCTTGACTCAATATCATTTTCCCTTCTTTTGACTTCATACAGCCAGTGGTTGTTTGTATTCTTCTGCCTGTTCAAACATTGATTTGCTTGTGCACAGATTATGTGTCATTTCTGTGCTGCACTTTGAGCTCTCTGTACATATGTTTTAGTCAGGCTTCTCCATGCTTACATTTGTTTAAAACTATGTGTAGTCCTTCATATTTTTATTTGTATTACTTCTTCATACTTACTGTGTTCATCAATTGTAAGATTTCATCTGCAATTCTTTTATTCTTTCCAGTAATTTTTACTGTTGATGTGATTTATAGTGATGTTTACTGTACTGACTACTTTAGCATTTTCCATTGTTTATGTATATTCTGAACATTTTCTATGAGATACTGTACGAATAGTCTATATGTTACATTTTATAATGTATCTCTCACTCACTCATTTCCTTATTTGATTTAAGTATTGCTAAATCTAGCTCAATATTCTGTGAAACCATCTTTACTTTTCTCAGTTGTATTTTTACTTACTTACTTAGTCATTCCCCTTCTACCGTGAGGTGTAGAGGTTTGGAAGAGAGAGCGCCAGACTATCCTATCAGCTGTCTTCCTCCTGGCCTGGTTCCATTCTAGTCCTCGGTCCTTCAAAGATTGTCTAATGTTGTCCTCCCAGCAGACTCTGGGTTGTCCTGGGGGTCTGGATCCCTGGCTCTTTGTTTCCCATGCTTGTCGTGGTGGCCGATCTTCTCCCATTCTGCAGACATGGCCAAACCATCTTAGTTGGGACTGTTCTACTTGGGTCTGTAGGGGGTGGGATTTTAGGCCTTGACGTATCATCTGGTTGCGGACCATGTCTCTTCTTGTTACTTCAACCACCTTCCTCAGATACCTCATTTCTGAGGTTTGGATCTGGCTTTTATGGGTTGTAGTCATTGCCCATGACTTGCATCCATATGTCAAGACTGGGACATAGGTGGAGCAGTATACAGCCATCTTCGTTTTCTTACCAACCTCTCTCTTGCTGAGGAATCCTCGATTTATGGCCTGAAAAAGTCTCCCAGCTGCTGCTTTTCGAGTGGCCAACTCTTCTTTGATGCCTCCCTTTCGGTCTATAATAGCTCTGAGATATTTAAAGTGGTCGACCTGCTCCAGGACCTGTTCTCCCAGCTTAATCTGATGTCTTCTTTCTTCTCGTGATATCACCATGGATTTTGTTTTAGAGCTGCTTATGACCATCCTTCTCTTCTCCAGCTCTTCCTTCCAGACTTGAAGGTTGGATTGGAGATGTGCCTCTGATTTAGCAATCAGGGCAACATTATCAGCAAATGCCAGCTCTGAAATACATACCTGTCTCATCTTCCAGTACCCCACTGAATACTTTCTTGTTCTCTCCTTACATGACTTGATAACATCGTCCAAGAGGAATATGAAAAGATAAGGTGACAGGATATCACCTTGTCTTACATCAGTGGTGTAAGTGAACTCTTCTGACTAATGGTTTGCTGTCCTCACATAATTTCTGCAAGACTTGTAGAGGCTCTGTATAGCATGAATCAGAGGTGCTGGAATGTTCTTCCTTGCCAAACAGTCCCAAAGTTTGCTCCAGGGGACCCTGTCAAACGCCTTTTCCAGATCTATGAAACAAAGATGGATCTCACTCTTATACTCAAGGGCCTTTTCACTCAGATGTCTGAGTGTGAAGATTAGGTCCTGAGTACTTCGGTTTGCTCGGAATCCGCACTGGACCTCATCCAATTTGTGGCTCAGCTAGGCGTCGGAGTCTCTGCTCTAGGATTCTAGAGTAGATTTTACCAGGGACACTGAGAAAGGATATGCCTCTATGGTTTCCACATTGTTGATTGTCACCCTTTTTGAAAATTGGTGTTATGATGGCAATCTCCCAGCCCTTAAGAGTAATAGATGCTCCCATGTACTTAACCATTTCTGGTGTTATACCATCGTGCCATGCTGCTTTGCCCATCTTGATTTTCTCCAGTGCTGCCTTCAGTTCTTCCATCTTTATGTCATCTTCATCACCATTTGTTTCCTCTTCTGTGCTAGTGGTTATTGTTTCTGATGCTTGATCTTGCTCACCATCAAGGAGTTCTGAGAAATATTCTTTCCATTACTTCCTTTGGGGCAAGAAGCAATTTGCCTTGCTTGTCCTTTATAAATTTGAGAGGGCATTGTTTTTCCTTCCTCATGTTCTTTAGGGTCTTATAGAACAATTTCTGGTTTTCTTACGCATCTTTTTCTAGCTTTTCTCCAAATTCTTCCCAGGACTTCTGTTTTGCTGCTAGCACCTTGTTTTTTGCTTCTGTTCTGAGTATCACATATTCTCTATATTTCTCTATTTGTCCTGCTGTGTTTTTAGCTCCTAAGTATTGTTTCCATGCCATTTTCTTCTCTCTTATTTTCTCTTTGACTTCCTCTGTCCACCAAGGTGTCCTCTTTCTCTTGTTCCCAAGTCGGACTTCACCACATGCTTCTGCAGCAGCTGTCTTTATGATGTCCTTGAATTTAAGCCACAGGGTTTCCAAGTCATCAGGTTGTTCTTCTGTGTTTCTCACTGCTGTAGCAATAAGCCCCTGATATCTGGTCTTAATTTCTGGCTCTCTCAGCGTGTAGGTCTTAATGCTCATTTCTTCCGTTCGTTTACTTGGTTTCTTGCGTGATGCTGGGCAGTTCCTAGGCTGAGCAACTCTTTCAGTTGCTCTTTTGATTGTAAGCAGGTAGTGATCACTTCCAATCTCTGGCCCTCTCCAGACTCTAGCATCCCGGACATATTTGAAAGAGTTCCTCCTAACAATGGTATAGTCGATCACTGACTTCTCATTCTTTGTTGGTTCACACCTAGTGTATGCATGTATGCGCTTATGGGGCAACTTTGTGTTGGTAATGATCAGATTCTGTTCACTGCAGAATCTAAGGAGTCGCTTTCCATTGTCATTGAGAGTATCTTTTCCATATCTTCCGATAACTCCACCCCATCTAGCATGGTCATTTCCAACTCTGGTATTGAAATCTCCGAGCATGATAATTTCATCTAGGCAGTCATCCACTGTCCTTTGAAGCAGCTCAAAGAATTCCTCCTTGACCTCTGCTCTCTCATCCTCATTTGGCCCATACACTATGACCATGGTTGACTATGGTTTCTCCTTCTTTTAGTTTTACAACCATAATGCGCTCCGAGACAAAGTTCTATACCTTGATACTATCTTTCTGGTTTTTGGCCACAATGCAACCCACGCCCCCTTTAGCTCTTTCAGATGTGGTTACACCACTGTATAGCAGCGTGTTGCCATCAAGATCCATGACTCCTTGTCCCTTTTTCTTTGTTTCCATAATAGCCAGGATTTCTAGTTTTGCTTTCCTCATCTCTTCCACCAGCTCCTCTTCTTTCCCATTTATACTTCTTGTGTTCCTAATTCCATAAGTCGTAGTCCATTCCAGTTTGTCGCCTTTAGAATCAGTCCGGTTTTCTCTCTTATATTACTCGTAATTATAGTTTAAAGCAAACAGGTAATTGGCCTGTTGTGCCTTTGCATGGTGGAGGGGCTGCCTCCTTATGGCCTCCATGCAGGCCGCCCTCCTCCTTTTTCAGCCGGGCTTGGGACAGGCCTAGGCGGAGTTCAGTTGTATTATAAGTTCTTCAATTACTGGTAAATGGTCACTGCTGTGGTCTACTCCTAGCCTAGTTTTCACAAATACCAAGCTGTGTCTAAAACTCTTGCATATCAGTATGTAGTCACTTTGATATGATCATCATTCTTTCCTGGGCTTTTTCCTCTTCCTAAGGCACCTTGTATATCATTTACACCAGGTGTTTACTATTATTATATCATGTATTCTTGTCAACTAGATTGTGACAATGAGATACATGCTTGGAGTGCTGTCAATTAGGTCCAGGCAAAAGCTTTTATGCAAGTAACCTCAGACAAACGACACCCACTGCATGGAAACATAGCTGACATTAAGGGAGCAAGAATAAGGAGGGGGATGTCATGGATGCCACAGGCAGAGACAACAATTAAGCAGGATGGACATATGAGAGGATGCATCCATCGTGCATATAACCAGCGAGCTACAGGAACAGTCATCATTCTCACTCTTTGACATATACTGAGGGAGACTGAGCATTGCTTGGTGTGCAATGATGTCGATTCTGTTCAACAATAACAACTAGATAAGTTTGTTTATTTATTCATGACTCTACTACAGGCAAAACGGCAGTGGTTTGCTCTTGCAGCATACTGACTTGTTGATCAATATTCTATTGCACTGTCCAATTACTTAACTGATTAATCAGTATTCATAAATGAAAATACCACATCAGAATCAACTTTACAAGTGGCAATAACAGACTGCTAAACAGCTAGGTGTGTTAACACGTTATTTTGACACCTAACTATAATCTAGGTCCTCTTTTTATACTATTGTTCTCTTACAACTGGATTATTCAAAAGAACTAATGCTTCTCTGTCTTAATCAAAAACTTCAAATTCATTTAACACTACTAATGTGGCACTGATTAATTCTTTATCTGGTGTCCATAATATACTGCTATAATTGTAAGGCAGACAATGAACTTTCCATTTGACTACTGAGTGATGAACTACATAATCAAGGCCAGTGAAAAAATCAGTGCTTTAAATTTTTTTTTAAACTACAGTAAAACCTCGATAATCTGAACTAACTGCGACCAGGGTAGTTCAAATTTCCAATTTTCTCAGATTCTCGAACATATGAACAAAATAGTGGTCCAGAGACTAATAAAAAGGGTATAGTAATAAACACATTGAAATGTATTTAAAATATTATATTTTCTTAGATAAAAGGCCAAATAAAAATTCCAAGCACATCATTTTTGAACTTCATTTCTCTGCTTCCAGGTTTCTCCATCTTTTCAGCAAGAGTTGTTGCTCTTGATGATATTCAATTTGTTTCTCACACCTATCGCAGTTTCTAGAATGGTGAATTCATCAGTGCGTGTAGGCAAGTTCTTTTACTTGTTGTTTACTCTACTCTGTCAAAGAAATCAGGTTGTTGCAAACCATGCTAATGACCCCTGTCTATGAAGCACTATTTTTGTGGTGCCTAGTTGACAGGGAGGATAGTGTGATTCACTTCCGTAGCTAGGTGGTGGTGCCACTTGGAATGTCCTGGTTCGATTCTCCGGTAAGCCACTCACTTCTGTTGTTTTTCTGTTGTCTTGTTTTCTACTTCTCTATTTCTCATGAGTGCCAGAAACATGTGACCTTTATGTGTGTAATATATATTTATTTAATGTTTACAGGCCTCGGGTTTCCCCTCTTTATTTGTTTAAATGTTTATACAATACCAAACCTACCCTGTATCCTGTACTATTCTCACTCTTCTATCATTTACTAGAAACAGTATTAAGGACTTTGTCTTGTGTAATCTGACCTATGCTGTATAATAGGTGGACAACAGAAATGATTGCATCATTAATTAGGCTGACTTGCCATAAGTTCATATCTGGTGTTCCGTGTTGCAAACTGCGCTAATGACCCCTGTATAAGAAGCATTATTTTTGTGGTGCCTAGTTGGCAGGGAGGATAGTGTGATTTGCTTCCGTAGCTACATGGTGGTGCCATTTGGAATGTCATGGGTTCAATTTTCCGGTAAGCCACTCACTTCTGTTGTTTTTCTATTGTCTGGTTTTCTACTTCTTTATTTCTCACGAATGCCTGAAACATACATTTATGTGTGCAACATTTATTTATTCTCTGTCAAGGCTGACTTTCCAACCTAGTAAAATTTTGCTACTGAAGATCCACTTTCTTCCTTAGAAAATATGTTTAAAAAATCTCAATCTTTGATTCAATTATTAAAAACTGTTGCTTTCTTTGAGAAGATGAAGAAGATGCCATAACTGCAATATGGTACAATGAAACTATATAAACATATTGGTATTTTGTTGAAGGACAAAGTGGCAAATGTCGAGGTGCTGTCACATGCTGGCCTTCAGAGGCACATACACTCACATTATACAATCTGACCGAATGATTGTCAGAGTTTAAATAAATACTCTTCTCCACTACAGTGTGATCCACTCGGAGAGCAACCCTGTTTTCATGGCGGGATGGCTGGCACCACCAGAATGACACGTGTCGCTTGTTTTCTATAAATTTTGAGGTCGGTTGTAGAGAGTTGTAGTCAGGGGGATATGTGACTCATCTAATGCTAATGCTTGCCATTCAGCTATCTGGATTTCTTGTTGTTTGACAAACTCATAATATCTCTATTCATATTGTGGCGAGAGGTTTTATTTGGCTGTAGGATCAGTATAGTACTGAAAATTACAGAAATAGAATTTCTGCAGAAAATGGTGAAGTCCCAGTGTCGGAGAGAACTACTGGTATCACAAATTAGTTATGGCTGTGAATGTTCTGATCTCGAAACAATAGTAGAGAGGAGACCGACATAAAGTGCCACCTCCGCTGTGTAACTAACTGTGATATTAATAAACAAGGAAACAGATTTTACTTAACACTGATAAAATTGACAAGTCGTTCAAATACAATTTCCTTATTTTTATTTAGTATATACACTATCTACTCTTGTGCTGAAGGGTGAATGTTGAAAAAATGGAATGTAATGAATTTGTAAGTTTACATGTGATTTACAAATATTTATTTTATATATATATATATATAAATATTTTACACCAAGTTTTCCAATTATAGGAACAAAAAAAATTTATATCAGCTGTGCTGTTAATTAATTATAGTACATGGATCAGCTGTGCTGTTAATTAATTATAGTACATGGATCAGCTGTGCTGTTAATTAAGGATATAACACTTCTCAGCTATGCTATTAATTTTGTCTCTTGCTATGTTAATTCACGTTTTCTTCATTGACAGTTCTATGCTCACAATGCCGACAGAAATGGTACTAATGTGTACTCATCTCTCTTAAGTCTGTTCTTCTTTGTTTGGTTCACACCACCGGCAGAGTATCGTTCCTTTAGCCCACCCAAGACTGAGGGGGACCAAAGATGTAGAGTCTGGTCAACCTCTATGCTCCTGCGGAGTTCCAGGCAGCGGGATTGACTCGAACATACGACCTCAGGTTTTTAGGACACAATTAAACCTGTAACAAAGCAAAAATAGGGGCTAATTTCTGTCCTCAAGCCCACCTATTTCTAGTGTGAGTGAAATGAGCGTGTCTCCGATGTATGCATGTGGGATGAATGACAACATGGCTCAGTATGATTTAGCAATAGCGAGACAAGACAGGTGTCTACTTGCAAAGCATTCTTTCTGATAAACTAATACATGGATACATTCAATAATATAGATTCAATACATGAATACATTTAATACATGAATACATCCCATAATATAAATCAATGCATGAATAAATCCAATAATATGTACACCTAGGTGTGATACAACAATGTCCTTCCCCCTATACTATACCACGCCCTCTCTGACAAGTGGTAACATATATCCTAACAATATTGTTATGTTCTTATGAAAGGAGTATATACGACGAGGACTGTTTGGTGATATATCAGGTTGGAGTTATAGGAGACAATAGATTGGAGTTAGATGCGACAATAGATTGAGTCCTGACAAGGACTGTTTTGGTTATATTGCAGTTGGTCTTATCTGAGACAATAGATTGAGTTATAGAAGACAATAGATTGAGTTAGATGCGACAATAGATTGAGTCCTGACAAGGACTGTTTTGGTTATATTGCAGGTTATAGGAGACAATAGATTGAGTCCTAACAAGGACTGTTTTGGTTATATTTGCAGTTGGTTTTATCTGAGACAATAGACTGAAGTTATAGACTGACAATAGATTGAAGTATAGGAGACAATAGGTTGAAGTATGAGTCCTATTAGTCTTCGTCTATTCAATCATAATAGGAAATACAATCATTATACTTAATTTCCCCAAGATACAATCAGTAACCTGATAGGTAGTATAAATGACACACAACAAATACCAACGGTTATCGTGAATATATTTACCCTCCTAAGATTTTAAACTGGCCAGGTTTTGACGCGACTTAGCGAAGTAGGTTGCAGGTCGATGCCCTCAGGTAAGTTGTAAATCAAAGTGACAGCTTCTTCCTCTTCAGCTCTGGCGTCAAGTTCGGGATTGCGTGGTTAGCATAAAATCCGCTTGATTATATAGTCAGGTAACTACTTGAGGAAAGCTTTCGGTTGGTTCCTGGTCTGCCAGAAGCAGACTCCACCTTAATAATCTCGAATTTAGCTTTTTAGATGCAGCCAAGAATGTTAAAGGTTGGTGATCGCTTTGGACAATGAAGTGTGTCCCATACAGATAAGGTGAAAATTTGTTGATGGACCAAATTAGAGCTAAACATTCCTTCTCTATGGTCGAGTAGTTCAACTCAGCTGCATTCAGCTTCCTACTGGCGTAGGCGACTGGTAAAAGTTCCTCCGGCTGGGCTTTTGATTTCTGCAAGAGAGTTGCACCAATACCTATACTGCTAGCGTCCGTTCTTAATACAAATTCCTGTGTGATATCGGGTAGTGTAAGGATGGGTTTGCTGGTGAGTTTTGCTTTTAGCTCTGTGTAAGCTTTTTCACAATCAGCATTCCATTGGATTTTGTCAGGCTGTCCTTTCTTCGTTAAGTTAGTTAATGGTGCACACAGAGTTAAAATGGGGTATGTACTTCTGATAGAACCCACATAATGACACGAATGATCTCACATCTTTCTTCGTTTGAGGTCTGGGTGCCTTCTTTAGCTTCTCTATATTCTTTGGGTCAGGAGACATATGACCTGTAGAAATAGTGTGACCTAAGAATTCCAACTCCTTACAATCGATATAGCACTTGGTTGGACGTGCAGTCAATCCAGTTTCTCTCAGTCTGTCAAACAACATGGAGAGCGCTACTATATGCTCTTCAAATGTGTTTGTAGCAACAAGAATGTCCTCCATAAAGTTAGTGATATGGGGATTTTGTAGAGGTTCCAATAATTTCCTCATCATTCTTGAAAAGATACTGGGAGCATTTTTCAGCCCAAAAAGTAGTACATTAAACTCGTAGTGTCCGTCTGATGTACTAAATGCCAGCATTTTCCTAACTTCTGGTTTCACTGGTATTTGGTAGTATCCCTTGCTTAGATCTACCTTTGATAAATACCTAGCCTTACTCAGTGTAGAGAACAGCTGGTTGGTGTCAGGTAATGGATCCACCTGAGATTCTGTGATAGCATATAGCTTCTTGTAGTAAATACATAACATGTGTTCACCACTAGGCTTCCTTAATAGCACCACACTTGAGCTATAGGGAGATTCAGACTTTGAAATAATTTTCTCTTTTAAGAGATAGTCAATCTCATCCTTGAGTGTTTGTGCTTGCTATTGTTCAGTCCATGTCCGCAGCAATGCTTCCAGTGGACTGTGTATGGGGACGGCAATACTACAACGTTGCCGGACCCACACTTATTTCTATTGTAAGGGGCAGTATACCGATGTGGGGGCCTCCAACAAAGTGTCTCCCTCAACTGTTTGGTACAGCCCTGGTTCCTACCTCCTTTGGTTCGGGTTTGTTTCTGCAGCTTTTTTAATACTGGTTGCTGACTAACCAAATTTTCCAAATGCTCCAGGCCATGGGGTTCCGACAAATATCTAGTCGGGGTGGGATGTCTCTCGTCCCCTCTCTGTACAATACGGACAGTTGCCATGGTTACTGGTGTAACAGTAGACTTGTTGTGATTTCGTTTTCTCATTATCACTGCTTCTACTTGTTGTTTTCTCTTGTGTATCTTCTTTGTGGGCCTACGTCCGCAACAATGCTTCCCTAGGTCCTGTAACTGGTCTACGCTTCTGAATGAGGTTACCTGGTTACATTCTGAACAGGATTTCATATACCGACTTATGTCTTCAATTATTCCTGGCCAGTAATATCGCAATGCTATATTTTGACCAGTGGCCCCTTTTCCTCTGTGACCACTGCCTGATGTAGCATGCTCTTGCTCCATAATTTCCTCCCTATAGAATTTTGGCACTACCAGCTGTCCATGCCCTTTAGGTCCTTTTCCAGCTTGTCTGTAGAGTAGGCCATTTTCCATATAGTAGTCTCCTTTCTCTGGAGGGTTATGGGCCTTTGGCAATTTGCCAAAACAAGGCTTCAATGTGCTGTCTGCTGTTTGAGCCTTTTTCATCTTTGTACGATGAATGTTTGTTGGATCTCCCTCTTCCTTTTTGGTGCTCGACCTGGTATGGTTTGCTGCCATGACAACAGGTTTTATTGGGTCACCCAAAAAGACATATTTACATCCTATTACCAGCGGGTATATAGGATCATCACTTACTGCTGCTCTTATCACTCCTTCTACATAGCGAGTTCTCACGTTGATCCTTGCTATGGGAAGTGTCATGGTGCCGGTTCCCTGCATTGCCCCTTGTATGTCCACTGTTTCTGTGGTAAGTTGATCAGGGTGCACTAGGGCTGCACTCACGACTGAGTCGAATTCCAATCCGGAATCATATAAGCACTGAATTTTAGTGCCATTACATGTCACTTCCTCACAGACAGGGGGATGATGGAGGTCATTCTGACTACCTGCCAGTTCCTTCCTTCCCTTGTTCCCTGTTGTGAGACACGCAGCGTAATAAGGAGGGTTCTTCCTTCTGCAGTCCGCAGTATTGTGGTTACTCATTAGACAAGTTTTACACCACTTTCCTTCCTTCCGGTAAGGTGTCTTATCCGATCTTAGAGGGTTTTTTTTGTCCTTTTGGTCAAATCTTTGTTTGTTCCTGGTGGTATGGTCATTTTGTTCATATTTGGTATAGTTGTGTGATGATTGGAAGTTTTCACTCTGCTTCTTCTTATTTCCTAATACTTCTGCCTGAGCTGCTTGATATCTCTCAGCAACAGTTACAATATCTCCCAATCTCTCTGCTCCTTGTTCCATGATAAACTTCCTCATTTCTTGAGGCATGGACTCTTTCACCTGCTCCATCATTATCATTTCTTTCAGATCCTGACACTTCCCTAAACTACTCCATTTTTCCAAATAGGTTTCCAACCTAGCAGAGAATTGGTGATAGTTTTCTCCTGGAAGAAGTTTAGCTGTTCGGAATTTCTTTCTATATGATTCTGAGTTCTTTTCATATCTCACAAGCAGTGCCTGCTTCAGGATTTCATAATCTTCCTGGTCATCTCTTGAGAGCTTCAAATACACATCGTAGGCCACACCTCTCAATCCCTGAGATAATTTAAGACTCCATTTTTCTTTCACTAAGCCATAGGTAGTGGCTAGTCTTTCGTATCTATCCAGGTACGACTCGATGGCATCTTCTTTCTCAACAAATGGGTCCAGATGAAAATTCATGGCCCCACTTGAGGTGCTCTGGCTGGAGCTACTCTCAGAGTGAGGTGAGCTACCACCATTATTGCCAGTATTTGCCTGAATTTCAAGCTCTTTTAATCTCAACTGATGGTCTCTCTCTGCTTGTAATTTCCTTTCCTCAGCTTCTAACCTTTTAGTTTCTCTTTCAGCTTCCAGTCTTTTGTCTTCTCTCTGAGCTTCCAGTCTTTTGTCTTCTCTCTCAGCTTCCAGTCTTTTGGCTTCTGTCTCTCAGCTTCCAGTCTTTTTGGCTTCTGTCCTCTAATATGCAACTTCCTTTCTCCCTATCCATGTGTTTGTAAGAAAACAATAAAAAATCCTATTATAGAATTTTTTTTCAAAAATTTGTTTCTTATGTTATCTGTGGGTGGCACAAGATAGAGTGTAGATAGATGAATAGACTAAGTATGGCTCAAGATATACAGAAATATCCCCGGAACGAGCCCCCAGTGTGGCGAGAGGTTTTATTTGGCTGTAGGATCAGTATAGTACTGAAAATTACAGAAATAGAATTTCTGCAGAAAATGGTGAAGTCCCAGTGTCGGAGAGAACTACTGGTATCACAAATTAGTTACGGCTGTGAATGTTCTGATCTCGAAACAATAGTAGAGAGGAGACCGACATAAAGTGCCACCTCCGCTGTGTAACTAACTGTGATATTAATAAACAAGGAAACAGATTTTACTTAACACTGATAAAATTGACAAGTCGTTCAAATACAATTTCCTTATTTTTATTTAGTATATACACTATCTACTCTTGTGCTGAAGGGTGAATGTTGAAAAAATGGAATGTAATGAATTTGTAAGTTTACATGTGATTTACAAATATTTATATATATATATATATATATAATATTATTTTATAAATTTTACACCATAGGAACATTTCAATTATATGGAACAAAAATTAATTATATCAGCTGTGCTGTTAATTAATTATAGTACATGGATCAGCTGTGCTGTTAATTAAGGATATAACACTTCTCAGCTATGCTATTAATTTTGTCTCTTGCTATGTTAATTCACGTTTTCTTCATTGACAGTTCTATGCTCACAATGCCGACAGAAATGGTACTAATGTGTACTCATCTCTCTTAAGTCTGTTCTTCTTTGTTTGGTTCACACCACCGGCAGAGTATCGTTCCTTTAGCCCACCCAAGACTGAGGGGGACCAAAGATGTAGAGTCTGGTCAACCTCTATGCTCCTGCGGAGTTCCAGGCAGCGGGATTGACTCGAACATACGACCTCAGGTTTTTAGGACACAATTAAACCTGTAACAAAGCAAAAATAGGGGCTAATTTCTGTCCTCAAGCCCACCTATTTCTAGTGTGAGTGAAATGAGCGTGTCTCCGATGTATGCATGTGGGATGAATGACAACATGGCTCAGTATGATTTAGCAATAGCGAGACAAGACAGGTGTCTACTTGCAAAGCATTCTTTCTGATAAACTAATACATGGATACATTCAATAATATAGATTCAATACATGAATACATTTAATACATGAATACATCCCATAATATAAATCAATGCATGAATAAATCCAATAATATGTACACCTAGGTGTGATACAACAATGTCCTTCCCCCTATACTATACCACGCCCTCTCTGACAAGTGGTAACATATATCCTAACAATATTGTTATGTTCTTATGATAGGAGTATATGCGACGAGGACTGTTTGGTGATATATCAGGTTGGAGTTATAGGAGACAATAGATTGGAGTTAGATGCGACAATAGATTGAGTCCTGACAAGGACTGTTTTGGTTATATTGCAGTTGGTCTTATCTGAGACAATAGATTGAGTTATAGAAGACAATAGATTGAGTCCTAACAAGGACTGTTTTGGTTATAGGAGACAATAGATTGAGTCCTAACAAGGACTGTTTTGGTTATATTTGCAGTTGGTTTTATCTGAGACAATAGACTGAAGTTATAGACTGACAATAGATTGAAGTATAGGAGACAATAGGTTGAAGTATGAGTCCTATTAGTCTTCGTCTATTCAATCATAATAGGAAATACAATCATTATACTTAATTTCCCCAAGATACAATCAGTAACCTGATAGGTAGTATAAATGACACACAACAAATACCAACGGTTATCGTGAATATATTTACCCTCCTAAGATTTTAAACTGGCCAGGTTTTGACGCGACTTAGCGAAGTAGGTTGCAGGTCGATGCCCTCAGGTAAGTTGTAAATCAAAGTGACAGCTTCTTCCTCTTCAGCTCTGGCGTCAAGTTCGGGATTGCGTGGTTAGCATAAAATCCGCTTGATTATATAGTCAGGTAACTACTTGAGGAAAGCTTTCGGTTGGTTCCTAGCGGAGCAAAATGATTGGTTTCCTCCGGTTTTGTACCTGGTCTCATACAGCCTAATTTTATTCAGTTTCATCGGCCATCTTGCGTGAACAAGATGGCCGTTAATTTATTCTGTCTCAGAGACTGGTGAACGTTGATCGTTGATTGGTTGAAGCAAATCTGTATCTCGACATAGTGATTAACAAAGTAGTGGGTTACACTTCGTTTCACGACACATATATCTGGCTGTCTTGCTTATTTTCAATAAATGACTCTCTTGCTGTTATTCAATCTTCATTCTGTTATCTGGCTCTCTTGTCCCAAGTCCATATATAACTGGCTGTCTTTACATTTACAATCTTCATCTTGCAGCTGCTAAGCTTTAGAATATTTGCCCTTTAGTTTACTATCATTTGATAATCTGTTTAGTTCTTTACATTGATTAAAAAGCACTAAGAATGTTCTGTATACCAACTTCACATTTTAAAAATATCCGTCTGACATTTACTTCATAGGATAATTATACAGAGAATTTCAAAGGCAGTAGACTACAAACTGAGGAAAGAACAAGCAGGATTTAGAAAGAACAGAAGATGTGTAGACCATATATTCACTCTCAGGAACATTATAGAGCAGTGCTCAGAATGGCAAAGACAGCTTTACATAAATTTTGTTGATTTTGAAAAGGCTTTTGACAGCATACATAGGGACAGTTTATGGAAAATACTGAGGGCTTATGGAATTCCAAGCTGCATAGTGTCAATCATAAAAAAGCCTCTATGCCAACTTTACGTGTAGTGTTGGGCAGAGCAACCTAACCTTCGAGGTGAAGACAGGAGTACGACAGGGATGCCCCTTATCAACCACTCTATTTTTAACAGTCATAGACTGGGTGATGCGCCAGACAACAGAGGGCAGTCCAAGAGGAATAAGATGGACTACATTTTCTACATTGGAAGATCTGGAATATGCAGATGACATTGCACTGCTGGCACATTCACATCAACACATCCAGGAAAAACGGATAGACTTAATAAAATTAGCCAGCAGGTGGGCTTGAACATCAATTTAAAGAAGTCTGAGGTCATGACGCTCAATGTGAGCAACCCTGAGCCCATATCAGTAAGGAATCGGCAACTGGTACAGACAGATACCTTCACATACCTAGGAAGCATAGTAACACCAGACGGTGGGGCAGGCAAAGACATCAACATCAGAATGAATAAGGCAAGAACAGCCTTTTTTAGCCTAAATAACATCTGGAAGTCCTCCCAAGACAGCAAAAGCACAAAATTAAGATTATACCAGAGTTGCGTGCTTTCTGTGCTTCTCTATGGTGCGGAATGCTGGAGAGTCACAGAGAAGGAAATGTCAAAATTGTCCTCTTTTCACACAACATGCCTAAGAAAAATTCACCGCATCTTTTGGCCGAATACCATCACCAACCAAGATCTGCTTACTCGTAGCAAGCAAGAGGACATGCACACCATCATAGCCGGCAGACGCTGGAGCTGGGTTGGTCATGTCCTCAGAAGAGACCCCGATGCCATCACAAGAACAGCTATGTTTTGGACCCCTGAAGGAAAGCGAAAGAGAGGCTGACCAAAAACAACTTGGCAGAGGACTGTGGAGGCTGAGATGCAAAGAATGAACCAGAGTTGGGGCACTGTACGAAGGATGGCCACCGACCGTGCAAAGTGGAATCAATTTGTTGTTGCCCTACAAGACGCCACTAGGCGTGATGGCCACTGACTGCTTTGACGGACGGTGGTTAAGGATCGAAGAAGATTTACTTCATGGATCATAAAAGCTTGTCAACCGTGTTTTTATAGACTAAGCCAATCTTTATGACTGTCTAAATATCACCACATAAAGTACTGTTTATTGACATTTTTAGTATTACTACATGCTTCCTAAAAACTTCCTTTATTACAATTATTTGCTAAGAACTTGTGACTTACAGATGTTATTTCTGGTATAAGAGATACTGCTATCTGCAGTTTAAAATGCTGAAAATTGTATTGCAGGGCAGAAATGTAAAAAGGCATTGCCTATTTCTCTACCCTGATGAAATAAAGATTTCGTTCGTTTGTTCATTCGTTCGTTCCTAGGGGGGGTCTCTGAAGAGACACAGAAAGAATAGGCCTAATGCCCCCTCAGGCATGTCACACAAGGTGACTAATATGAGGTTGTACATGAGGCTTACAACCTCATCATGTAAAACACATTGCCACAGAAACCATCGCTGCTGCAGAAGCATGTGACTACTTGGTTCAGGCTCCCTATAAGGTGATCAGCTGCACTGGTGGCACCATCCTTCATTTGGAGAGCAAAGGAAAATGAGGCTACTGTGTGTGTGACCAGAGCTTGAAAGGAGAGTAAAGAATATTAACACTATAACCTATCAAGTACTTTGTAAAAGGCAACTATGAAGGGTTGGGCACAGGGCTGGCTACCCCTATCATGTAGAAACTGTAAGCCACAAAATACTTGAATAACAATATGACAAAGTATTCATGTGTTGTAAACGCATGCCTTGACTATTCTTGGAAGGGGAAGTGTGTCAGCCAATCAAAAGTTGCGAAGCGCTGGGAACGATCGATAATGGCGTCTATAAGGAGAATGAAAGTGTGTAAATTCTAAGATGGATTTGTGTGTCGTATAAGCTAATGCAGTAACAGAAAGTGATGTCAGTTATTTCGTTTTTCGAAGGATAAGTTCAGCTATATGCATTCCTAAGGAATAGTCGATGGAAGGATAACTTCTGAAGAAATTTGAAGGTGCCAGCATGATAAAAACTGCAGTGTCATTAGTCTTTCAAAAATTGCTAAAAATCGAAACCAATTATGGAAAACTGCATATAGGAAGAACGCAGAAATTCTGGAAAGTGGAAGGAGATATATCAAAAAGTCATGAATAACAGGATTGAGAAGCATGAAGAAGATTTCTGGACCCAGCTAAGACAGACTCGTTCGGAACTGCACCAAAACATGTCTGAAACTAAGCTGTGACAAAATGCTCTCCGACACGCTTATCATCCCTGTATATAAAGGCTACACAGTGGACTATTCAAATCAACACACAGCAAGAAAGCAGATAGACAGATGGAGAGAGGACACTTGCCAGGGCTAAAACTTTTGCCATCTGTGTTGCCATGCAGCTCTATACCTCACCAAGCCGAGTCTATTCTGTGATTTACAACTATCCTAAGAGTGTATGTAAATTTATGATTAATTAATTTGTTTTATTGCAGCTTATTTTCATAGAATTGTATCAGGATCAGACCAGAGCACTGAACTGAACTTTAGTTGTGAATGTGTATTAGGAATTTGATGTCTACCAACGATTATCAGGGTTGTCATTTGGAGTGGTCAACTTACAATATTATATTGGAAAAATGGATATGGCACTCCATAATGTGAAAGGCGACGGTAGCATCATACTTATGTATAAAAAGTACTATACTTTTATTCATGTATTATATTATTATTTTGTTAAATGTTCCGCAGATAGACACCTGTCATGTCTCGCTATTCCTAATCGGAACTGATCCATGTATCATTCATATACATGCAAACATCTGAACACGCTCATTTCATGAACACATAAGCGTGTGGGCCCCATAACCAAAGGCTAGCCACATGTCCAATATTGTCCTCAGGTTCATATGTGTCATCATACATCAGAGGTCTCAAATCCAGATCAATAAGTGCTTCCTGAAACAACATAGGAGCCTAAGAGTGTCATCTAGATATCAGCCCTAGTCCCCTTCAGTGTTTGATGGTCTAGAGCAAGACCTTTAACTATTTGATTCCATAATTAACTCCGCCAATGCCGGTCCTAAGCCCGGATGAAAAAGGAGGAGGGCGGCCTGCATGGAGGCCGTAAGGAGGCAGCCCCTCCACCATGCAAAGGCACAACAGGCCAATCACCTGTTTGCTTTAAATCATGATTACGCGAACTACAAGAGAGAAAACCGGACTGATTCTAAAGGCGACGAACTGGAACGGACTACGGACTACGACTTATGGAACTTGGAACACAAGAAGTATAAATGGGAAGGAAGAGGAGCTGGTGGAGAGATGAAGAAAGCAAAACTAGAAATCCTGGCTATAACGGAAACGAAGAAAAAAGGACAAGGAGTCATGGATCTCGATGGCAACATGTTGCTCTACAGTGGTGTACCCGTATCTGAAAGGGCTAAAGGGGGCGTGGGTTGCATTGTGGCCCAAAATCAAAAAGATAGTATCAAGGGATGGAACTTTGTCTCGGAGCGCATTATGGTTGTAAAACTAAAAGAAGGAGAAACCATAGTCAACCTGGTCATAGTGTATGGGCCAAATGAGGATGAAAGAGCAGAGGTCAAGGAGGAATTCTTCGAGCTGCTTCAAAGGACAGTGGATGACTGCCTAGGTGAAGTTATTATGCTCGGAGATTTTAATGCCAGAGTTGGAAATGACCATGCTAGATGGGGTGGAGTTATCGGAAGATATGGAGAAGATACTCTCAATGACAATGGAAAGCGACTCCTTAGATTCTGCAGTGAGCAGAATCTGATCATTACAAACACAAAGTTCCCCCATAAGCGCATACATGCATACACTAGATGTGAACCAACCAAGAATGAGAAGTCAGTGATCGACTTATGCCATTGTTCGGAGAAGCTCATTCAGATATGTCCGAGATGCAAGAGTCTGGAGGGGGCCAGAGATTGGAAGTGATCACTACCTGCTAACAATCAAACGAACAACTGAAGAGTTGCTCAGCCTAGGAACTGCCCAACATCACGCAAGAAACCAAGTAAACGAGCAGGAGAAATGAGCATTAGGACCTACAAGCTGAGAGAGCCAGAAATTAAGACCAGATATCAGGGGCTTATTGCTACAGCAGTGAGCAACACAGAAGAACGACCTGATGACTTGGAAACCCTCTGGAATAAATTCAAGGATATCATAAAGACAGCTGCTGCAGAAGCATGCGGTGAAGTCCGACTTGGGAACCAGAGAAAGAGGACACCTTGGTGGACAGAGGAAGTCAAAGAGAAAATAAGAGAGAAGAAAATGGCATGGAAACAATACTTAGGAGCTAAAAACACAACAGGACAAATGGAAAAATATAGAGAATATGTGACACTCAGAACAGAAGCAAAGAACAAAGTGCTAGCAGCAAAACAGAAGTCCTGGGAAGAATTTGGAGAAAAGCTAGAAAAAGATGCACAAGAAAACCAGAAATTGTTCTATAAGACCCTAAAGAACATGAGGAAAGAAAAACAATGCCCTCTCAAATTTATAAAGGACAAGCAAGGCAAATTGCTTACTGCCCCAAAGGAAGTAATGGAAAGATGGAAAGAATATTTCTCAGAACTCCTGGATGGTGAGCATGATGAAGCATCAGAAATGATAACCACTGACACAGAAGAGGAAACCAATGATGGTGAAGATGACATAAAGATGGAAGAACTGAGGGCAGCACTAGAGAAAATCAAGATGGGCAAAGCAGCAGGGAATGATGGTATAACACCAGAAATGGTTAAGTACATGGGAGCATCAGGCGACCTATTACTCTTAAAGGTCCTACAGGCAGCATGGTGCAACAAGACCATACCAAAGGATTGGGAGATTGCCATCATAACACCGATTTTCAAAAAGGGTGACAATCGACAAGGTGGAAACTACAGAGGCATATCCCTTCTCAGTGTCCCTGTAAAAATCTACTCTAGAATCCTAGAGCAGAGACTCCGACGCCTAGCTGAGCCACAATTGGATGAGGTCCAGTGCGGATTCCGAGCTAACCGAAGTACTCAAGACCTAATCTTCACACTCAGACAGCTGAGTGAAAAGGCCCTTGAGTATAAGAGTGAGATCCATCTTTGTTTCATAGATCTGGAAAAGGCGTTTGACAGGGATCCCCTGGAGCAAACTATGGGACTGTTTGGCAAGGATGAACATTCCAGCACCTCTGATTCATGCTATACAGAGCTTCTACAAGTCTTGCAGAAATTATGTGAGGACAGCAAACCATAAGTCAGAAGAGTCCAGGACCACCACTGGTGTAAGACAAGGTGATATCCTATCACCTTACCTCTTCATACTCCTTATGGACGATGTCATCAAGGCATGTAAGGAGGAGAAACAAGAAAAGTATTCAGTGGGGTACTGAAAAAGATGAGACAGGTCTATATTTCAGAGCTGGCATTTGCTGATGATGTTGCCCTGATTGCTAAATCAGAGGCACATCTCCAATCCAACCTGCAAGTCTGGAAGGAAGAGCTGGAGAAGAGAGGGATGGTCATAATCAGCTCTAAAATAAAATCCATGGTGATATCACGAGTAGAAAGAAGACATCAGATTAAGCTGGGAGAACAGGTCCTGGAGCAGGTCGACCACTTTAAATACCTCGGAGCTATTATAGACCGAAGAAGAGTTGGCTAATCGAAAAGTAGCAGCTGGGAGACTTTTTCAGGCCATAAATCGAGGATTCCTCAGCAAGAGAGAGGTTGGTAAGAAAACGAAGATGCTTGTATACCGCTCCACCTGTGTCCCAGTCTTGACATATGGATGCGAGTCATGGGCAGTGATTACAACTCACAAAAGCAAGATCCAAACCTCAGAAATGAGGTATCTGAGGAAGGTCGTTGAAGTAACAAGAAGAGACATGGTCCGCAACCAGACGATACGTCAAGGCCTAAAATCCCATCCGCTGCAGACCCAAGTAGAACAGTCCCAATTAAGATTGTTTGACCATGTCTGCAGAATGGGAGAAGATCGGCTACCACGACAAGCATGGGAAACAAAGAGCCAGGGATCCAGACCCCCAGGACGACCCAGAGTCCGCTGGGAGGACAACATTAAGACAATCTTTGAAGGACCGAGGACTAGAATGGAACCAGGCCAGGAGGAAGACAGCCGATAGGATAGTCTGGCGCTCTCTCTTCCAAACCTCTACACCTCACGGTAGAAGGGGAACGACTAAGTAATTAAGTAAGATCTCCATAATTATTTTCCACCCTGTGCCAAATTTATTTATTTTAAAGAAATTATAAACGGTGAAGTGTATTGACTTTTAGTTTTAAATTTTTATGTTAATCTTTTTCTGTGAACATGTACTTATTATATACCAAACTGTAGGGAAATGTGCGTAGAGAATTGTAATATATAATGTCCTTTGGTAGTATTTAACACAAGTGTGTTTGTATTATATCAAAAACATGTTTGCATGTAAAATTGAAAAAACACACTAAAACATGTTAACTGTAGAATACGATCTTTACCAAAGACAAATTACTGTTGTAGACAATAAAAACTTTCTTTTTAAGTCTTTCAAAACGTCAATTAATCCGATAACAAATTAAAAAAACATGCTAATGGCCAGAAAACAATTAAGTAATTTAGTGGTTATTCATACCAGTTTTTTTTTTTCTTTTTCCGTGGTCCCTTTGTAAGAAAAAAATAAACTATGCAATCTGCAATTACATAATTTTCAAACAAATTAAGGAAGAATAACGTCATATAAAAACTGTTTTTTTACTCTTGTTTAATATGTTTAAACAGTACTCCCTCAGCTTCATCTAACTCCTACCTAGAACTAGTGATTAGATGTTACGGTAGGTCTAGTTTTTGTTTGCTATTGATCGGGATCGGCCAGAATATGACTATTTACGCCCACCTCATCAACGTAAAACCTAGTGGTGTCTAGCTTTTCTGCACAGATTCCATATTTTGACAACTGTGACTACCAAACATTCATAACCAATGTCAGCAATGTTTCAAAGTAGTTTGACACAATTATTTGCTTAGGAGACTTAGAAAATGTAAATATAAAGCGTGACATATTTCTCTAGCAATAACAACGAAAAACACAAGCACGCGAATCTTCACAAAAATTGTGATAATAACATCAAAACCCGCACATGTGCTGATTAACTACAGTCAAATTAGTTGTTTAAATAGTAGCGGAAGTCATTCTATGAGTTTTAATATATGAACTGCATTAAACGGATGATTTTTACGGTTTATGCGTGATAAACTAAAAACCACGCTCTGAGCGTTGTCCTGGCATGGTGCGTTGAATTTTGCATCAGGAGCATTACCTGGAAAAGAAGTTAAACCTATAGTGTGGAATCTTCATTTGAGGAAATGAACATTTATGATAATTTTGTAAATAAAATTCCTGCAACCAGTGTGAACAGTCAAAGCCAGTGAAAATCGTGTCATGATGATAAACAGTTTTTGATTAACAGACAAGACAAGAGACTATAGTGAGAAAGGAACATTGGATGAACTTTTTTACGTTAAATTTAAGATTGCAGAAAGGACTTTTTAATTAGTTTTATTAAACTCACAGTCAAGTGTAAATTACTTTTTATTCATTTCACTATCGTTTTTCACCATTCATAAATTTCACAAGGTAGATGGTAATTTAAATGATTCATTTATTGTAAACCACTGACTTATGTATAAAATTGTTTGAAACATAACAGCTTTTGGCCACCTAAGGGGTCATGTCTTTTTAATCTGACTAGCAATACCGTCCACAATTTCAACTAATCAAAAATGTGATACCAGTGCTCTTCTGTAACACTGGGACTTCACTCTTTTCAGACAGAATTCTATTTCTTTTCTTTCAGTAACTACTACTGACACTACACTCATAAAAACTTTTCACTACACAAGTCACCTTAAGAAAATAACTGGTTAAGACCAAATGAAAATACTTGATGAGAGGCCAAATCAATTAGGTCTGAAAATATACAGGAAAAATGTAAAGATTATGAGAATAAATGTAGAAAATGATAAGAAGATTGCACTTGAAAAAATATTCCTCTCTCTCTCTCTCTCTCTCTCTCTCTCTATATATATATATATATATATATATATATATATATATATATATATATATATATATATATATATATATATATATATATATATTCACAGCACTATAGACTAAGTTGGAGGAACAGATATTGGTATCAAAACAACAATACAAGTCATATGAACAAACACCGTTATTATCCTGGAATATACAAGGTGGTGTAGTGGAGAAAAAAAGGGATGAGGAAGTCATGCTTGAGCTGTGGCCAGGACAACATATATTATCTATGTACATTTAGTGTTAATCAGAGTATTACACAGTTTTTTCCGTGGTTCTTTGTAAGAAAAAAAAATAAATTATGCAATCGTGGGGCATTAAAATGTTATTCGTTAATTTTCAAACAAATAAATGACAAAGGGGGGGTAAGAATTATATAAAAGTACGTCATATAAATAAAGGAAACTTTTTTACTCTTGTTTAATGTTTTAATAGTATCCCTAGCTTCATCTTCAACCAAGAACTAGTGATTAGATGTTACGGTAGGTCTAGTTTTGTTGCTTTTTTTGGCTTATCCATTTTGATCGGCCAGAATATGACTGGGATTGCCCACTCATCAAAAGAACTAAAATCTAGTGTTGTTTAGCTTTTCTGCATAAATTTGTTCTCTTGTGCCCTCTATTCCGTATTTTGACAACAAACTGTGACTACCATACAATCATCATCAATGTCAGCAATGTTTCAAAGTAGTTTGACACAATTATTTGCTTAGGAGACTTAGAAAATGTAAATATAAAGCGTGACATATTTCTCTAGCAAAAACAACGAAAAACGTAAACACGCGAATCTTCACAAAAATTGTGATAATAACATCAAAACACGCACATGTGCTGATTAACTAAAGTCAAATTAGTTGTTTAAATAGTAGCGGAAGTCATTCTATGAGTTTTAATATATGAACTGCATTATTAATTTTTCAGCTAGGACGATTTTTTCAGGGTTTATTCGTGATAAACTGATGCCATTTCTATGTTCCTCAAAAAATATAGGTGGCTGAACCAAAGAAAACACGCTCCTGGTGGGGTTAGCGGTGTTTTTTCCCTTCAAGGTGTCTCTGGCATGGCGTGTTGAATTTTGCAACGCTCAGAGCGTTGGTCTGGAGTCAAAGAGTTAACTGTTCATCTATAATAACTTTCTTCCTGTCTGTAGGGACATCAATGTGATTTGCACTAGAGCATAGTGTTATGTAAGCACATTTGCAGCTTTTTTGCCTGTGAGCATGTTATCACCTTGTTTGATTGTGATTTGATTGTTATAAGATCCTTCGTTGTTCAAGGCTCTAACTCGTTTCCATAATTTGTTTCCTTCTTCATCTAAGTTTAGATTTTCTGTTTTTTCCTTCCAGCAGTCTCTAGTTGTTTGATTTAATGTTCTTGTGTATTTTGCAGCGGAGGCTTTGAGCAGGATATTTGCTTCAGTTGTTTGTTCTCTCTCTGCTGTGTTTCTGGCCTCTGTCACTTCATCTTCAAGCTTTTACAGCTCTTAAGTCCAGTAAGATTTGTGATTTTTTTCTTGCACCTCTGGGAATGGACTTGGTGGCTGCTTGAATATTGCTTTGTTAAGGCTTTCAACCATTGTTTTCATATTGCTGTTCCACGTGTTAATGGTCTCACAAAACCTATCTGTCAACATTGCAAAGCTGTCCCAGTTAACTCATTTGTAGTTCCATTGAGGCAGTAGTTTTAGCTCCTGGGGAACGTATTCCATATTTATGACTAGATTTATTGGTTTGTGGTCGCTACCTGCTAGCTGATCAAGCACTTGTCTATCAATTTTGTGGAAGATGTCCCCTGTTGAAAAGGCCAGATCAGGAGTGGAGGTGTTATGCCATCTCCTGGAGTAAAAAATGGGTTTGTCATCTGGCTTGTTGATAAGGTGGAGATTTGTATCTATCTCCCAATCTTCCACTTCGTCTGCTCTGCTGTTTGTATCTGGGTTACTCCATCTTTCAGAGTAGCTGTTGAATTCCCCAACCACTATGCAATTGGAGCCCTTGATTTCCATGCTTGAAAGTGACAGGTCTTTGTTAGGTGGGTGATACAGAATGTAAATTTGGATATTTGTTTCCTTTATTGTTGTCTACCCCTATGATTTCCGCTTGATTGTTGAAGTTCACTGATACTTCGCTACTTGGTACTGAGTTTCACATAAGTATCAGTACACCTCTTTTGTGTCCTTCTCGATCAAGTCTGAAGGTCTGGTATCCTCTGACTGAGAATCTGTGGTTGCTGTTTAGGTGTGTCTCTTGAATGCATGCCACATCTATTTAGTCTTCATGCAGACGATTTCTAAGGGGGACTTTTTTGTTAAAGACTCCTGCGTTCCACTGCAGTATGTTGATTGTTTTTTGTGTTAGGTCAACAACTCTTGCCTTTTCACTCTGTACCTTGACTCCACAGTACAGGGAAGGGTGACCACCAGCAGCATAGGGTGGACCCCTTCGAGGCAGGGGGAGGGGGGCCGGCACTCTCGCCGCCTGGAGGGACTCCACGGAATGAGCACCATTCTGCTTTCTTTTTATTCTTGACGTCATCATTAAGCGAAGTAGGTTGCACTGTTTCGTTAAGCCTGTGGCCCAGTGCATCCAATTTCAACAGGCATTTCTGTAGGGTTGCCTTCCTTAGCCCATGACTGTTCCCGGCCTGCCTGCAAGGCAACAGGTGTGTGTGTGTGTGTGTGACTCTCTTTGTCTGGTCCCTTACGCCGCTGAAAGAACCTCAAAACATTTTTTAAAATTAATATCATTATTTTATAATAAAATACTGCTTAAAATTTATTTAAAACGTAAAAACTTTCGTTTAAAACAAGTTTTATAAGAAAATAATCAACGTTGAAAACGAGAGTGAAGAACGAAAACACTCGACGCCATTTTTTAAACTTGGTCTGAGTTCAATTTCTTTGTCTTCGCAAAAAAAATTAAAACATGAGTTCCAGCGATGATTTACATTATGAATGCAGCACTGATTCTGCAGAGGATGATGTCTGGGAGCCTGAAACATCGGATTTAGACACGGATGTTGAAAATAGTGTCCCCGATAACCCAATATGTGAAGCCGGCGTGGTAAGGTAAGCTGCGAGAACCAGTGATGACGCGATTGCGTCAAGAATTGTTATGGAATGTGGTAGTGTAGTGACTTAGATTTATTAAAATTACCACTTAAATAGTAACTGTAACCTATTTTCTATTAAAATTGATCATGATTTTAGCATTTATGGTGAACAATATTTTCTTACTTCATTTTTTTAAAGCTTACCCGTCCATAGTAACGGTTGCTAAGGAAATGTATATTTGCAAAACAAACAGATACAGAGTAACAAAATATAATAAAACAGCTTGGAAAGTGATCAAAGTTATATTTTGTTTGAAGGGATAATGTTTAAAGATATTTATAAGTTCCAATGTATTATTATCATTATTATTTTAATGCATAATGTGCTATTTTAAAATATTACACTTAGTTTCTCAAACTTTAACTAACAGTTTGTTAAATTTTTATTACAGACCCAAAGGCTATAATGATTTGGATGCTGGAGCCCCTATGTCAATTCCAAATTTTGTGCCCTGTCGAAAGCCTGGGGTTCATCTGAAGGAGGAAATTCTAACAAGAGAAGATGGCTGAGAATTTTTAAGGCCTGTGGATTTTTTCAAGTTTTTTTTTACTGTTGATCTTGTATCGTATTTATGTTTATACACAAACAAATATGCCATGATGTATGGTCCATCACAGCCATCAGTTTACAGTGGATGGATGGATGTAACAGTTAAAGAATTTTATAAGTTTCTGGTACTTCTTATGTATATGAGTATTGTACAAATACCAGGTGTGAAGAAATATTGGTCTACATCTTCCTTGTACCATGGATTGTGGGCTAGGTCTTTCGTGACAAAAAAGCAATTTTTACAGATAATGTCATTTCTAAAATTTTCCAACTTTGAGACTGCAAATTCAACTGATAAGCTAAGTTAAGTATGCTTTCTGTTTGATTATATTCATAGAAAACGCCAGAAGCTTTATCAGCCTTGACAACACCTTTCCATCGATGAAAGGGTGGTTCGAAATATAGGCAGGTATCCATTTAGGCAGTATATTAGAGATAAGCCAATTAAATGGGGAATGAAATTATGGATCCTTGCTGATGCTGAAACAGGATACACATATGATTTTGAAGTTTACCTTGGTAAGGGTACCCAAGGTTCTCCATTTGGTTTGGCTTATGATGTAGTTATGAGACTAATAAAGTCTCTTATTAATCAAGGTTATCACTTATTTTTTTGATAATTTTTACACTAGTGTACAGCTTCTAAAAGATCTTTTAAAGAAAGGTGTTTGTGCATGTGGAACTATTATCAAAAATAGAAAAGGTTTTCCAAAATCTTTAAAAGAAATAAAATCATTTGAAAAAAAAATCAGCTCGTGGTGACATGCGCTGGGTCAGAGAGAGGGAGATTTTAACAATGCAATGGAGAGATAATAAAACAGTTTCTATCATGTCTAATTTTATGACAGCTAATGGATATTCAGAAGCCACTAGAAGAACAAAAGTCAATGGGGAATTTAGAGAGTTAAAAGTTAAGCAGCCTAATGTAGTGAAACAATATAATTCTTATATGGGTGGGGTAGATAAAAGTGACCAATTAATTAATAAATGTAATGTTCTTAGGAAAACAAACAAATATTGGAAAACCTTGTTCTACCATTTTCTTGACATTGCCAGGGTTAACAGCTATATAATTTTTCAAGAGTGAAGAAAGGATCATCCTGATGTTGAAGAACTAGATAGACTGAATCGTTACCTTCAAATAGATTTTACGGAGGAACTTATAAGGGAGCTGGGTGGACTAAAATAACATCAGAATATTCCTTCTGCACATAATGCCATAAAAACTAAAATCAGCACCACACACTCAATAATACCAGAACATACTGCTACAAGGAAAAATTGTAAACATTGTTGGGCAACTCAAGGTACTGACAGAAGAACACAAACAAAATGTAGTGCATGCAACACCTTTCTTTGTTTCATGAAAAACAGAAACTGCCTATTTGAATTTGTCCTTTCTTTCCTTTCCCTGACAAAGGCCTTGTGGCCGTAACGTTGGCTATTTTCTTTGTCTTTTGTCCTTTGTCCTCGTAAGACGAATCACCTTTTTTCGATTTTTTTTACATCCATCCATTGTACTCCACGTCTTACTGCAGTTCCCTTCAACTTCCTCGAATTTGTCCTAAAACAATCTTTGTTTCTTGATTCAGCTAATATGATTTGCTTGTTGATGTCACTTCTTTCCCACAAATATCAGTTTACTTTTTTAAAATTATACATTTCCACTTACTGCCCCATTCTGTGCGCCAATTTTAATTAGCATTTAATTTTTTTATTTACTGTCAGAATCTCTAAGTTTTGTCTGACACAATCATATACAAAACTGAAAGTACTTTTAAATAAAAGCCACTGTTTTGAACATCTTGCATTTGCTAGTTTGTTTCCTTCTTTGAATATTTCAGTGTATGTAAATTTTTGTTATTTTTCATGTATCAAATTTGGTAATTAATTTGTTGCTACTCAACAAAGTTAAACAAAATAACTACTTCTGTACTGAAGTCCATTCATTTTCAAACACACTGATATATAATGTGTAGGTTTACCATATTTAACAATATTCTACATGTTTTTACAAAATGTCACCTGAAACCTTCAAAAGTCAAGAATTGAATAGAGTTAAATGAAGTACATGTCCCACTATTGTTCATTTAAACCCCTATTTTTTTAACTCTAGGGAGGCATACAATGATAATCACATTAGCGAGGTTTAACACATTAACTACCGCAAGCCGCTGTCAGCGGCTCACAAAATAATCACATTTGGACCGCAAGCCGCTCAGAGCGCCAATCTAATTTTAGTAATAAAACGAATGAAAAATGTACTGAAACACTCCCTGATCTGGTTCGAGATTTTAAGTTGCCACGGGAAAACAAATTCCCAAAGCATGGTTGTTGTAGAACACTGGAAAATTGATATTATGTTCATATTTTTCAGCGTTTTGGGTTAGTTACCAAATCGTGTAAAACTGTTTACCGTGGCAACTAGTGATAGGACTACAAAAAATGTGTGTACATCTCGTCTAACGGCTGAATAGGATAGAAACGTGTTTCAACAATTGACTGGTAGATCTAGCGACGAGGACAAGAGTGAAAACGGTGTGCACATTGATTGAAATTGTGATTTTGATAGAGATGGGGCGCAAGCAGTTATAATTGTGAAAATATTGCAAATCCTCAGCCATTGGAGGGCCGTTAAATAGCAACAACCTCTATTAGAGTTACAACCGGTGTTTATTGTAATAGTACATTCATTTATCTCTAAAATGACGTGTAATTCATAAAAATCTGTAAACAATTATGAAAACTACAGCTTACTTTGTGCAAACACCTACAGGATGAAAATGGGAAAAAAATTTAATTCGGCCACAGTGTGTTTTTCAATTCGGTAGTTAATGTGTTAAAACAAATTTTACTGACCTATGCTGCCTGGCCAATGTAAGAATAAAAGATATTGTAATTTATCAACCTTTCTACTAAAGAGCCTTATGGTGTTCCACAATGTGGTACATTATTCTCCAAAGTGTTTCCTGTTGAGTTATTTCCTGACTTCCTTATGTCTGTAATTTACATAATCTAAAACAAAAAACGTTTGTTGCATATAGAACTTACAACTCTTGAATATATTCTTCAGCCAGTTTACACCAATTGTTATATGTATTAGGTTTCTTTCCCCCTCATAAACATGTTTACTGCAGGTTCTAAAAAAATCACCTGCAGAAACAATAAAAGCTAACATCCATTTAAAGGCCTGGGTAAAACCTACAAACTTCCTTGGTCTGGACAGAAAGAGCTAACGGATAAAGATAATAAATACAATCTAGAAAGTAGGCCTAAACAGTTTTTCTGCAGGCCTGCAGTTTAAAAACTAATCAGAACTGCAGATATTGCTTCACTAAGTTTGCTTATATTTCGCTTGCTTCTTTGAATGAGCTATTTGAAAAAAGTCGTTTCCTTATTTTAACAGAAGCGGAAAAACATAACTGTTGCTTAACACTGTGAAATGTATCGTGAGGGGTAAAAATAAAATGTTCCAGGCCTATACCCTTTCCCTGCCTGACCCCCGCTTTTGTTTTGGCTACGGAGGCACCCCAGAGGGTGGCTGGCGATTGGCATTGAAAACATTACAGAAAACAACAAATGGAATGTGGGTATAATATGTAACAATCACTAAGATCTCTTATGTAACAACTAATAAATCTCATAGTCCTTTTTACCATACATAAACATTGAAATATTAATCTCCCTTTAAAGGAATGCCACTCCGCTCCAACACCTTCTGATGTTAAATACGAGTCACTGTCTGGCTGAGAAAACTAAACACAGAACATATAGGTTCGGCGCTTAAGGGCGGTAGTCTCGTTTAAACGCCAATGCTTGCTGATCTTAATCTTCAACTGGCCAGGAAAATTGAAATAATGATAATGCAGTCATAAAGTATGCCTAAACTAAGTGGGAAAAAAAACTGTTCTACTTACACAAGACGGCCTTTATAAGGCTTCTGTTGTCCCTAATGTTGTTATCAGGCGTTGAGGTATCGTGACTTATCAAATATTTGTTCTTTAGGCTCATAACTTGACCCAAATAATCTCATCGTAAGTGAACGAGTTCAAGTGTTGTTCCTATGGCAACACCCACGAAAATAGCGACATCTAGTTTTAGGCCAACATTGACTGGAATGTAAGCAGGACCGTTAAGGAAATACAGAGGGAGATTTTCTACTTCAAGTACCAGGTCATCAGGCGAAGGTGATCGTGTCTCATCACAACTTACTGTCCCTAGTTCTGTTTATCAGTTCTTTTGTTTACTTCTTGTCGTGCAACGATTTTATTTAAGGTGTCCTCTTTCGTCTTAGTTTAGAGGGAGATAACAGATAAATTTACGTTTGGATGATTATGCTGTCTGCTACACTTTCAGTAGTTCAAGCTCTAGGAAACGTACACTAGATATAGCGGAAGAGATGTTCATGGTTAATACATACGCACATATAAGAGGATGTTCAGTTTTTCTTTTAATGAATAAATAATGTCTCGTTCAACCTCTGATTTGTTATAATTAAGAAAATATAGCGCCACTAATTCCAGATCAAATGTTCACCTACAGATAGCCGAACGTGACATCAAACCCCTTGCCCAGTTATTGTAAATAGAGAATTTCCAAAGTGCGTTTCCCAGCATTTTCCATGTAAGGTATTACATCGAGCCCTTGAAACCCCTCAGTCGTTTTAAATTAGGACATTACAGTGCCAGCTCCATGTCCAAGCTACATTTTTTCTTAGGTTTCAGCTCAGATTCTATATTCTTTGTATTTAATTTATGAAAAAAATACATATTCTTAATAAGCGAAAAAAAAGGGGGGGGGGGGTGTTAGTACCGTTTATGTATTAAATCATAAGAAAATTTATTGAAATACATTCTAACTACTTATGTGAACGAATACTAAAAACTGAACAGCATAAAAGTACACAAAAATTGTAACCAGAGAGAGGTCATCAAAGACAGAGATGAATGATGATGCATTATGTTTGTAGCAAAGGGTTTTGACTGGTGAAAAAAAAAAATAAAGTAAAGACATAATTTTTTTAGCTAACAATTTTGGTAAACATCTTCACTTTTTGTACATGTTCAGTATGAATTACAACTTTTGTTTTAATACCATAATCTTTTTTGTTATCATTCTTCTACGCTCCTTTCTGTTGGCCTCCTTGTGATTAGCCTGTAACAAAGCATTTCATGTGCTCTTGGAGTGGTGTAACAATTGTTTGAGGTTACAGTTATAGCACAGTCTCATATCAGTCATCACTTATAATATGCCTTAGGAATTGTTGGTTTGAATCTTTCTTCATCTCCATAGACACACCCCCCAACAACTAACTGAGGCTTATTGTACTGTACCATGGTTATTGTACTACCTGTCGTACCATGGTTAATGTACTAACTGTCATACCATAGTTACTGCACTGTGGTTACTGTACTAACTGTCATGCCGTGGTTACTGCACTAACAGTCATTCCATGGTTACTGTACGAACTGTTGTACCATGGGTACTGCCATAACAGTCATACCATGGTTACTGTACTAAATGTCATACCATGGTTACTGTACTAACTCGTACCATGGTTACTGTACAAACAGTCATACCATGGTTACTGTACTAACTTTTGTACCATGGTTATTGTACTAACTAGTACCATGGTTACTGTACTCACTATCACAACTGCTCAAACAACTGAATATCAGTATGGAGACAGCTAATAAATGGTGTATACTTACCAACTCTTTGCTATCACTATCAAACATGGTCCCTAATAAAAGCACAAGAGATGAAAATCCCATTCTGTGAGATGAGGTGCTTAAGAAGAGGCATTAATTTACCAGGAGAGACAATAAGAAATGATGATATCAGAAAAATGTTAGGTGCTACATCCTGCATCAAGTACACAGAGAGACTGAAAACTAAGTGATTTGGCCATCACATGAGAATGAAGCCTGATAAGTTACCATGGTGCACCTACAACAGTAGAAGTTCTAGTTTCAGAGTACCTGGAAGGCCAAGAGGTAGGTAGATAGACATTACAACTATGTACAACAGCACAGGTTTACCAAAGCTAGTACAACACACTTGTCTCAAGAACTCAAACTTCAGCTGCTTACTATGCTTCGCAGAGTGAGTGCAATGATAAAGTAAAAGTAAGATAACTATAAAAGCAGACTTGCACAGAAAGACAGATAAACGTTAAAGGGAAATTTTAGAATCTCATTTTCTTATGAAAATTAGCTCATGCATTGTAAGAGTAGCTTGCAAGTAATTTAAAGTTCGAAGGTATGAGATACTGAAAATATGCAGCTTTGAGAATTTAAAAATCAGGTAGACCATTTTAGTAGACAAAAGATTAATGTGTTTTGAATTGTTTTCTTTTTCTTATTCAAGTGCAGTACTGAATAGTGTGGAACCATGTCTCTCCACAGCTTCTAGTCCTTGTTGCTTTTTATCATTTCTGTGTTTGGTTTTCTTCCAAGATGTAACTGCAATGAAAATGGAGTCATAACGTTTTCCCCTTCCACCACATTACTGCTTTGTGGGGAAGGCAGAAGGCTAGCAGAGAGTACCATACATCAGCTTGCACAAGGCAAGTGGTATCACCCTCATATCATTACTAATGCTGCAAATAATTATGAATATTTATACTATATATGGATTTGTCCAGATAATGTAAAGCAGAAATGCCTTACAGTATTAAGTATGTCTTAATGATTCCGCCATTTGGTGTTACTATGCTTCCTAAGCATGTAAATGCATTTGTATTTTCCAGCTCTTGGTCCCATACTTTTACTGGTGCAGGATTTCTTTCATCTAGTGTCATGACTGCTGTCCCCTTGAGATTAATGTCTAGTCCCATCCGTTAGGTATATACACCCAGTCTGTCTGCTTTTTCTTGGATGGGTTGATGTGAATGCGCGAATAGTGCAATGTTGTCTGCATATTCTAGATCCTCCCATTGTACAGAAAGCTGTCCATCTTCTTCCTCTACGAGCATTCGTTTATGTCTGGAGCATCACCCAGTCAATGATAGTTAAAAAGAGAGTGGCCGATAAGGGGCATCCCTGACGCACTACTGCCCGCACCTCAAAAGTTAGGCAGCTCTGTCCATCATTGCATGCAAAACCAGCATACAGGCTTTTAACGATGGAGACCAGGCACTCAGGTATTCCACAAGCCCTCAGTATTCTCCATAGGCTATCCCTGCATATGCTGTCAAATGTCTTTTCGAAGTCAACATATGTATACAGCTGCCTCTGTCACACTGAACTCTGCTCAGTGATGTTTCCTGAGGGTGAATATACACTATACAGTCACTTCCTATGTTTAAATATTCATATCTCCACTTGTATCCACTGGAAATACATACGAAACAAATGTCAAAACAATGCAAAATAACTGCCCTTTGACAAATAAGTTTATATTTTTATTTTAAGTTTCCAGAAACAAAATAAAATCTAAAATCGACGATAAACAGTAAGAGACAGCACAAATTGCTGCCCGCTGTGAAATCATGTGTTAAGCCGCACCTAACACTGAGATGTCATGTTAATGTGTCATAGCATTTTAAGTAATAAAATGACAGTTAATTGTCTTTATTGTGAGTTTGTTTCATATAAATATGTTGGATACAATTTAAAAATAGGAAGTGACTTTTAAATGACCCTGTATTTACAATATTGGGGAGCCGCGCTTATGTAATGTTTACCACATTGCGCTGGCGATCAGGTGTTCAAGGTTCAAGCCTGGGCATGGGAATTTGAATAGTGTCATCATCCGGGATTTAGACTGAATAAGCTGAATGACTCCTGAGATAAACCCTCTGTGGATGGGAAGGAGCAAAGCTCCTGACCGGGTTGGAATGAAAGTCCACAGGCTCCCCAGCATCGCAATGACATGTCATTGGGCCGAAAGGCTGAAAGCCCAAGTGCCGCTGGTTAAGAAAAAAAAAATTTACGATATATTTACTCAGTTTGCACACTTCACAGGGCAGATAACCCAGATAAACCTGGTCAAATTAAAATTATACAGATTTCAGTCCCTTAAAGCCTTTTTCTTTGGTTTTTTTCTTTTGTTTCAAACCTGAGATTGAATGTGATCCAGATCACACCATTGTGTCTGTGTAACCGCTGTTAAGATTTATATTTGAAACAAAATAAAAAGAAAGTGTAGAAATGTTTGTACTCGCAGATGGGGAATTTATCTCCTTAGGAATAAAGTTACGTGGCATATATACTGAGATGTCTGTTAATTATTTTCACTTTACAAGAAATGTGCCACGCTGTTAACACCTGTAAAATTGTAAGCATTAGAATATGGTATCACAGTGTATTGTACTCTACAACATTTGTCATCATTACTTTTTAGCTCCCTGTGAAATATAAGTCTTCTACCATGTCATGCAAATCGGTCATGTCCTATGCCATCCATTTAAGTTCTTTTTATGTCTTCTTTACCTTTTTAAAATATGTCTCCAATTCCCTTCTCCATGTGCTTTTAGGTTTCCTTCTGTTTCTTTCACTCCATGGAATCAAGAAAACGGGTGGCATTGTAAAACTATGAGCAGGTTTCCTTAGTGCATGTCCTATATGCAAGATTAACATCTTATCTTTACCTCTTGATCCACTGGTACTGGTCTAATGCTTTCCATCTATTCCATGTTGGTAAATGTTGTTGATTTTATGGCCTTGCATAAACCATTGGATTTTTTTTGTGAACGGGATACCTGGTTCAACCCCATATTGGTTCTAATTTAGGTATATAGTTTTCCTTTTTCCATATAGTACATTACATTTCTTGTTTTTTAAAGATTGCTAATTTTCTGGTGTTCGATGTGGCATTTTCTAAGATCTGTTGGGGTATCTCTTCCCTGTTTCTGAGTATATCTCCCATCATTGTGTTGAGTTTTGAGATGTTTGCACTTTGATTTATTGTATGATGTGTCAAGTCATTTTAATTCTTCTATTCTGTGCAAGAATTCATGTGTGAAAGCACTGCACCTCTTGGTTGTCATTTTTCTTGTTCTGCACCTTTCAGAGCTATACAGTATGACCACTATGACATATGAGTTAAATATTCTGATTTCTATGTTGAACATTGATTTCTTTTATTTTCCATATATTGTCCAATGCAGTAAAATGCACCTATTGCCTTTTGTGTTTTCTTATTGATATCACAGTCTATTTCTCCAAATTTGCCAGTGTTGCTTCCAAGATGTAAGTCTTTATCTTGTAAGGATGTTTCACCTAGAACAGTTAGGGTATTGCTTGCCATGATCATAAATTTTATCTTTTATATGTGGATTTTCAAATCCAGTTGTTGTGACTTCTCATTTAGTCTGAGTAATGAATAATAACAAAGGTCTTACTGTCCTTGTTATAACTTCTGCCGTGTGACATTGGTTCATCACAGCATTATACTTTCTTATCAGGCCATACTTTAATTTTGTTGCTTTTGATATTCTTTGATGTTATTGCAATTAGTTTTTTTGTTTTGTTTTTATTTTGCCTTTGTGTTAATATTTTCTTGTTTATTATTATACTTGTTAAGTAATTACTATTTTTTTCTATATATTTGCTAAGTCCATTGTTGTTTCCTCATAGTCTTTTATTAAGTCTCGTCTTTGTTTCCTGTTTGAACCTACGCAAGGTGAATAGTTACCAGTAAACTTCCTGTGTTTCTAGTGTATTGTTTATTTTAAAACTATTCTAATACCATTTTTTTAAGATGATTTTACATTCATTTTGAATGTTTCAGAGATCCATTTCACCTCAACACTGAACATTCAATACAAGAACTTATCACTTTGATGTGCTTGGAAAATTTGGATTTGAAGCAGACGTGCTTATGTTGCAAAGCCATAGGTGCACTTTTAAGTTAATCTCAACGGTTGTTCAGACACGCAAATATGGGAATATCTTCTGTAAGATGATAAACGGCCTACTTTGAAATTGGCCATTTCCAAATTATTTTTCATGATTTGGCTCCACATGGCTGTTTGAATCAACATTATCCTCGCGCACTTTGATAAAGTCGAAATACAGATCTTGAAAAATAGACATGAATTTGGAGGCAGAGCTGAGATATGGACTGAGAAGATATTCAGCCAACTTTTAACCTGTTAGTCAGACAGAAAGATAGCAAGGTGTCACACTGTTTTTTTTTTTTTAATCTTTGACCTTTGATTTCCCTCTGTAAGCAAGAATTATGGTCGAGTAAAGTTCGTTTAAAACAATTTCTGATTTCCTCTATAATCAAAGTAGTTAGGAACCTTTTTTGATTTTATGTGGCATCAGTTTCATTATAAGATAGAAGGGCAAGATCATTGGTAAAATGTTGATTGTCTAGCTGTCTGGTTGGAGTCCGCTCAATTTATTTATAGTTGTTTTTGTTGTCCAATCTGTAGCTGGTAAGAAAAGAAATTTCAGCAAAAGGCTTCACTGCTGCACTTTATTTCTTACCTCAAAGGTGTTCTCTAAATTGTCCATCATGAAGAACTCTGCATTTAATGTCTTCACATTGTTTTTAATGATGAAACATTATTCCGTTCAACTCTGATGGTTTATAATTAGGATATAATAATAATAATAATAGCCCCTTCAGTCATAACTGACTATGGGAATGCGCCCCTGAGGTGGCAGCCCTCAGCTGCTTATTTTCCTGGTGCTCCTTTCGACGTTTTCTCCTCATCTCTGCTTCTTGTGTGAGCCTCTCTTCGCCCAATCTGAGGTGGTGCCGTAAATAGCATCGCCACTTATTGCGATCGGCAGCTTCATCCTCCCATGTTGCTGGATCCATGTCCAGTGCCCTCATATCTCTCTTGCACACATCTTTGAACCTCAGCTGTGGTCGCCCAACTGTTCTCTTGCCATCTGCTAATTGTCCGTAGAAGATATCTTTTGGGATGCGACCATCTTCCATGCGGCGAACATGGCCAAGCCAGCAAAGTCTGCGCTGTCTAAGCAGCGTATACATACTTTGAAGGTCAGTACGTGACAACACCTCGACATTTGTCACTTTATCTTTCCACGAGATGCTGAAGATGCGGCGTAGACACCGCAAATGGAAGGTATTGAGCCTTCTTTCTTGCTTAGCATAGGTCGTATAGTGTCTCTAATTCAAGATAATAATTTTATTTTCTGATATCTGAATATGACATCCGTTCACCCCTCTGTCGTAGATTTCCGATAGGAGAATTAAGACTAGGTTTGGTCCCTTCTGAATAGGTTTGAATAGGTGATAGACTCAGTGAGAGTTAGTGAAAGGTAATAGAATTTCCACACACGTGAGATGATAGATTTGATATAGTGGCTGTCTCTGAAAGCGAAAAGAATTCTTCTCTCTCTCACCTATCTTCTACAACAGTTGTTACAGCGTCAGACAGACTACACCAATATACATATTACGTATATTTCTATCACTCACAGGCACGCACATACACGTGACGACAGGTAAACACACAGACGTGGGAAAACTATAACAATGATATATATATTATCTAGAACGAGCTGACCAAACACGATTATTAAGTTCAAGAGCGATTTTATTATCAGGAAAAATCGGCTCACAACATCAAAGAAAGTACATCAAGGAAAATACATATACACATAGTCATAAAAAAATCAAGGAAATGTTGCAAGGATGATAGCCCCGTTATAGTGTTAACTCTAGGTTTAGCCCGGCCCCGTTAAGAGAACAGATGATGGCGCCAGAGTCACAGATACATAGGGTTTGAGTCTAAGAGTTTTTCTTTGTTTTATCTCGTAATTATATGCACAGAGTTTGAAAAAAATCTGATTTAACCTAAGACAAAAACACAAGAACTCTAGCCTTAGCAACAGATTATGCAGATTGGAAAAAAAAATTTAGGACAGCGACAGGGTGTCAAAGATATAATAGTGAAAATATCACTCAGACCAGTGTACACTCATTCATTCCGCCATGGCTTCTCATTCAGGTACTCACGACTTTGCTTGCTGCCTCTTGGAACACATTGATTTTAGATTTTCACACAGACTCAAAAAAATGCAGTCTTCTGCCAAGAAGTCCCCAGTTCCAAAAGACGTATTTAACTTGGAGTCTCCGGGAACGACTACTTGGGTATGCAAATTTGTTCAAATGTCTGATTAAGTCACCTAACAATTATTCCAGGCGCGGGAGTTAGCAGAGCACAGTGTCAATAGCGTAGGTTTCAAAAAAAATGATGAATGTCAGGTCGGTGCCTTCCCTCAGTATAGGATTCACTTTAGTCACACCACAGATTTGTCCACAAGATATAATCTAGTCGGGAAATGATTGTTAATATTCACGCCACAAGGCAGCAAATTATATAGAGTTTCTAGAAGAAATTAAGTGCTGGCTCCAAGGTCCAGTATTTATCATTACAGTCTTTGAAAACCCGTTATAGGGATATTAGTATTTCTGTCTAACTTGCACCGTCAGATCAGTGTTACTTGAGAAAACCCACGTGGTTCAAAATAAGGACTGTCTATTTCTTCACAAGTATGGAAACTACTACTAGGTGCTGGTAAAGTTAGGGTCACCCCCAAACTTTCACTGTGTGGAGGAAAAATAACACATATAATATAATAAACAGAATCTGTACTGGTTAAGACTTACATTTAAACTTGCAAGCAGAGAGCTTTGCTTATCATTTAAACTTCCCGTGACGTAAGTTATATTTAAAAATCAGCATTCCTCATAAATTAGGAACACGTGCGTATCCCGTCATCATTCATGAGGCTCGATTCTAGAGTTTATACGTTAGTTTAGAAAAATACACTCGACTGAGTATTAGCAGTTAAATTAAATTCATAAATAGCTACAATTGCCGTTATAAGCTAGAAATTATAATTTCCTACTGCGTTCCACTGAATGCTTCCCTAGAAAATATCTGCCTACCACTTTATTTCTCTTCTGCGCTAAAGAAATAGATTAAAATGAATTAAGCGATTTAACACTTTAACACTCACAAAATCTATATATCTATCATATTAATTACCTCAACCACAGAATTACAGGTAGTCGCACAACTTAAGAATAAAAATGCTGAAAATATTTCTGGAAGTCTAGAAGTTCGACAAATTGCCGAAACAAACTGAGATCTTCGCTAACAGCTATTCTGTTTTTTCGAGCGACCTATCTACTGTGAGTCTATGAGCGAGAATCGAATTAAAGTTTCAAACTTGGCCAATATCTTAAAATCAGACAAAGGGCCCAAACTATTTCGCCACGCGAAATTATCTCCCCTACTCCCAACATTTACGTCCGCTTAACGTGTGTCGTAACTGTCACCTACTGACCACGATGTACGCGTGTCAGTTTCAAATCCCAGACAGCCTGACTCCATTTCAGGGCAGTTTTCACACTACAGCTGACCATGGCCCACGGTGAGCGCCGTGTCAGTTTGGGATTTTCGAGACAAATGTCTGGATACTGACCGGTGCAGATGTAAAGTATCACACCTCACCGGGACTATGCCGAGAAGAAGCTCGCGCGCTCGTTGAGAATGTAGACGATTTGCTACGTCCTGTGTTCAGCGAACCGACTTATCACGCCTTCTGACGCCCTGCAGCCCTGACATCTACGTAATATCGTCCTAGCGCGATTCTCAGTTTAAGAGAAAGGAAAACAGGTAAAGTTTGCGAATTATATGAAAATAATATACGCAAAACGAATGGATGAAAAATACACCGGAAAAAAAAAACAGAGATAATAAAAGAGAGAATTTATGTGAAAGAATAGGAAGAAGATGTAGGAAATTAAATGACTATAAACCCTACGTGACAGAGCCTCCCCCCTTTAAGATATGGAAGCACTCCATGTCTACGTTATGGAGTTTAATTTCCTATAACCGTAGCTTCGGGGTGTCTGTCTTCTTCCCTCTCCTCTTCCCCCTCCATCTCTGTCCAATTCCTACTCAAGTCCACTCCTCAAAGTTTCCTTCCCCTGGAATGTCTCATATGCGCGCTTGAAAGAGCGTCGCCGCTTCTGACATTTTTGAAAGATTTCCTGTGATAGCGGTGGAATATCCCTGCCACTATCATCATCTTCGTCAGTTTTGGCGATCGTCAGGAGATGGTCGGAGGTTGGCACTGGTTTTTCCAAGTATCTCTTTAAGAGATTTAAATGGAAAACCTTCTCCTTTCCTTCAATAGAGATCTGGTAGTTAGCCTTAGAAATCTTTTTCAGGACGGTAAACGGCCCTTGCCATCCGATCTTCAGTTGGTTGTTCTCAGTAGGGAGTAACACCAAAACTTTCTCTCCTGCTTCCAGTTCTCTCTCTTCCGCGACTTTCCTGTATCGGTTAGCGTGCTTTGTGCGAGCTCGCTTAAAGTTAGTCGTTGCTAGGTCCCACCCTAGTTTCAACCTTTCCTTTAAAACCGACACATATTTACTTGCTGAGACGACTGTCTCATCCGCCTTCTCGTCTGTCAGAGACTGAAGTAAGGCTTCAAGCGGGCCCTTAATGGGTCTGCCAAATAAGAGTGTAGCTGGCGGAAATCCTGTGGAAGTATGAGGAGATTCTCTGTAGCCAAATAATGCTGCAGGAATACAGAGATCCCAATCTTCAGGTTTCACTTGTGCCAGCTTACTTAGCATCATGGTGAGGTTTCCATTAGCACGTTCCACGAGCCCATTTCCCGCCGGAGTATATGGCTTAGTGTGGATGTGTTGGGTCCTCAAGATCTTAACGATCTCATCCATCAACAGGTTTCGGTATGGAGATCCATTATCCGTCAACACTTGCTGAGGGAATCCCAACCGAGTGAAAATCTGCACGAGGGCTTCTGCGACATGCTTGGCATCTGCGCATGTTAGCGGGATAGCTTCTGCCCATAAAGTGCATGTATCGACTAAGGTCAGGATGAACCTGTTCCTTCTTTTAGTCCTTTCGAAAGGCCCTAAAATGTCGATCACAACCCGTTCGAATGGTGTACCCACTATTGGCATTTCACCCAAAGAAACTGGGGGTGCCCGTTGCTTGGGTGGCACACGTTGGCACTGGGCACAGGATTTGACATATCTGATGATATCAGTATTCACTCCTGGCCACCAATAAAGAGTGGTTATACGTTGGTTTGTGGCGTTCTGTCCCATATGTCCGCTAAAGGGAAGAGAGTGCCCCATTTCTAGGATTTGGCTTCTGTACTGTTTCGGTACTAGGAGCTGGTTGTAACCTTGGTCAGGCTTGCCCGTTCTCCGATAAAGTACGCCATCCTTAGAAAAAATGTCCCCGTGCTGTGTTGGTTCCTTCGCCATGGGCAGTTTCCTAAAGCAGGGTGCCAAAGTCGGGTCCTTGTATTGCGCTTCTTTAAGTTCCATAGGTAACAAATTTGGCGCAGGCTCCCGTTCCTTCTTGGTTTGCCCTCTTGTAGTTACAGCTGCCACAATCGGCTCTTCCGGTTTCCCAATACACACGTATCTCCCGCCAAGTATGACTGGGTAGATGGGATCATCCATAACAGCCGCTTTGATCACACCTCTGACAAAGTCAGAGTGTATCTCCACCAATGCGATGGGAAGCGCTGTAGGTGCCTCACTCTTACGAACTCCACAAAGTTGGACGGTCTCTGCTGTCTCTTGACCGGGTTTGACCAGGTTTCTGGCAACAATGCAATCGTAAGAAAGCCCCGTGTCAAATAAGCAAGAAGTTTGAGAACCGTTCAAAGTAACAATACCTCGCGTTGAGGGTCTATCCCCAAGAGGTTGGGAATCACTGTCAATAATTCCGCCTTGCGAGACTGTTAATAAGCATCCGATGCGTTTAGGCTCGGTGTGCTCGGTCTGATCATATGTCCCGTGCTCAGGGGTTCTCCCTTTGCCACCTTGTCCTTTCTGGCTACGCTGCCATGTAGGGCGGTCGGGTTGATCAGACTGTTTGGGGTGGTTGGGGTACTTGTTCTTGTAGAACTTGGATTTTTCAGGAGGGGGGTTTTGAGGTCCAGTTTCTCTGTGGTTGTTTTGGTTAGAAGCCTGAGAAGATTGCTCTAGGTTATGTTTTCGAAAATGCTCCTCTGTCGGTTTCCGCTTTGTGGCCGGTAGTTCAGCCAGCGCATTGTGATAACGCTCAGACTTTTCCAAAATGTCTTCAAGTTTTTCTGCCCCCTGCTCAGCGAGAAATCTCCGGGTATCAGCAGACAAAGTGTTCTTTATTTGTTCAGTTAGAACAAGTTCCTCAAGACCTTCATAGGTAGAGGGGAGCCGCGAAAGCTCAAGGCACTTTGTTAGATATCCCTTAAGACGAGATGAGAACTGGTGAAAAGTTTCAGAATTCTCTTTCCGGCTGTTGCGAAACAGTTGCAAAAACTTGCGAGCGTTCATTTCAAAGCGCTCCAGTAACGCTTTCTTCAACACATCGTAGTCGTCTTGTTGGCTACTTTCCAGCTTAGAATAAACATCATAAGCAGAACCTTTTAGGGCCTGGGAAAGTTTCATATTCCAACGCGACCTCTCTAAACCGTACAGAGTTGCAATTTTCTCAAATTTTTCTAGCCAAGTGTCAATCTTCTCATTTGGACAAGGGAAAGACTCAAGGGTGAAAGACATAGCATTTAGTTGAAGAGATTGAGTGTTAGCAGGATCAGTTAAGGAAGAATGAGGAGAAGACTCTCCATTGCTGGAGGTAGAGGCAGCGCCAAGACTTTGGACTTCTAGAGCCTTAAGAGCCAACTCATGCTGTCATCGTTGCTCATTTTCTCTTTCCTCATGCTGTCTCTCCTTCTCTCTTTCCTCATGCTGTCTCTCCTTCTCTCGTTCGTTCGCCCTGCGAATTTCCATTTCTTCATCCATCTTCTTCTGCTGTAAAGCTTCAGCTGCTTTCCTCTCCGCATCATATCTCTCCAGTTCGTCTCTGACAAAAGCTTTCGCTTCCTCTCCTTCCAGTCCCTCCTCTCTCGCTTCGTCCCTGAGGAGTTATCTAAGCTTTGCCCTCTCGGCCATATTATGTCAATGACTGAGACTAGTGGAGAAAGAAAATAGGAAAAAGGATACACTGGTTCCTACCACTTACGAGAAAAAAAACCAAAAATTCAAAAGATGATATCCTTAACCCTGGGATACCTCCTCCAAAGTAAAATCTAACTATCGCTGCTATTATCGGCAATAAAGCACTTAATGCAAAACACGACTACGCCAACTAAATGGTAGTTAAGATAACTTCTTAAAAATAAGTTGCTACAGTGGAAAAGCAAAAGAATATTGCAAACATTAAAGAGAAAAATAATCCCTTAATTTTTAAAAATCCACTATAAGTTCGCCCCCTGAAGTCAGATCGGGTAAGGGAGGGAATTAATCTGGACAAAAAGTCCGAAACACACTCCTTAACTTAGTTCAAACGCCGTTCTGCCTCAGTACCCAGTGAATGTTATACACTCACCACTTTACCAGCATTTAGTATTACAATCAGCAGTTAACATATATCCCGACAAATCAACCTGTAACCAAAATGTATATTATTCAAAGATGCTGTGGAAAAAAAAAACTTATTAGTTTGTGTGGTCAGCACGCCCGTAAACAGATCGCTAGTCTAGGGGGTAATTATTTAAAGATATAACAACTCACAAGACATCGCACTCTTACTCTATATCAGAATACAGAATCTTAAGTTCAAAATCCAGATAGACGAGTCCACGTTTGTCGTACTCGTCTTCCTATTCTAAGTTCAAAGACCGGAAACGAGCCCTCATTTGTCGTAGATTTCCGATAGGAGAATTAAGACTAGGTTTGGTCCCTTCTGAATAGGTTTGAATAGGTGATAGACTCAGTGAGAGTTAGTGAAAGGTAATAGAATTTCCACACACGTGAGATGATAGATTTGATATAGTGGCTGTCTCTGAAAGCGAAAAGAATTCTACTCTCTCTCACCTATCTTCTACAACAGTTGTTACAGCGTCAGACAGACTACACCAATATACATATTACGTATATTTCTATCACTCACAGGCACGCACATACACGTGACGACAGGTAAACACACAGACGTGGGAAAACTATAACAATGATATATATATTATCTAGAACGAGCTGACCAAACACGATTATTAAGTTCAAGAGCGATTTTATTATCAGGAAAAATCGGCTCACAACATCAAAGAAAGTACATCAAGGAAAATACATATACACATAGTCATAAAAAATCAAGGAAATGTTGCAAGGATGATAGCCCCGTTATAGTGTTAACTCTAGGTTTAGCCCGGCCCCGTTAAGAGAACAGATGATGGCGCCAGAGTCACAGATACATAGGGTTTGAGTCTAAGAGTTTTTCTTTGTTTTATCTCGTAATTATATGCACAGAGTTTGAAAAAAATCTGATTTAACCTAAGACAAAAACACAAGAACTCTAGCCTTAGCAACAAATTATGCAGATTGGAAAAAAAAATTTAGGACAGCGACAGGGTGTCAAAGATATAATAGTGAAAATATCACTCAGACCAGTGTACACTCATTCATTCCGCCATGGCTTCTCATTCAGGTACTCACGACTTTGCTTGCTGCCTCTTGGAACACATTGATTTTAGATTTTCACACAGACTCAAAAAAATGCAGTCTTCTGCCAAGAAGTCCCCAGTTCCAAAAGACGTATTTAACTTGGAGTCTCCGGGAACGACTACTTGGGTATGCAAATTTGTTCAAATGTCTGATTAAGTCACCTAACAATTATTCCAGACGCGGGAGTTAGCAGAGCACAGTGTCAATAGCGTAGGTTTCAAAAAAATGATGAATGTCAGGTCGGTGCCTTCCCTCAGTATAGGATTCACTTTAGTCACACCACAGATTTGTCCACAAGATATAATCTAGTCGGGAAATGATTGTTAATATTCACGCCACAAGGCAGCAAATTATATAGAGTTTCTAGAAGAAATTAAGTGCTGGCTCCAAGGTCCAGTATTTATCATTACAGTCTTTGAAAACCCGTTATAGGGATATTAGTATTTCTGTCTAACTTGCACCGTCAGATCAGTGTTACTTGAGAAAACCCACGTGGTTCAAAATAAGGACTGTCTATTTCTTCACAAGTATGGAAACTACTACTAGGTGCTGGTAAAGTTAGGGTCACCCCCAAACTTTCACTGTGTGGAGGAAAAATAACACATATAATATAATAAACAGAATCTGTACTGGTTAAGACTTACATTTAAACTTGCAAGCAGAGAGCTTTGCTTATCATTTAAACTTCCCGTGACGTAAGTTATATTTAAAAATCAGCATTCCTCATAAATTAGGAACACGTGCGTATCCCGTCATCATTCATGAGGCTCGATTCTAGAGTTTATACGTTAGTTTAGAAAAATACACTCGACTGAGTATTAGCAGTTAAATTAAATTCATAAATAGCTACAATTGCCGTTATAAGCTAGAAATTATAATTTCCTACTGCGTTCCACTGAATGCTTCCCTAGAAAATATCTGCCTACCACTTTATTTCTCTTCTGCGCTAAAGAAATAGATTAAAATGAATTAAGCGATTTAACACTTTAACACTCACAAAATCTATATATCTATCATATTAATTACCTCAACCACAGAATTACAGGTAGTCGCACAACTTAAGAATAAAAATGCTGAAAATATTTCTGGAAGTCTAGAAGTTCGACAAATTGCCGAAACAAACTGAGATCTTCGCTAACAGCTATTCTGTTTTCGAGCGACCTATCTACTGTGAGTCTATGAGCGAGAATCGAATTAAAGTTTCAAACTTGGCCAATATCTTAAAATCAGACAAAGGGCCCAAACTATTTCGCCACGCGAAATTATCTCCCCTACTCCCAACATTTACGTCCGCTTAACGTGTGTCGTAACTGTCACCTACTGACCACGATGTACGCGTGTCAGTTTCAAATCCCAGACAGCCTGACTCCATTTCAGGGCAGTTTTCACACTACAGCTGACCATGGCCCACGGTGAGCGCCGTGTCAGTTTGGGATTTTCGAGACAAATGTCTGGATACTGACCGGTGCAGATGTAAAGTATCACACCTCACCGGGACTATGCCGAGAAGAAGCTCGCGCGCTCGTTGAGAATGTAGACGATTTGCTACGTCCTGTGTTCAGCGAACCGACTTATCACGCCTTCTGACGCCCTGCAGCCCTGACATCTACGTAATATCGTCCTAGCGCGATTCTCAGTTTAAGAGAAAGGAAAACAGGTAAAGTTTGCGAATTATATGAAAATAATATACGCAAAACGACTGGATGAAAAATACACCGGAAAAAAAAACAGAGATAATAAAAGAGAGAATTTATGTGAAAGAATAGGAAGAAGATGTAGGAAATTAAATGACTATAAACCCTACGTGACACCCTCTAATCAATCTAAATTGAGTAAATAAAAAGTGTCAAATACTCCTTTAATTAATCTAAATTAAGTACATAAAAAGTGTTAAATTGTGTGTGAATGTGCATGTGTGTGTCCTCCCCTGTCCCAAAACGGCAGTCTCTCACACCTGTTATGTTGTTAAGAAGGGAAAGTCTGGGATGGCACCCAATTCACTATTAATCTTTCATCATCAGTATGCATTATGAGAACCTCAGCAGATCCTCACTTTCCTGCTATACCCTCATCAATCCTTATATGTTACTTTTTTGTTGTTGTTATATACTGTTTTAAAATTAAGATTATACCAGAGCTGCGTGCTTTCTGTGCTTCTCTATGGTGCGGAATGCTGGAGAGTCACAGAGAAGGAACTGTCAAAATTGTCCTCTTTTCACACAACATGCCTAAGAAAAATTCATCGCATCTTTTGGCCGAATACCATCACCAACCAAGATCTGCTTACTCGTAGCAAGCAAGAGGACATGCACACCATCATAGCTGGCAGACGCTGGAGCTGGGTTGGTCATGTCCTCAGAAGAGACCCCGATGCCATCACAAGAACAGCTATGTTTTGGACCCCTGAAGGAAAGCGAAAGAGAGGCCGACCAAAAACAACTTGGCGGAGGACTGTGGAGGCTGAGATGCAAAGAATGAACCAGAGTTGGGGCACTGTACGAACGATGGCCACCGACCGTGCAAAGTGGAATCAATTTGTTGTTGCCCTACAAGACGCCACTAGGCGTGATGGCCACTGACTGCTTTGACGGTCGGTGGTTAAGGATCGAAGAAGAGATATACTGTTTTACTATATTGTGTAGTTCTCCAGGTCTGTCGATTCTCAACCCCTGTTCTACAGTTATGGATGAATATTGCATACCTATTGTTGTTGTTCTTGAACTAGGGCTGCTGAGCTTCTCGCTTTTTAGCATTAGCAGCCAATATCAAGTTGAAGACTCCTTGGTATTATCTACACTTTAGGTCTAGACTTTTCCTGTGGCTCTTCTGCCATTCTGAAATGTGTTGAGTTGAAGTCATGAGCTTCAGTTTCTCCAGCTTGGATTGCATTTAAAGGATCGTCACATCTGGTCCCAAGCTAGAAGTAAGAAGTGCGTGGCATACTGTGCGATTCCCGCCATCCAAGGGGGCTCTCCAACTGTGCAGAGCTAAAATACTGTACTCTGGTTCTGGGCTCTCCCAAGGAATTGTTACGTCCTGCACAGAGCCACTTCTCAGCTTTCCCCGAGTCCACAGTGAGATCCTTCTGTGTGCCGTCAACCAAGTCAAAGCTAAAGAATTACGTAGGGGCTCAAGTGAATTCTCTAAGCTTAGTGTGCAATACTGGATTCACAACAAGTTTCACCACATGCCGAATCCCTGGAAGTGTGTGGATGATTTCAAGAGTCAATGAGGATGTAATTAGCCTCACAGACATAGGTTCACTTCCACGTACATATATTGTAGCATTGTGCATAGCTGGTGGTCATATAAGGATGACTCCAAATATGCCTCCATGCATTGCATGCCTGTAAATAATCTAATATTGATATTCGCTGTTGTTCGTACTTCGTACATTTTAGTGGGAAATGCTCTGTATTCTTTTTTTTTAAATACATTCTGCATAGTAAGGTTCTTCTATTCTAAAATAGCCCATTATGTCTTCACGTCTTTTCTTTATTAGAATAATGAACTTATGGGGACTCCATTATCTGTTTCTAAAGTGATTAACTTTTTAAACTGTCAAAGTTCTTTTCATCATCTACAAATCCAATGTGAAGTGATGATTGCATCTCCAACCTGTGTTCAATGATTATACACAGTGTGACTTTCTGATTTGTTTAAGATCTGTTTTGTTGAAAAATCCCTCAGCTGTCAATGCGATCTTTAAATCTATTGTGGATGATCCTGTTTAATATTTTCCCTGGTACTGGAAGCTGCATTTGTGCACTATTGAAAATCTTCCTTATTTGATATGTTGACCAGATATTTTTCCTTCCATTCTGCTAGTGTTTTTTTCTGTCTCCCAGCCTACCGAGTAGTATACATAATCTCTGTAAAGATGCTATGTCTGCTTTGATGGGTTGTGCTGAAATGGCACAGCTTTCCTATCATTTAGAAACGTTATAACTTCCTTTGTTATACCTTTTTTTGGTATTTCAGTGTTAACTTGTAACTCTATTACTGCTAGCCAAATGCCAGGGGATATTGTGGAGCTGACTTGTTTAAACGTTCCTCAAAATGTTCTATTCATCATTTTGCTGCTAAGTAGTTTTCCTTTCTTGACGTTGATAAAGCCATGTGGTTGCATATATTTCCCAGTTAGCTTCTTTGTCCTGGTGTACAGGTCCTTCACATTTTCTTTGACTGCAGCTTCCTCTGCCCCTCCTGCCAACATCACAGTTTATTTTCTCTATTCTCTTCTGCCAATATGTCAGAATATTTAATCTTGTTCACAGTTTAAGTTGTAATCCATAGATTTTACTGGAGGTCCACACAAACTTTAATCTTTAAAATTGCTATGAACAAAAATTGTGTTAAACATCATTACAGGATATGGATTTATATTCAGAGGTGTGTTTATTATATTCACTCAACTGGCATGTTCTACTGTGCATTTTGGGCTAAATTTATGACTACTCATGTTGTCATTAATTTCATAAACACTTTTCATAACTCAAGAAAAGAAGGAAATAGATTTTTAAATCGTTTGGCCCATTTAATAATATGACATGGTAAAAGTCCCTGGTAAAATTTATCTTTTACTTCCTCCTATATTTACCTCATTGTGTATGATCATCCCTTGACTTCAACTTTTATTCATGTCATGAGAATCATACTACACAAAATATTTCTGATAAAGTTGCAGTATGCGGAAGGATGAAGTCATGAAAAATTCCGTAGTTTCTGTTTCTGAATGATAGAGTTGTCATTTACAGGATTGTCAAGCTGGTTGTTTACTCAGACTTTTATCTGTGATAAGCTGTTTTTGTTTGTCCTTTAATATACTTTAGAATAAAGGTCAACATTTATCTTCTTCATTATAATGTATATGGCTTAGGTTGTTGTTTTGTATTTTTTTTTAAATCTGCATATTAATATTTAAAGAAGCTGTTTTTCAGATGTAAGAGATGTGTTTTAGTATTAAATAAAACTAAATGTTCAATTGAAGGCTGCAAATTAGCATCAATATAAATGTTATACATTTGACCATTTGAGTTAAAACACAGCTGTGCCTGGATAAAATCTGTAATTTTCTCATTAAAAAGCTCCCTGAACGTCGTTATTTTTTTTAAAATGTGTAATCTTCGCAAGCGATTAGGGTGAATTATGCATTTGCATGATACTTTTCTCACTTATTCATACTGTATTACATGTTTATTCCAAATTACTCTGAAATACTTGTTATCCTTGAGACCAAATATTATGATAAAGCAAGACTGACAGAGAGATGAGAAATGAAGGAAAATTACAAAACCTTGTTTCTTTAATTAATAAAATGGCCTTAAAAATGTTAAGACAAGAAAACGATTTTATTTTTGGGAACCTGTATGAGGTTGGCTTACAAAAAACATAGGCAGATTAAAATTCATCTACTTAAATACCAGTGGAATATTTTATTAAAGTGAACATAAAATGGATTGTCTTTTCTTTGTTCAAGTGTCATGCTAAAACTGGCATATGCGATTGTGTCTCTTCACATCCTCCATTCCCTGGTAATGTTTAATTAATTTATATTATTGACATTTTCTCCATGCCAGGTTGTTGAACTTTCCTGTATTTTACGTCATTGTCATTCTATATTCTCCCCCACCCACCGAAGATATGTTGAGGTGTTTAATATATATATCTAGACCCCAGTTGCTGGAAACTCTATATAATGAAAAATAATAATACTAAATGTTGAATATGGAAGATGCTAGATTCATCTCCAGGTTCAATCTGTATAGTGTAGGTTTCCTCCAATAATTACTATTATTGAGTTTTTGAAGCCTCATTGTAACACAAGTGTCTAGGGAGAGTTCATAATTTATTCACAACATTGAAACTGTTAACCGACACACGTTCTTTAACATAATCACCCCCAGAAAGCCTGGCATGTTCGACTCCGTAAGTTTAATTAACATTGACTTTCATTTGAGACAATGCACTTCATTGTACACACCATTGAAGTCTCATTACGGCATTTATCTTTCAACTTATAACTTATCTTATCAGTCAGTGCGTCGGCAACTATGCTACGGATGTCAGGCAATTTATGCCATAGTTCCGTGCTCACATGCACACGTATATATCTGCTTCATTATACTATTGGCGACATGGGCCATAGTTCATAGCTAACACGCACACGTCTATTTTATTTATTTTGTTTGTGTCTGCTTGATAATAAAGTTAGGCTACATGAGCCACCATGCACATGTCATATAATAATAATAAATTCTTTAAGCGCCAAACACGGCGCATAAGGCAGAAACCAGTGCTCTCCAGGTTGTTCGTTGTGACGCCACTCCTCTTAGCTCTTGCACATTATTTAGGCCCAACGTTCTTCCTTCTCTTATTATTGTTCTTCTGAGTGTTTCTTTTGGTCTTCCTTTTTTCCGCTTACCCTCAGGAACCCAAGTGAGCGCCTGTAGTGGTATTCTGTTGTTTTGCATTCGTAGGACATGACCGATATATGACCATCGTCTTTTCCTTATATAGTCGGAGACATATTTCTGCCTAGAGTCTTCTCTTATTTGTCGATTAGTCTTGAATTCTTTCCAACTGATGTTCATGAGTTTTCTAAGACATTTGTTCTCGAATGTATTCAGCTTGTTCTCCAATGATTTTGTTATTTTCCAACTCTCACAGCCGTATGTTAACACTGAGATAACATTTGAATTAAACAGACGAAGCTTGGTATGTATATTCAATGATCGTAATTTCCAAATGTTAGATAATCTATTGAAGGCGCTAGCTGCCAAAGCAATTCTAGTATGGATTTCTCTTGTTGTGTCACCATCCTGAGTCATTTTACTGCCTAAATAATTGAAACTTTCAACTTTCTGTAGTTTTTCCCCGTTCAAGATGATATCAAAGGTCTCGTTAGAAAAGTTCATAGCTTTAGTTTTAGAGGCATTTATTTGGAGACCAATTTTAACCGAGAGATGACACAAATTATTTATTGCTTCTTGGGATTGTCTTGGTGTTGAACTTAAGAATGCTACATCATCTGCGAAATCCAGGTCCCCCAGGAATTTTCCATTTGTCCATTTTATACCCAATGTTCATTGTGGGTATAGTTTCTCATAACCCAATCAATAGCTATTCCAAAAAGTAGTGGTGACATAATACAGCCTTGTTTCACCCCTGTTTCTACTGTAAACCATTCTGTATTCCCTTTATTTGTTCTAACACAACATCTTGCATTGTCATATAGCGCTTTGATTATATTCACATATTTTGTTGGAAAACCATAGATTGTAAGTATCTTCCACAATGATGGGCGGTGTAGACTATCAAAGGCTTTTTGAAAATCGACGAAGGTGATAATAAGTGGCGATTGCCTTTCCACTGATTCTTCTATAATTGTTCTTAGTGTGAATATTTGATCAATACATGATCGTTTCGGCCTGAAACCCGCTTGTTCTTCTCTGATCTTTTCGTCAGCATGCAATTTAAGTCTTTCTAACATCATGCAACATAATAATTTTCCAGGTACTGATAATAGAGATATACCACGCCAGTTATTGGCAAAGTGGTTGTGGATGTTTCATTATTAAAATCAGGTGTTACTGTTGGTGGTGGTCTGTTTAGCACCTCCATGAAGTGCTCAGCCCATCTCTTCATTTGTTCTTTTTCTGTTGGTATTGAATTCCCTAATTTACCTTTAACAGGTGTTTCCATAGCAGTAGGCTGGTGACATAGTTGTTTTGTAATTTGATAAAGGCACCTACTATTACCAGTTCTTGCAGCATTTTCAGCTTCTACGGCCAGTTCATTGATGAAATGTCTTTTATCTCTTCGAGTTTTTGTCTTCACTTCTTTATTTAACAAGTTATAAGTTAGTTTGCAAGATTCAACTGCATTATGTGTACTTGCCGCTAGTAGTTTAAGTTTTGCTGTTTTCCTTTCTTGTATTTTATCCCAAGTATCTTCTCTCATCCATTTTTTCTTTTTATGTACTAGGTATCCGGTGGTCGCTACAGCTGCTTCTGTCATTGCTGTTCTCAGTTGTTCCCATTTAGTATCGATTGTCTTGGTGGTGATATCGTTGTCAATTTTGCCTAAAGCATCGAAATAGTTGTTCATTTTGACATTATATTCCTTCTTTATATCATTTGATTGCAGTCTGTGTACATCTATTCTTCTATTTTTATTCGGTTGGTATAACTTCTTCAGTTTAATTCTCATTTTAGCTATGCAGAGGTTATGATCGCTTCCGATCTCTGCACCTCTGTATGCTCTGACGTCTTGAACTGATGAGCGAAATTTAGCGCTTATGCAGAAGTGATCTATCTGGTTCTTAGTTCTGCCATCAGGTGAATTCCATGTTATCTTGTGGATATTCTTATGTGGAAAGATGGTGTCTGCCACAACGAGGTTTGATATTTCACAAAGTTCTAGAAGTCTTTCGCCATTTTGATTCATACAGCCTATGCCATGAGTACCGAGATATCTTTGTACTCCATCGTTGTTGTCACCTACTTTGGCGTTAAAATCACCCATGACTGCTATTATGTCATGCTTGGGTATTGTGTTGATGGTACTTAGAAGTGCTTCATAGAAGTCATCTTTTGTGGTATCAAGAGCGTCGTTAGTTGGTGCATAACATTGTACAATTGAGAGCTTGAAAAATCGTGTCTGAAATCTAGCTAATATTAGCCTCTCATTGATAGGTACCCAGCCGATAAGCGATGCTGCTGCTTTCTGTGTCATTAGGATGGCTACTCCCTCTGTGTGACGATTATCATTACTACCAGAGTATATAATATACGCTTACGTTTTATGCAGAACACAATTCTTCGATTGGCAAGCAGACCATATTTTGATTAGTTCCTACCTTACTAGGCCTATACTGGAATTTCAGAATTGCACACACCGAATAATAAGTGGATAGACCACACATATCAAAGAGTCAGAGCCACCCTTGGTAGGTAAAACACCTCCTGTTCGCTCAACGGCGAAACGCAGACTCCCCTATTCTTCTACGTGAATACACCGTAACTATAGTACCGGTATTGATGGGAATTTGAACTTCTGTCTGCGAGGGTAATAACACCCTCATTGACTCTTGAAATCATCCACACACTTCCAGGGATTCCCCATGTAGTGAAACATGATGAGAACCCAGCATTGCACACTAAACTTGGAGGAGTCACTTGAGGCCCAGACGTAACTCTGGCTTTACCTGGCTGCCTCCATGCAGGAGGATCTCACTATGGACCTCATGATAGGCAGTAGGAGCTGAGAAGTGGCTCTGTATAGGACGTGACGATTCTTTGGGAGAGCCCAGAGCACAGTATTTTAGCTCTGCATAATTGGAGAGCCCCCATTGAATGGCGGGTAATGCACATTATGGCTGTCAGAATACCTGTTTAGACGATGAAAGTCCCCACATGTGAGGAACAATATTATTATTGTGGGTTGTGGCGTGGGTGTAGATGAAGATGGTGATAAACCCTGGCTCGCACAAATCAACCCAACGCCACTGGTTACAGTTCCCTGACATTTAATAGAACGTTCACATACATGTCCTGGATATCACACATTTAGTCAGCATACTGAACTACCTACTTGGGTTAACACTGCCTGTAAGGCATAACGACCTACAGTCTTCATACACAGTCTCTCCGACTACACAATAACAATGTACAGACTGTCCTTGGTGCGGTATACACTCTTCGCACAACTTCTTCAAACAACTTTACGTGCGGAAAAAAACACCCTCGCACTAATACAACACCATCCAGGTGTATATCACATAGTAGTGATTGGCGGCATGCACATCGCCATATAGATTCCCAGAATCTCCTCCTAGGCGGGACAAAACACTTCGCCTGTATTTATTCCAAAAACCAACTACCAGGCGGGAAACGCGTCGCCTTTCTTCACGGTAGCTTCAGGGGCGGACACTGCAACGCCCTATACTGTTCTCCCCGAACAGCAATATAACTCCGGTTCCAACAGGAACACACCTAGGTGGGAAAAGCGTCGCCTATGACATAACCATAATGTCTACATTATACTTATTAACAAAGTTCCTCCTAGAACACTCTTAGGCGGAAAAACCGTCGCCTGTATGATAATTCATATCATTGATATAATACACCATTAATATAATAATCCCACATATGAAAGATACAGTCACAAATACGAGCTTAGAGCTCGGCTTCCAAATCACAGACTCGAGCGCTTAGCTCGGCTGTCAAACACAGAATTCCCCCAGTCACACCAGACTTGTGTTCACTACATGCTTTCTCTCAACGCATGAACAAGTCACACCATAAAGTCAGACATTAACTCAATAGCTGAGTTACACTTCACCAAGTGTTAACAACCGTTCAGTGACCCTTACACCAAAAGCTATCATCATTCATACTCATGAAAATGTTCTGTGACAATGGCACACGTTTCTTTCTCCTAGCTTGGGATCAGATGTGATGATCCTTTAAATGCCAGGCAAGCTAGATAAACTGGAGCTCATGACTTCAACTCAACATGTTTCGGAATGGCAGAAAAGCCACATAACAAGCCTAGATCTACAGTGTAGATAATACCAAGGACTCTTCAACTTGGTATTGGCTGAAAATAAAAGAGCGGAAAGCTCAGCAGCCCGTGTTAAACAACAACAACTGCCTCATGACCGAAACCAGATGCAAGACAAAATGGAAATACTGTATGAGAGGTCACAGCAAGTGGGTCTCAAAAACACAGGGAATATACAAAAATAATGAGAATAAATGAAGAACTAATACACTATTGAACTTGAAGAAGAACCACTACATCATACATATATCTTGGCAGCAGCATAAAGAAATTGAAGGGACAAGCAGTGATATAAAGGCAAGAGGAGCTTTCATTGCATTGGGAAATATATCAAGACAAAAACAAGAACCTTCAACTCAAATGTCAAGTCCTGTTGTATGGCCCTGACACATGGAGAATAACAAAACAACAGCCAAAACGTTAGCTGTGTGTTTCTACTATTTTGTGATTCTCCCGAATACATTGTGTACACCTGGTTCTTTCTCAAATTGTCAGAACGGATAAAAACGCCAGGACTTTGTGGTGACTTTGGAAATTTGGTCATGACTCCCAATAGTGTCATGACTCCTACTGATTTTTTTCACTTGGGAATGAAACCCCCTCTACCTTTGGTCTTCCAAATCCACTTTTGTCTTATCCATTCTGCCAACTTGAAGCAGCAGGGAAAGTAAAAATGTTGTTTATGAATTACTGTCCCGAAATCTATAGTCAAATGCGGTTGTTCCACAGCTAGCACGATGCCTTTTGAGTGCCTTTGTTTTTTTTTTTTTGTCTTTCTTTTTTTTTTTAAATGATGAAGAAAAATATCCCGTTCAACCTCTAATGGGTTACATTTAGGATAGACAGTGTCTCTATGGTCTTATATGTTTAGTTGCCGATGTGCGAACGTGACATCATATTTCATGTCAAATTACACTGGCTAACAAAAAAAAATTTTTTTTTTCTTTCTCTAACATTTCTATGTTTTTCTGGTCAATTTTAATGCGCTGTTTTTAAATCTGCAAACCGTTTTTCTCTATCAGGTCGAGATTTCTAGAAATACGCAATTGAAGTTTTTTAACAACGCATACAGTATTACAACATCATTCGTACAAGAAGTATAACAGTTATGTAAGCTTGAATTTCTTTGTAGTCGACTTTTGTCGGTGAATGGCATGTGGTACAACACGATGAAGCATCCAACAATAATCGGCAAGCATGATCACACTCCACCGTCCTTGATAACGTGACTCCATTACGGCGATATCTTGATGGAATCGTTCTCCGTGTTCATCGCTGACTTCGCCAAGGTTGTCAGGGAAAAAGTCAAGATGCAAATCGAGCAAATGGATTTTGAGGAACATGTTACAGCCCATAATTCTGTATGCATCTATGCACTGCATAACAATATGCACTTAGTCGACAGATTTGTGATTTCCCAGAAACTTATCGACGATCGATTTGAATGCCATCCATGCGCGAAGTTCACTACCATGTAACAAGTTCTCGAATTGTTTGTCTGCAATAACTTTCCTAATCTGAGGTCCTACAAAGATACCTTCCTTTATGTTTGCATCACTAACTTGCGGAAACTTTTCTCGAACATAAGTGAAAGCTTTGCTCGTTTTATCTAACGCTTTTACGAAATTCTTCAAGAGCCCCAACTTTATATATTTAACGGTGGTAAAATGATGCTGTCTTTCTTAACTAATGGCTCGTGTATTACATTTTTATGCCCGAGCTGCATACGATCCCTGAAAGGCCACACCTTTCTTGCATAATGTTCCTGTCTGTTGCGGCTGTCCCATTCACATAGGAAGCAACAAAATTTAGTATACCCAGTCTGCATGCCCGTGAGAATTGCAATGACCTTTAGGTCTCCACAAATCCGCCATTGGTAGTCATTGTACTTTATTTTTGCCAAAAGTTTAGCCATATTGTCATACGTTTCTTTCATATGAACAGAGTAGGCGACTGGAATTGATGAAAATAAATTTCCGTTATGCAATAACACGGCTTTTAGACTAATCTTGGAACAGTCGATGAAAAGTCGCCATTCGTTGACTATGTGCTCATGACCGAGGTGCACCATTACACCGTTTACATCATTGCAATAGCAAATGTCATCATCCATCTCAAAGTATTGAACAAGTTCTCTATGTCTATGACGAAATTTAGATATCGGAGTATTGGGCACTAAAAGATTCCATTCTTTGAGTCGCGAACCGAGTAATTCCGCTTGTCCTTTGGTAAGAGCGAGATCACGTATTAGATCTGAAATTTCTGAATGGTTAATTAAGTGAACACCATCATTCACCGGTATATAATCCGAGTCAGAATTAGTTTCTAAAGCAGGTAAACTATCACTTTCTGATGGTTCATTCACGTCCAACGGATATTGTTCTGGTGGAACTGGGATCGGACACGTGATTGGATCATGAGGCACTGGTTTCAAAACCGATTCAATATTTGGATAAACCACAGACTTTCTAGTTTTAAAAGTGAAACCATGGATATTTGTCAAGCAGAAGTAACAATCAGTAGCGTGATTTGTCGGTTCACGCCATATTACTGGCACTCCAAAAGGCATCGACTTATGCTTCGGCGATTTTCGTAACCAACCTGCCAATGTATTTGCACAAGTCGAACAAACTGCATTTGGCTTCCAAGATTTATTTGCATCATCAACTTTCGAATCGAAATAAAGTTCATATGCTTTCTTTAGTAAATGGTGTAAAGTTTTTCTGGTGAACACGATCGGTAAAATATCCGCACACGTAACAGAACAGATCAGCTGAATTTCTACAACTTCTAGAAGCCATATTTCGCTCAGAATTATTTCAAAATAATGTAATTATTTGAAAAATAGCGTAACATATGTCATGCATCTTTTAGCAGTATAAAAAGTAGAATTATTTTGCATTTTATTAATTTTTAATAAATTATATAGTAAAAATGAAACGGAGCAAATAACGGTTTCCCAAAAATATATTTATTCACAAATATCTTAAGAACCCGATGTGATAGAGATAAACGGATTTCAAATTTGAAATCAGCGCAAGAAACTGACCTAAGAACATTTATTTTTATAAAAGAAAGAAAAAAGTTGTTTGTCAGTGTTATTGTAAATAGAGTAAATTCATCATCATCATCAGGTGCCATCTTCACATCGCGGGACGGCTGCAATGGATCTTCAACGTCTTCTGTCTCTTGTCTTGATGGTACACACTGATAGACTCTTGTCTTGATGGTGCACTCTGATAGACGCTTGTCTTGATGGTGCACACTGATAGACTCTTGTCTTGATGGTTCACTCTGATAGACTCTTGTCTTGATGGTGCACACTGATAGTCTCTTTCATGTCCATCTCTTGATGTTATCTTCTCACGTATATCGCTGTCTTCCTCTTGCACATTTGCATTCCCCTGCCTTCTATTACGTGTTCTGCAAGATATTATGTCTTTTTATATGGCCAAAATATTTTAGCTATCCAATGTTGATCTCTTTCATTAACTCTCCTTTCATTCCTAGGTTTTCTAGGACCTCAATATTTGTTTTCTTCTCTGTCCATGAGATATGCCCCAAACTCTTCTGTATCCACATCTCAAGAGCCTGAATTCTTTCCTACAATTGTTTGTTCACTGTTCATGTTTCTACACCTTACAGTAATGAAGAATATATATACTGAAGCACATTAAAAACGCACCACTATTATATACTCATGGAACAAAGTACGTAAGTGTGCAACACTTTATAGGGCACTGTGCGTGATTTCATGGACGAAATGAAATAAAAGTTGGCACACAATGTGGTTGAATATTGAATAAAAGACCAAGTGATCACTTTGATTTTAGTGAAAGTGTCATGAAAGAAAGATAAAAACTAAAGCCAGTGTGGCATCCCCACGAAAAATTGAAATCTTGATTTCAGTACTGTGTATGAGCCTATTCCGCACTGTTCTGCACGACACGGGTCTTAAACCTGGAATGTTCCTGGCAGTCCATGTTGCCTGAATAAACCTGCTACGCAAGTGCATAAGGCGTATGTAACGGTCTTGTGCAAGGGTGGTAACTCGTGGTCGGCCACTTCTATGGCGATCAGCAGTGGATCCAGTTTGGTGGAAACGAGCTTGAATGCGTGATATACTGTTCCTGTGAACATTGAAATGTTGTGATACAGCTAATATAGTGGCTCCAGCAGCTAACATCCGTATAACTATTGCTCGCTGTTGTTGGTTCAATCTTGGCATTGTCAAAAAAGATGTTTCTGTTGGACTCTTGGTACTCTCTATTTCAACGATTACGTTTTCACATGCTTGTGATTAGAGCTACACACTTACCTTCCTTTTATCTGTGATAAATTCTCCCCTACGGCACTTTTCACGTGATTTATCTTGAACCGTGATTATCTCCCCATGAATAGTGCGATCCAATTGTAATTGCACGGGTAAGTGAACAACACTCACACAGAAATTTGTGCCAACTTGCATTTGAGTTCACCCAAGAACACACGCACAGTGCCCTGTTGAGTGCTGCACACTTACTTTTTTCCATTAGTATATATACTGATGCCGAGAAGCTGGGAAAAAAAGTGTGGGAATGGATTTTCCCCATGTTTGTCATGAGGTAGAGAGCGAATGGCTGCTGGAATGGAAAGTGCATGATTCAACCCACGAGTTTGTGTACAGACTACATGAAAACATTGAAAGTTACACGTGCAACACGATTCCCAACAGCTATGACCCTGAAAATGTGTACGCGTTGTGGCAGTGTACTCTGTATAAAAAGGCCGTTGAGACAAAACACCCAGTACATGTGCTTGAAATGCCACGACTATCTGAAAACGACCGCCAACGAGCCATTGGTATGTTGGAGACCGTAATGAGCTCGCGGGCCATTGCCAGAAGGATGAATTGCCACCACAGCACTATTGTACGTCTCAATGAATGTTACGGAACCACTGGCAGTGCCCGGGATAGACTTCGGAGTGGCCAACTACGAGTTACTACCCCTGCGCAAGATCGTCATATTGTGCTGAGTCACCTAAGGAATCGTTCTCTCCCGGCAAGTCAAACAGCAAGAGCAATAGTGGGTAGACGTGGGCAGGTCTCTCGAATGACAGTCATACGACTCAGAGATACAGGCCTTACTGCAAGACGACCTTATGTTGGGTAAAACTTGACTCACAGACATCGTCAGCTGCGCCTGCAATGGGCAGAGCAACATGTCAGATGGACTAGACTGCAGTGGAATGCTGTCCTATTCACAGACGAGAGCAGATTCAACATATCCTTTGCAGATGGACGTATGCGGATTTGGCGACGGCGTGGAGAGCGCTTTGCAGATTGCTGTGTTCGTCAGCACAACCGATTTGGAGGTGGCAGTATTCACATTTGGGGAGGATTCAGTTTTCACCATCGCTTGAATCTTCACGTCTTCCGTGGAAATGTTAATGCTGTGACATATCGAGATGAGGTTCTGGATGCATTGGTCGCTCCTGCGTTCACAAATTATCCAGACTTGCAGCTTCTCCAGCAGGATAACGCACGTGCGCACACCGCATGCATTACGCAGCAATATCTACAGCAGCAGAATATTGTGACGATTGATTGGCCTGCCCTATCACCAGACATGTCCCCTATAGAACATCTGTGGGACGAGCTTGGACGCAGAGTCTACAGGCAAGGTTCTCCAGTTAATCTGCAACAGCTCGAAGCTGCTCTTACACGTGAATGGGACTTGATTCCCCGGAATTTCCTTCAGAGACTTGTGCGTTCCATGTGGAGCCGCTGCCAAGCTTGTTTGCAAGCACACGGTGGACATACCAGATACTGAGGATAGTGTGAATGAATTTTTTTATTGGTTGCATTTTTGGTTTTCTCCCTTGCCTGCACAGAATGCAATGAATTTCATAACAATCAAATGTACAAATTAATGACCAGCATGGATTCATAGGAAAATGAATAAAGATTCCAAATATGTAAAGTTCTAAACACTTATATTTACATTTCACACTCTGTTCCTGGATTCAGGTGGTGCGTTTGTAATGTGCTTCAGTAAATATATATATTATATATATATATATATATATATATATATATATATATATATATATATATATTATATATATATATATATATATATATATATATATATATATATATATATATATATATATATATATATATATAGTATATAAATATATATATATATATATATATATATATATATATATATATATATATATATATATATATATATATAACACTTGATGATTCTCAGTTTCAATTTGTGAGTTACTTGTTAAGATGTCAGTATTAGCCGCATGTTGTTGAATGTTGCTTTGGCCATTCCTATCTTCTTCTTGATTTTTGTTTCAAGTTTGTCATCTTCTGTTACTAAAGGACTAAGATATGAGTATCTCGTGACTTGTTACAGGATTTTCCCATTTATTCTTAACTTTACGGTGGCTTATTGTCTGCTTTGCTAATGATCATAGTTTTCTTCACTGTTCGTGTCCATCCATATTCACGATTTACGTTGTTTATTTGCTTCACTAGTTCTTTTAATTCCTGTTTGTCGTAGATTATTGATAGGGGAATTAAGACATAGCTTGGTCCCTTCTGAATAGAGTAGAACAGGTGATAGCTCAGTGAGGGGTAATGTAAAGAAAATAGATTTTCACGGGTGAGATGGTGGAAACTAGTTAGAGTCTGTCCCTGAAATCGAGAAACTTCTCTCCTTCAGCCTATCTCTACAACAGAACTTAGTTGTCAGATAGTCTACTAGAATATATATATATATATACATATATATATATATATATATATATATATATATATATATATATATATATATATATATATATATATATATATATATATATATATATACACTTACTTACTTAGTCGTTCCCCTTCTACCGTGAGGTGTAGAGGTTTGGAAGAGAGAGCGCCAGACTATCCCATCGGCTGTCCCCCTCCCGGCCTGGTTCCACTCTAGTCCTCGGTCCCTCAAAGATTGTCCAATGTTGTCCTCCCAGCGGACTCTGGGTCGTCCTCGGGGTCTGGATCCCTGGCTCTTTGCCTCCCATGCTTGCCGTGGTAGCCGATCTTCTCCCATTCTGCAGACATGGCCAAACCATCCCAGTTGGGACCGTTCCACTTGGGTCTGCAGGGGGTGGCATTTTAGGCCTTGACGTATCGTCTGGCCGCGCACCATGTCTCTTCTTGTCACCTCAACCACTTTCCTCAGACACCTCATCCCCGAGGTCTGGATCTGGCCCCATGGGCTGTAGTCACCGCCCATGACTCGCATCCACACGTCAAGACTGGGACACAGGCGGAGCGGCACACAGCCATCCCCGCCTTCCCACCAACCTCTCTCCCGCCGAGGAACCCTCGACCCATGACATGAAAAAGTCTCCCAGCCGCTGCCCCCCGAGTGGCCAACCCCCCTTCCCCCCCCCCCGATGCCTCCCCTTCGGTCCACAACAGCTCCGAGGCATCCAAAGCGGCCGACCCAGCCCAATCCGATGTCCCCCCTCCTCCCGCGACATCACCATGGACCCTGCCCCAGAGCTGCCCATGACCATCCCTCTCTTCTCCACCCCCCCCTCCAGACCCGCAGACCGGACCGGAGACGCGCCTCTGACCCAGCAATCAGGGCAACATCACCAGCAAACGCCAGCTCTGAAACACAGACCCGTCCCATCCTCCAGCACCCCACTGAACACCCTCTTGTCCTCTCCCCACATGCCCCGATGACATCGTCCATAAGGAGCACGAAGAGGCAAGGCGACAGGATATCACCCCGTCCCACACCAGCGGTGGTCCCGAACTCCCCTGACCCATGGTTCGCCGTCCTCACACAACCTCTGCAAGACCTGCAGAAGCCCCGCACAGCATGAATCAGAGGTGCTGGAATATTCCTCCCTGCCAAACAGTCCCAAAGTTTGCCCCAAGGGACCCCGTCAAACACCCTCTCCAGATCCATGAAACAAAGACGGATCTCACTCTTATACTCAAGGGCCCTTTCACTCAGCTGTCCGAGTGTGAAGACTAGGTCCCGAGCACCTCGGTCCGCTCGGAATCCGCACCGGACCTCATCCAACTGTGGCTCAGCTAGGCGTCGGAGTCTCCGCCCCAGGACTCCAGAGCAGATTTCACCAGGGACACCGAGAAGGGACATGCCTCCACGGTCCCCACACCGTCGACTGTCACCCTGTCGTGGTTGAGTTAGAGTGTAGAGTATTTGTCGAGTTGGACAACTGTAGTGAAATCGACAAGGGATAGTGGACTGACAGGGTTATAGATTACACTTTAGATAAGGTGTAAATAGGAGATGGACTTGAGACAACCTGGAAGAAGATTTATCAAAATGATCTCTCTCTCCAAGCCTAAACTCACTTATGTCTGTCTAAGCACCTCCTGCTCTCTCTCTTTTCTCTTATCATACATAGAGATTATAGTAAAGAGCTAAAAATACAAATATGGATGGAAAGGTCGTGAACAGCGCATTAATAAATGTGTAAAATTTATTAAGAAGAAAAGCATGAAAATAAGGCATATCATCACAACAACATAAAATTACATCAATAATCAAATATTCATCAACAATCATATACACCAACAACCACACGCACAGATCACCATTCATAAAACCTGTAGAACACAAAGAGATAAATAATCGAGTGACAGTCCTTCGGTTTTCGGGGACCAGCTGAAGTAACTCCAGTAAGTGGTGTTTTCGTATATATCCTCCATCGGTGATGGAATTAACCTGAATAACATCACTGTATAGGCGCTATCGTTGGTGACCCCCCTACTGGCGCGAGTTGGGATGGGGACGCTGTTTATCTCCTGCTGACGTGCGAGGTTTTAAGTATCCAGGAAATACACCAGAAGAAGTCACTTGAGGACAAAGAGACCCAGGCGCGCTTATCCGGCGCAAGGCTCCGCTTGGCTGTAAATCCTGTTTAAACTGGTTTGGCTGTGGTTTGCTGAGTGCCCCGTTTAGGCACGAAAAAGGCGGGTGAGATGGAATTCTGCTATAGGCATGCTGGGCGGTTTTGATATTCGGGAAGCCGCAATGCTCTGGCTGGTAATCCAAGAGGCGAGTAGAGAACTACTACTGCATTTGGTGATTCCAGATTTAGCGTTGGCTCCGTTGCACTGCGTGAGCTTAACTTGGCGTTGACAAAAAAGGGGTTTTGATTCAGGAACGGGGTTGACGATTCGTTGCTAGATGTATACAGAAACCCTCTAGATCGAAGAGTATATGACTTTCTTCGTCTGACTGAAGTCTGCTCTAGCGATTCGGTCTTCCTGAAACTGAGACCCAAAAGAGACACCTTTTAACTTCAAGCAACGCTAAAATCACACTAACTTTATACAGAAAGTTTCGCTCCACTATGGGATTAGATTTATTGTAGTTATTGCTATGATAGTTTAGGGCTGTCTTTAACCATGTCTCCTGTTCCTTAAAAATATCAATTATCAACACGCGCCCCCGCATAGACTATAATTTCCAATAGCTTAATATCTTTTGCACACCCAGGTACCTGTCAGTAACTGTTCTGACAGCAAAATCTACTCCTCTTCTCCCAATCTCAACATACAGGAACCCTAACCTGTAATTACAGTTAAATGAATATGCTTATTCATCTTACAACATTAAATGAATTTACATAAACAGATTACAGCATTTGACATTACACAAATAAATCGTATGTCCCCTTTGGGAAATATATTAACATTTCCACAAAATGAGTACAAAGAAAATGCAATGTTCTTGCTATAATAATACAGTTGTGGCTAGATCATAAGATATAATTATATCTATGCCTGGTGACTGCTTTCTGAGAAAGTTATAGACTAGTGCCTGGCCACACAAGTAAGCATAAAATGATCCTCCCTTGCCACTAGAAATATCTATCAGAAGGAATAAGTGACTATCTCCTATAATCCAGAGTTATTACCTGCATCTCACTATTCAGTTTTAAAGTGAACAATCCACACCTGACATTATCTTACAGAAATGACAGTTAATTTTGCTGACTCTTAACCCAATGGTAAGCATTCGTGGACTGCTTCTACGCCTAATATCTGTTATTGTAAGTTTAACATTTAACCCATGATAAACCGTAACAGTTTAAGCACCACTTAATAGGCCGTAGACAGCGCTACCTTATCACTGAATAAATTACTAGGAGAAGCCCTCAGAAATAAATTCACTTTCCTAACAGATATATAAAAGCTAACATGAATCTAATATAATAATTATAAGATATGTCAACTCACCCCGAAAATGACTAGAACATAGGCAAACACATTCTAGTATTGTGTTAAAGTTTGCCTTATCTCATGATGGTCATCTACGGGCCAGGAAAATTTACGAATGTCTTTGTCTATTAAAACCAGTCTACTCTTATAGATCACAAGGGACGCTCCCCCCCGGACACCTGGCGTGCGTATTTCTACAGAAGTTCGGCGAAAGACGTAATCTAGAGTAAGACAAAAGAAATCGTGCGAAAGTTTCCCAGGTAGAGAAATGCATAACATTATGCTCTATCTTGTCTAAGGGGCGAAAACCCAAAGACTGACCGCGGGTTGTTATCTTCCCCTGAAACAGATCACACTCGTTACCCAGGCCTCAAAGGGTACCAGCCGCTCGTCATCAAACGTTTTAAAGCGACCAGAGAAATTCCCCTGTTGGGACCACAGAGGGTACCCGCCGCTAACGAACCGTTTCTTCCACAGAAACCGTCTTTGGCTCGTTCTAACACTTAAAGCGGACCCGAGAAATGTTTCTCTGGTCGAACAGGTGCGTTTAGATAACATTACGTCTAGCGTTAGCTGACCGTAGCTGGCCAGCGTAAACAACCTCGGGTGGGGTTGAGAAGGTGAAAAAAATGTAGGTAGAATATGAAAGAAACGAAAATACAAAATGTCTCGGAAAACAGAACATTTAAAGGAGTAATCAAATTATGGACAAGATGGTAAAATAAATTATCTTTCACGTGACACACCCCTTTTAAAAATTGGTGCCATGATGGCAATCTCCCAATCCCCCGGCATGGTCCTGTTGCACCACGCTGCCCGCAGGACCCCAAAGAGCAACAGGTCGCCCGATGCTCCCATGCACCCAACCATTTCTGATGTCATACCATCATGTCCCGCCGCTCTGCCCATCCCGACCCTCTCCAGCGCTACCCCCAGCCCTTCCATCCCTATGTCATCTTCATCACCATTTGTCTCATCTTCTGTGCCAGTGGTCATCGTCTCCGACGCCCGACCTCGCCCACCATCAAGGAGCCCCGAGAAACACTCCCTCCATCTTTCCACCACCTCCCCCAGGGCAGTAAGCAATCCGCCCCGCCCGTCCCCTATAAATTTGAGAGGGCATTGTTTTTCCTTCCTCATGTTCTTTAGGGTCTTATAGAACAATTTCTGGTTTTCTTGTGCATCTTTTTCTAGCTTTTCTCCAAATTCTTCCCAGGACTTCTGTTTTGCTGCTAGCACTTTGTTCTTTACTTCTGTTCTGAGTGTCACATATTCTCTATATTTTTCCATTTGTCCTGTTGTGTTTTTAGCTCCTAAGTATTGTTTCCATGCCATTTTCTTCTCTCTTATTTTCTCTTTGACTTCCTCTGTCCACCAAGGTGTCCTCTTTCTCTGCTTCCCAAGTCGGACTTCACCGCATGCTTCTGCAGCAGTTGTCTTTATGATATCCTTGAATTTAATCCAGAGGGTTTCCAAGTCATCATATATATATATGTGTGTGTGTGTGATGGAGCCGTAAAGACGCCCCCTTCATGTTCAGGGCATATATATCGCCCATATATTTTCGATGTGCGCACAGCATGCTGGGATGTGAAAAGTCTGACAAAGAAGAAGATTGATGACTAGACCATAATAAAGCCTAAGAATTAGTTGTGGTGTGTTATATTTGATAGTTGTGTGTTATATTTGATAGTTGTGGGCCATATTTGTGTTTTCATGCCTAATAGAGCAATAAAGGTGAGTGTTATTTGCGTGGCGCAATTACTATGCGCCGCGCAGTAAGTTGAGTGATTCGCTCGAGGGCTTATATAAAGAGATAGCGAGCGGCAAACAGGCCTATTTGAAGATTCAGTCCAGACAAGAGAGAAACGAAGATACGAGGCGCCCTGTGTGGGTAGAACAAAGACATGACACGTGAGTTTGATTTAAAAGCAGATTAGCTTATTTCCTAGTGAAATTACCATTATTTCCCTGTAGCTTTAGAATTATATTGAGCGTGTCTGTTTTAATGTTTAAGGAAATAAATAGATTGATGTGTTTCCAGGACCTGATAATTTAGTCTTGAAATATTAATGAGTGAAAATAATATGCGTGGATTGATTTTAATAGTGTAAGTCCAAATCACAGATGTGAGAGTTTTAGTAGCAATTATTTCAGTCATCAGACCTGGCAAAAAAAGGCAAATATAGTATGAAACTATTTCATATATGGAACTGGACAGAGGAGTGATCTATTACTGGAATTTAGATAGTATTAAACTATTGGTAAGATGGCAGCCACGTGGTGATGACTGTATAAAAGCGGCGCGAGGAGTCTGCAGTAACACTCTTAGTAATCAAGCCTATAATGTTACGCAGTTTTATACTGTGTGAATTGTCACGTGGGCGAATGCAGGTTAAGCCAGTAATAGAAGAGATAGTTGTCGTGTTAAGTCTCCTTTATGTGATGTATTTAATTCCAGTTTTGTTAAAGTCAAGAATAATTATATTTTATTCTTTGATGCGACAGCAATTTAGTGGTATTTCACGATTATTGATTATTCTACTGTATATCTTTAGTGGGTTACTTTGAGTGAGGTGAGAATATGTATTCAGATTTCTGGAGAGCGCGAGGCCACTCCTTGTGGCGTAAGGCACGTTGAGACATGTGTTTCTCTGTTTGCTCCCGGCAGAGAATGGAAACACCAATGCAGCTGGTGTCCATTAAAGGTCCACAAGAAGCATTTTTATGCTATTGCAGTGGTTGTTTCGGTAACGGTAACAATGTGTTTTATTTGATGAGTTCCCAATCTCATCAGGGGTCATATATGACACGCTTGTTGCCAGGCGTACCAGTCGTCACTTACGACATGTTCAGAGTGCAGGAACGAATACTGAGATGGATCAGTTGCGAGGTGGTGGTTTATTCTCATTATTGAGAGTATTTGTTGTACATATCGTTGAATATTATTTTATGTCCATTTTATTATTATTTAACTATTGTTATGTGAAGAATGGTTTGTGAGAGCACGTGGGCTCATTTGGAGATATATATTTCTCTTCTCTGCTCCTGAGGGAGCATGTGGCCACCAGTGTGGTTTGCCTTTGTATGAAGCATTCAGATGCTCGTGCAGTAGTAGTTTCGGTAGCAATCTGTGTTACATGGTGAGGTAGCCAACCGCATGCACAGCACCATACTAGTCTCATTGGACGACATGCATGAGTGTGTGTGTGTGATACCTGAGTGTGTGCTCTTGCAGTAGTGGTTTAAGTAGCAATCTATGTTACACGGTGAGATTGCCAGCCTCATGCACAACACCATACCAGTCTCGCTAGAAGACATGCATGTGTGTGCATGATAGTTGAATATTCAGTTTCACGCCGTGTGGAAGGACAGTTTGACAGGTGAGAGCATGGGGTCTCTGATTATTTAACTATAATGATTTTAACCAGTCGTTGCTTTGTTTGCTTCTTCAGATTAGCAATCGAGCACAGGCTGGGTGTTTGTTTGGTGTTTGGCTTGTTGGTTTATTTGTTTAATGTTTGCTTCAGTGTGCTCTTAATTTCACTGATAGGGCTGTAGAAATAAATACAGCCCCTGCCTTAAGAATCAGAGTTTTATTGTTGAATCGGGTCGGTTGCGAGTGTGCAAGAGAGTGATCAAATATCACAACATCATCATCATCATCTCGCCCACCCTATCACAATTGGCGTCGTCGACAGGATAGGCAGACAGTGACACCGAGCATACAGCAAACGAGCAAATATTGTATTGTAAACACCCAGCAGTGCGGTATTGCAGCAAGTTGGCTTCGATCAATGCGCCCTTGAAGGTAGTATACGTGGAGGTGCCGGAGGTAAGGCTATTTGATGGAAAGGCAAGTCCCACTTGGCAAGAGTTTGTGGAAGATGTAGAGGCCGTATGGAAGATGGCACCCTTTTGCGCAGAAGTCAAGGTAGACGTGATCTGGAACAACGTTACACCAGTGGTATCTAGAGAATTACGGATACGTGGTGGAGCCAAGGCCAGCCCTGAGCAGTTACTCAAGATAGTAGAAGAAGCCTACAGCGAGCAACAACCAGTCAGTGAGATGACCAGGAATTTCCAGGCCGTGAGTCAGGGGCCTTGGGAACATGCTGTTTTATGTGAAGGTAAAAAGCCTGATACACTGGTGCAGATAGCAAGTGCAGAAGCTCACAATGAAGAATAGGCACTCAGAGCAGAATTATCCCTCCTAAAGTCCCACCTAGCACAGATGTCAGAGACCAGTTCGCCAGTACAAGAGGAGGTGCAGAGAAAGAAAGAATTAGGTCAACCGCGGAAACAGCCAAAGCACGACGAGGGGGTGCGTGTTCTTGCATGTGAGAGTCAGGCTGTTGTCAACGAAAGCAGTGAGCTGACAGTACCAACAAACGCAGTTGCACCGACAAGGCGAAAAGGGGTTTGCAAGTGGTACAGTGTCCACAGGGGATGGGGGGTTTATCACGCCAGATGATGGAGGTATTGATGTATTCATACATCAGACCAAGATCTTCAGAAAGGGATTCAGGAGTCTGGCAAAAAATGAGAGAGTGGAATTTGACAGCAAACCATCGGTCCAGGGCATGGAAGCAATTTATGTATGCGGCATTGGTGGTCAAGAGTGTAAAGGTAGTGGGAAGTGTCCCATGGCACAGAGAAAGCCTACAAAGTTGAGGTGCTACAATTATGGAGAGTTCTCAGGCCACCTGGCAGCCAAATGCCCTCAAGGCCCTCTTCCGAAGAGATGTTTTCAATGCAAGTCAACTGAACATTTGATAGCTGCCTGTCCCTCAAGGAGCTATTTCCCGAAGCGTACTGTCACAACTGGGTTGCCTTTAGGGTGCAAGCCAAGAGATGGCCGTGACAACTGTCACCCTAAGGGCGCCGAGAAAATTGGTCGTCGTCTAGGGGAAGAAACCCGTCCTAAACTGATAGGAGGGAGTGCAGATCAAGGTTCAGAGGAGGAGACTCATCAAAAGCAGATTGTGGGGAATGTGGGCCACCGTCCACGCAAAACGAGTGTAGAGCACATCGGGAGCAATCCCCCTACAGGGTCGACAGCTGCATGCATTGACAGGCAGATGTCATGGGCAGGCAGCGACGTGGCACAGGTGGGCGAGTCTTCTAGACCTCAGCGGCTGCCAGCCCGACAATGTACATCTGGGGACATAACGACCAAGAGGGTCCCCAGCCGGGTTGTACCGATTACATAAGCTCAGACCAAAGCATTGCCGCTCAAAAAGAGTCATGCGCAGCACCAACGATCTGAGAGATTTCGACTAAAGCGCCAGAGGTAGTGATGTTGTCATGACGACAACAAAATCAGGAGGGAGAAATGTGATGGGGCCGTAAAGACGCCCCCTTCATGTTCAGGGCATATTTATCGCCCATATATTTTCGATGTTCACACAGCATGCTGGAATGTGAAAAGTCTGACAAAGAAGAAGATTGATGACTAGGCCATAATAAAGCCTAAGAATTAGTTGTGGTGTGTTATATTTGATAGTCATGTGTTATATTTGATAGTTGTGGGCCTTATTTGTGTTTTCATGCCTAATAGAGCAATAAAGGTGAGTGTTATTTGCGTGGCGCAATTACTACGCGCCGCGCAGTAAGTTGAGTGATTCGCTCGAGGGCTTATATAAAGAGATAGCGAGCGGCAAACAGGCCTATTTGAAGATTCAGTCCAGACAAGAGAGAAACGAAGATACGAGGCGCCCTGTGTGGGTAGAACAGAGACAAGACACGTGAGTTTGATTTAAAAGCAGATTAGCTTATTTCCTAGTGAAATTAGCATTATTTCCCTGTAGCTTTAGAATTATATTGAGCGTGTCTGTTTTAATGTTTAAGGAAATAAATAGATTGATGTGTTTCCAGGACCTGATAATTTAGTCTTGAAATATTAATGAGTGAAAATAATATGCGTGGATTGATTTTAATAGTGTAAGTCCAAATCACAGATGTGAGAGTTTTAGTAGCAATTATTTCAGTCATCAGACCTGGCTAAAAAGGCAAATATAGTATGAAACTATTTCATAAATGGAACTGGACAGAGGAGCGATCTATTACTGGAATTTAGATAGTATTAAACTATTGGTAAGATGGCAGCCACGTGGTGATGACTGTATAAAAGCGGCGCGAGGAGTCTGCAGTAACACTCTTAGTTATCAAGCCTATAAAGTTACGCAGTTTTATACTGTGTGAATTGACACGTGGGCGAATGCAGGTTAAGCCAGTAATAGAAGAGATAGTTGTCGTGTTACGTCTCCTTTATGTGATGTATTTAATTCCAGTTTTGTTAAAGTCAAGAATAATTATATTTTATTCTTTGATGCGACAGCAATTTAGTGGTATTTCACGATTATTGATTATTCTACTGTATATCTTTAGTGGGTTACTTTGAGTGAGGTGAGAATATGTATTTAGATTTCTGGAGAGCGCGAGGCCACTCCTTGTGGCGTAAGGCACGTTGAGACATGTGTTTCTCTTTTTGCTCCCGGCAGAGCATGAAAACACCAATGCAGCTGGTGTCCATTACAGGTCCACAAGAAGAATTTTTATGCTATTGCAGTGGTTGTTTCGGTAACGGTAACGATGTGTTTTATGTGATGAGTTCCCAATCTCATCAGGGGTCATATACGACACGCTTGTTACCAGGCGCACCAGTCGTCACTTACGACATGTTCAGAGTGCAGGAACGAATATTGAGATGGATCAGTTGCGAGGTGGTGGTTTATTCTCATTATTGAGAGTATTTGTTGTACATATCGTTGAATATTATTTTATGTCCATTTTATTATTATTTAATTATTGTTATGTGAAGAATGGTTTGTGAGAGCACGGGGCTCATTTGGAGATTTATATTTCTCTTCTCTGCTCCTGAGGGAGCATGGGGCCACCAGTGTGGTTTGCCTTTGTATGAAGCATTCAGATGCTCGTGCAGTAGTAGTTTCGGTAGCAATCTGTGTAACATGGTGAGGTTGCCAACCTCATGCACAACACCATACTAGTCTCATTGGACGACATGCATGAGTGTGTGTGTGATACCTGAGTGTGTGCTCTTGCAGTAGTGGTTTAAGTAGCAATCTATGTTACACGGTGAGATTGCCAGCCTCATGCACACCATACTAGTCTCGCTAGACGACATGCATGTGTGTGTGCATGATAGTTGAATATTCAGTTTCATGCAGTGTGGAAGGACAGTTTGACAGGTGAGAGCATGGGGTCTCTGATTATTTAACTATAATGATTTTAACCAGTCGTTGCTGTGTTTGCTTCTTTAGATTAGCAATCGAGCACAGGCTGGGTGATTGTTTGGTTTGTTGGTTTATTTGTTTAATGTTTACTTCAGTGTGCTCTTAATGTCACTGATAGGGCTGTAGAAATAAATACAGCCCCTACCTTAAGGATCAGAGTTTTATTGTTGAATCGGGTCGGTTGCGAGTGTGCAAGAGAGTGATCAAATATCACAACATCATCATCATCATCTCGCCCACCCTATCATATATATATATATATATATATATATATATATATATATATATATATATATATATATATATATATATATATATATATATATATAGCACCACTCACATACACACACACATAAGTGACGACAGTTAGACTCACAGACGTGAAAAAAACTACATCAATGGAATATGGATCTTTTGGGGTAAATAAAGTTTATGTAAGTTTTATTTATCATAAAGAAACTTTACAACAGCAATAATATGACTATCAAATCAAATACAAGTAAACATCGGTTAATGAATAAATTAAAGAGTTAGACTCATGTGTGTAATCCTCCCTCCCTCTGTTGAGACAAGATCCCGTTAGCAGAGAAGTTGTTAACCCCCAGAAGAGTCAGAAGGTGTTTACGCTATGGTCTAGAATTTCCCTGTACAGTAAAGAACAGAGTTATACGTTAATCTATTCTAAGAGGAAACAGCATTACCAAATTTTGCCACACAAAAAAATACACAGTGTGGGTGCATGAATTTATACGATCAAAGAACCACTCATTCCTGCTTTCTTTCTATCCATACAGCAGTGGCCATTGACATTCGTTCTTACCTACAAACTTGATTTTCACCTTCTGGAACAATCTTTAGGACATACCCATACAACGCAAATCCTGTATTGGTTTGGCAAAGATTAACCCCAGCTCTACAGAGACCGGTTTATTCCAATTCTCCGGGGAGCGTTAACTTCACTGTTTATATTATAGGATTACTGTTTATGTCACTGGAAATCAGTTCAGGTAAGAGATGCCACAGGGTTCACAGTGTCAGAATCTTGAGGTTTCCAGTACTTTAGGAAATGTCAGGTCGGAAACTTCTCTCAGTATAAAAATTCTTGGTCACACCACAAATGATAAACGTCGGAAATGTTAATGTTTGTAATTTGCCTGCCACATGGGTTGCATTTAAATGAGATTTTATTGAAAAGAAAATATAATCTGGCTCGATAGGCCCAGTTACCGCATTTAGTCTTAATGTCCTTTAGGTTGGTACTCTGTCTCTTTCTGGATGCAAACACAAATGCCAGACAGGTTTATCTTGAAGACCTTGTGTGGACTGACATATACTGTATAGTAGGGGAACGACAGAAGTGATTGCGTCATTAATAAGGCTAAGCTGCCCATTGTAAACTTCCGGTGATGTCTTGCGTTTCGCACTAATGACCGGTCATCAAAGCATCATTTTTTTGGTGATGCCTAGCTGGCTGGGAGGATAATGTGATTCGCTTGTATAGCTAGGCGGTGTTGTCGTACTGAAGGTCCGGGGTTCGAATCCTGGGTAAGCCACTCACGTCTGTTGTTTTCTGTTGTCTAGCTTTCTACTTCTTTATTTCTTACGAGTGCCTGAAAACATACCTTTATGTTTGTCTAATATTTATTTACTGTTTATAGGCCTTGGGTTTCCCTTCCTTATGTGTTATAAATGTTTATACAATACCAGAAACCTACCCTCTGTTCTATACTACTGTTCTTAAGACTTCTATCATTTACTAGACACAGTATCAAGGTCTTTGTCTTGTGTGGACTGACATATACTGTATAATAGGGGAACGACAGAAGTGATTGCGTCATTAATAAGGCTAAGCTGACCATTGTAAACTTCCGGTGTTGTCTTGTGTTTCGCACTAATGACCGGTCATCTAAGCATCATTTTTTGGTGATGTCTAGCTGGCTGGGAGGATAGTGTGATTCGCTTGTATAGCTAGGCGGTGTTGTTGTACGGAAGGTCCGGGGTTCGAATCCTGGATAAGCCACTCACGTCTGTTGTTTTTCTGTTGTCTAGTGTTCTACTTCTTTATTTCTTACGAGTGCCTGAAAACATACCTTTATGTTTGTCTAATATTTATTTACCTTGAAGACCCACGCATTTAAGTACAAAATGTTCTTTCTTTGGTTATTCTCAGATATACATTGAATGGAAGCCGCTGGTAAGGTTTAGGATTCGACCAAAATACTCAACACCGAACTACTAAGACTTTTCTCCAACGAAAACTAAGAAATTCACTTAATACAAGTTATCCTAGAATCGAAGCTAGCTGTCTAGAGAAATCTGTGAGGTACTGGATAAATTGAGTTAGATTTTTGTGGTATATATATATATATATATATATATATATATATATATATATATATTTGAGATGAAAGGAGATAGTTAATTATCCCCCGAAAACCAGACCCTACCAGATTTTTACACCTACGGTAAATTCTACGTTCAGTTTTCGGCTTATACATTCGCCGTGTTTAATTACTTATCAAACGAACGGATTCCGGGAAAGATAATAAAGATTCTCACTTAGGTTCCCAATATCTACTCCAATTTATTCAAATTCTGGTCGCTGTCTCAACGATTTGATCTCTGGGGCTGGTGTTAAAAATTACAGTTCACGTTCGCTAATAGGTCTCTTGTAGACTCTCATCAAAGAAATTAGCGAACCGCAATACAATGCGTGCTAAAAAGAGAAAAGAGGGACAGATTTCTGAGTAATAGGAGGTTTTATGTTAACCCAACAGGCGTAGGTGAAGCTATGTAAAAAGAAAAATGAAGATAAAGAAAATAGATATATGAAATCAATTATCATAATCTGCCACACTGTTCACTTTCAGCTAACAGAACAGTTAGTAAGAAAAGAGTAAATTAAAATGTCCAGATTGTGTTTGTGTGTGTCCTTCTTTAACCTCTAAATAGTAGTCTCGTCACACCTGTCATTCTTTTTCTTCCTGGATCCTTAGTCCTTGATTGACAAAACAGTCAGTAGCCATCACGCCTAGTGGTATCTTCTAAGGCAGCAACAAACTGTCCTCATTTTGCTCGGTCGGTGGCCATTCTTCGTGCCGTGCCCCAACTCTGGTTCATGCTTTGCATCTCAGCCTTCACTGATCTCCGCCAGGTTGTCTTTGGTCTGCCTCTCTGTCGCCGTTCTGCTGGGGTCCAAAGCATAGCAGTTCTGGTGATGATGTCAGGTTCCTTTCTGATATCTGGCATGGTGTGACACAACAACAACAAAATAAAAACCAAACAATTAAAAAAAACAAATAAAACAAAACAAAAACCAGTAAACAAAGTGAAAAAATCGATTAAACGAACAAAAATGTGGCACGGGGTGAGGTGTAATTGAAAATAAATCTTAGTCCAAGAGGTTCTCATTTTTTTATGTCCAAGTCTGTGCAAGTTATAACTTCTCAGACATAAACAGAGGATAAAGTCACTTAAATAATAATAAAATTTGTATTGCCCTCACGTAGTGTATATTGTTTGGAAGTTACTTGACGCGACCGCTGTAACTTTTTCGAAACTAGGTTGAATAAGTCGCCTAACTCAGTGAGAGAAAATTCAGAAAGGGCAACACTGACTGTAATAGTGTAGGCAGGGTCGGCTCGTTCTTAAAGGTTAGTGGAGCATATCCCTACCTAAACTTAGAAACGAATATTTCATTTTCTAATAGTGAAATATAACAAGTCTCCGTAAATATATGAAAGCAGCTATGATTCTTCAATGAATCTCACTTTCACTAACTCTCTTGCTACTATTCTATCCCATTCCCACTTCCTTATTGCGCGTGCTTCGTCTTCTGATCCTTTCTGAACTCATGGGATTACAGAAAGCCATACCCAAGAGTGCGAAATAATTGTTTAGCAAAAAAGTCACGTTTAACAAATCTTGATGCCACAACGCTGGGGATAATATGCTTAAATACGAATGCGCACAATATCTCAGTGGGGACAATGGATGCACGGCTAAGATAACTACAGCTGTCTTTTCTTGATATTTGTGGTGTTACTAATTAATGTTAACAAGACAACTCTTAGATTTGACCCTCATTTTTACAATTAACAAAGTAGACTGAAAAAA
>JAMPIV010007306.1:0-135000 GCA_024509875.1 Oreohelix idahoensis | reverse complement strand
CTGTGTTCAGTGCCATTTTCTATATATATTTCGGTTTCCCACTACCTATCTTACCCTGGAGGTTCAAGAATAAGGACTGCCTTGTAATGCTATATACTGACTTTCACAATGTGTCCTTTCCAATGCCAACGCCTTTTTCGCACCTCTTGTTTCACAGGTACTTGTCTGGTTCTTTCTGTCAGTTCCCATTGGCGATCTTGCCATAGCTTTTCACTTCTTATTTTCTGTGCACACACCTGTTTATGAAAGTTTAATTTGGTTGTCTTTTTTGTTATGACACCATTGATGTTTGCGTTGAAGATTATTTTAGTGTTGGATTTGATTCTCGAAATGCTCAATTGTTAGGCCTAAGTCATTTACCATTTCAGTAGCTGGCAAACACAAGCACACACTACTAACTGGCGAGAGCCAAAACGCTGCTGGATCTATAGCAACAAGAACTCTCACCTTTTTTTGTTTGTTAGTTTCAGTTTTTAGTTTTTAGTATCGACAAAGAATTACCAAACCCGACATCTGTCGTTAACGATAATGGTTTGTAGTACCCTTTTCCGACTGGGATCACTAGTTTCACTTTCACTTCGAAATTCTGGCATTTGACCGATATAACTTGGTAGCGCCTTGCCAGGTTGTATAGATACGCAAATTAAAAGGAAAAACGAAGGTAGTTCGGCATGCTAGTAGAGTATCATAATTATTAAAAATGTTGACTGCTAGGAAATTGCATAATAAATATTATTACTATTTTTAATAATAAAAGTTATAACGTAAATTTGTGGAAGTCCTATGCTCCACGGGGAATCGAAGATCATTGATGAAGATAAAGTGTCGCTGATTAGTAAAGTTTTGTCACAAACAAATTCTTCGACTTCGGCAAACACGAGCGTGGAAATAGAAATGGTGCTAACACATTTCGGAGATTTCTGGTTATATGTCCTCTTACTGAAAGCCTTGTATGCTAATTCTGGTAAGTATTTATCGACCTTACTTAATTAAATGCCTGTATAATGTCGTTAAGTAATTTTTACAATATGTGTTCTTAATACTGTTGTTGTTGTTTGAGTATTCTTTGTATTTAAGTCATCGTCTTCGCTTTCATTTATCCGTTACAAGTAGATGAGGACTGCAGTAAGAGGAGGGTGGGGGTAAAACATAAAAATTATACATCTAACGATGACATAAAGTTGAATAAACTTGCCTATGTTACGACCTCAAGGCCTTCGTCAGGAACAAATGAACGAAAACTGGTCACGGTCAAGATCTTCTTCATACATAGCAAATGACAACGGCCACGTTCATCTATGGGTTGTAACATTTGTTATTTATTTCTCATGAGTTTCACTTAGTTCTCGGTTTCTTTCCCTTCTGTTTTGGTTCTTTTGCCCCTGACAAAAAGACCCACGTGCCGTAAGAAAGACAACGTTCTTTTTCTATTGTCACAATAAACCGTATTCATTCATTCATAACCCTCCACTCCCAAAGGAGCATAGGCCTTCAACAAACACATGCCAAGTCCTCCTGTCACGTGCCATCATCTCAAGTTCTTTCCACGTTCTCATCATTTTCACTTGTTTCCAGCTCTCTACTCCATGTGATTCTTGGTCTACCTCTGCCTCTCTTGCCCTGGGGGTTCCAGAACAAGGACTGCCTTGTAATGCTATCAACAGGTTTCCTCAGTGTGTGTCCTGTCCATCGTCTTCTTCTCATCTCTTGTTCCACTGGCACTTGTCTAGTTCTTGTCCTCAGTTCCACGTTGGTAACATTGTCATACCATTTTAATCCCTCTATTCTACTCAAGAACCCATTTATGAAATTCTGTAGCTTTTTGGTTGTTGTCTTTGATGTTCTCCATGTCTCCGAGCCATACAATAGGACTGACTTCACATTTGAGTTGAAGATTGTTATTTTCGTGTTGGATCCGATTTCTCTTGATCTCCATATATTTCCCAATGCAATGAAAGCTCCTCTTGCTTTTTGTATTCTTATTTTGACATCACTGTCTGTCCCTCCAACTTTGCCTATATTGCAGCCAAGATATGTGTACGATTCTAAATCTTGTATCAGTGTTTCTTCAAGTTCAACCCTGTTATCATTACCTGCATTTATTCTCATTATTTTTGTCTTTTCCCTGTGTATTTTCAGACTCAATTGCTGTGACCTCTCATCGAGTGTTTTCAATGTGTCCTGCATCTGATTACGGTTATGGGACAGAAGAGCCAAGTCATCAGCAAAATCCAGATCAACCAACTGCTTAGTCAGAGTCCACTGGATTCCATTTCTGTTGTGTGTTGTCGATGATCTCATAACCCAGTCTACTGCTAGTAAGAAAAGAAATGGAGACAAGAGGCATTCCTGTCGCACTCCTGTTCTTATCCCAAACGGTTCTGTAAGCTGTCCTTCGTGAAGAACTCTGCATGTCATGTCTTCATATGTTTTCTTTATTAAATTAATGACCTTCAGGGGAATTCCATAATGCCTCATCAATTTCCAAAGTGATTCTCTGTCTACACTGTCAAATGCCTTTTCGTAGTCCACAAATCCGATGTATAATGGTGAATTCCATTCCAGACTTTGTTCAACTAATATTCTCAAAATTGCTATCTGGTCTGTACATGATCTGTTTTGTCAAAAACCTGCTTGTTCATCTCTCAGTTTCTTGTCTATGGAGTCTTTTAATCTCTCAACGATAATCCTGTTTAATACTTTTCCTGGCACTGATAGTAAACCGTATTACTTGGTTTTTTTTTTTAATAGCGAGGCGCGTCCCGTTCAACTAGCGGTTATATTAAGGCGCATGTCCAAATATAAAAGACCTTTAGGTCTGGAGAATTGTTAGAATTTTATTATTACTTGCATTTGTTTACCACACCATTTATATTTCATTAATTGTCGGCATTTCTTATAGTGATACTAATGTAAAAGGAGACTGGGCAGCACAGTTCATGTTATTAATACTCCTACGTTGTGCATCAGAATTTAAATTTTAAAAAACCTATTTAGAAGGTAATAATGTAAATATTCCTAAAATACAACGTACACAAGAGAACATATGTAGTGTCCATTTTCTTGATATACGACTTTTTTTCATTTATATTTAGCAGAGTTTCTTTTGAAATGCATTGCTGCTAAGTATGAATAATTATATCTATCTTAGAATTATACCTAGCAGTTTATGAATAGATTTCACTACATATACAGTCAAGCGACTCTGTACAGTATACAATATAATATGCAGTAAACATTTCTCTAAGTTATAACTGATCAAAATAATTAAATTTAGGGGGTTAAAAATAATTCGGAGGTATGGCAAGGAAGGGATACATGTGTCCCATTTCGCAAAAATAATTATTGATATTGCGGTCGATTTTATCGTCCATGTTGATAATGATACGAAGATGTAGTAATTAAAGGTTTATTTCAAATTCTGTTGAAATGTATGTGTTTGCATTTTTCTTATATTGTACATGCAGCAGAGGCAAACTATTATTCAGACCCATCGTTTTTTTTTTTTTTTTACAGGTTACTAATTTGTGTGCTTAGAAGCTAGACGTTTACATCAAGAATTATCTAGAATATATGTTTCTAGTAGAGAACCCATATATATATATATATATATATATATATATATATATTATATATATATATATATATATATATATATATATATATATATATATATATATATATATATTGAAAGTATTGTCTCCCCTGCTCTGCAGTAATGGTCCAACAATGGTCTAACTTAAGAGTATAAAAATTAATGTCTTCAAAGGAATTAACTTTCATTTAAGATTAATCTTGGCAGAGATATTAACAAAAGAATGATGCTTCTACTTCTGGGAGTCTCATCGGATTTTAAAGAAAAAAAAAGGCATAACAACTGAGATCATCTAAGCTGTCATGAACTTATTATTTTCCCACCCCTTCTGTGAGGAAAATGTTAACTTGTATTTTCTGAGGCCACCCCCCCCCTCTTTTCCTCCTCTTCCCCCCCCCCCCCCCCCCCCCCCCCCCCCACCGCCCCCCTCCCCAGCTGAAGGTGATTCAGAAACTATTATGTTTTCTAGCTTTGTGTATTAAAACAAACCCTGAGTCATCCGGGTGCAAGTTCACTCAATATGATTAAATCAACTATAAATTTATACTTACATATAACAAGTTTAATAATCAATTATTGGTTAACAAGGTTGAAATAAATAAAGTTATTTTAACAAGGAAAATAATTAATTAATTTTAATCATAATAGGATGATATTAAATTTTGGTGGATAAGAGAATAAAATTGGAAATGTCCTTTGGCTGTTCTTGTTTGCTACTTAGCTGACGGTGTGGGGTCATTTGGCGTCTGCTTCAGTCGCTGTTGGCTCTTACATGTCTTTTGGACTGGTCCTTCTCCTCAGCAGTCAAAGCTCATGGCAGTAGAACGTCCATTGCAACAAGGCCGGGGTAACTACTTAGGTTATCCAGGCAAGAGTCTTCAAGACCCGTCTGATGTAGGCGTCTATCGTCGACAGATGGCAACTTGTACAACAAACTAAGAGGAAACAAACGCCTCTTTTTAAGTATTGGTCTCCTGATATGAGCTATATGTATATAAATGTACCTATAAAACTTACTAAAGTATTAGTATAGTAAATATATACACCATGATATTATCATCACTCCCTGCTCCCTCTGGAACATGGGGCCACATTTATTATTAGTTCTTGAAAGGATACCCGCAGGAAGTAGTCACCAGCTCTTGCAGTGTTGGTCCATGAGCCGAATCATTTTAAGTGAAGTACACTGTCCTGTCTTATACTGGAATCCTAATTCTATTCGTTATTATGGATGCCTGAGATTTCTCATTGACGAGATGGAAATTCAGTGAAGTAGTCTTACATTGCTGTAGGTCATAAGGGACATTTTGCTCCGACGCACAGTAAAAAAAAAACGGTTTGTGTGCTGTGGCGACAGGGTAGAAGAAAGGATAGATAGAAGAAATAAAAGAGAGTACCAATCTCTTCCACAGTGTCTTTTGGCTCGCTGTAAGTGATAGTCCGACACTTGTAAGAAGAAATGTTTCAGGAGACTGAAATTTAAACTCTTCTCAGTTAAGCAAAGAAGCAAATCCCATCAAGGATCCCGAGAGTATGTTAGGTCTTCAGCCACACTTCCCCTGAGGTACTGATATGGCTCATGAGACCCCCAGCTGGTAATTAAGATAATGATTAACAAAAAACAGTTAACTACCAAGCAATACAGAACATATAGTGAAAAGAAAGAAACAACAGTGGAATTCGTTTCTATTAATTTATATATATTAGAGCAAGCTAAATTGGTTACAGATAAATAATAATAATAATAGCCCCTTCAGTCATAACTGACTATGGGAATGCGCCCCTGAGGTGGCAGCCCTCAGCTGCTTATTTTCCTGGTGCTCCTTTCGACGTTTTCTCCTCACCTCTGCTTCTTGTGTGAGCCTCTCTTCGCCCAATCTGAGGTGGTGCCGTAAATAGCATCGCCACTTAGTGCGATCGGCAGCTTCATCCTCCCATGTTGCTGGATCAATGTCCAGTGCCCTCATATCTCTCTTGCACACATCTTTGAACCTCAGCTGTGGTCGCCCAACTGTTCTCTTGCCATCTGCTAATTGTCCGTAGAAGATATCTTTTGGGATGCGACCATCTTCCATGCGGCGAACATGGCCAAGCCAGCGAAGTCTGCGCTGTCTAAGCAGCGTATACATACTTTGGAGGCCAGCACGTGACAACACCTCGGCATTTGTCAATTTATCTTTCCACGAAATGCCGAGGATGCGGCGTAGACACCGCAAATGGAAGATATTGAGCCTTCTTTCTTGCTTAGCATAGGTCGTCCAGGTCTCGCTGCCATATAGGAGTGTGCTGGTGACGCAGGCATTATATACCGCAGCTTTGGTCTTCATTGTGAGTTTAGAGTTTCCCCAAACACGCGATGTGAGGCGGGCAAAGGTAGCTGCAGCTTTGCCAATGCGGCTGTCGATTTCTGTATCCAGTGAGAGTTTGTCATTGATGGTAGACCCTAGGTATGTGAAGTGGTGCACCACTGCCAATTCATAGTTATCGATAGTGATAACTGGTGCAGCACCCACATCCTGACTCAACACATTCGTTTTCTTTAGACTTATTTTGAGGCCAAAGTCCTTGCATGCTTTAGTGAAGCGATTCGTCAAGCTCTGAAGCTCCTGTTGGCTTTGAGTGACAACTGTAGCATCATCAGCGAACAACAAGTCTCTTATAGTGACCCTTCTGATTTTTGTTTTTGCCTTCAGCCTTGAAAGATTAAACAGACGGCCATCTGACCTAGTGTGAAGGCATATTCCTTCAGTTGCATCTCTGAATGCATGTTTCAAGAGTAAGGCAAAGAAGATTCCGAAGAGGGTCGGAGCCAGAACACAGCCTTGTTTAACGCCACTTCGTATATCAAAGGGCTGTGACGTGCTTCCAGCATATTGGACTGTTCCCTTCATGTCGTCATGGAATGACTTTATCATTTCCAGCATTTTAGAAGGGCAGCCTATTTTCAGGAGGATTTTAAAGAGTCCATCCCTACTAACCAGGTCGAATGCTTTTGTGAGGTCTATAAAGGCGATATATAATGGTCTTTTCTGCTCTCTTGATTTTTCCTGAAGCTGGCGGAGAGAGAAGATCATGTCTGTTGTTGATCTGCCAGCTCGGAATCCACACTGTGCCTCTGGATATATGCGCTCAGCTAACTTGTGTAGTCGCATTAAGATGACTTTGGCAAAAACTTTACCAACAATACTAAGAAGAGAGATGCCTCTGTAGTTATTGCAATCACTTCTGTCTCCTATTTTTTTATACAGTGTTACAATCTTGGCATCTCGCATGTCTTGAGGAATAGTTGTTTCTTCCCAGCACTGGCACAGCATCCTATGCAGGGGATGTAATAGCGTGCTCTTACAGCATTTGATTAAATCAGGGGGAATCCCATCACTGCCTGGTGCTTTGCCAGAGGCCAAGCTATCAATGGCCTTACTGAGTTCCTCTAATGTTGGTTCGGCATCCAGCTCCTCCATAGTTGGCAGACTATTGACAGCATCAAGGGCTGCAGGCGTAACGGTATTGTCTCTAGCGTAAAGCTCAGAGTAGTGCTCGACCCACCTCTCCATCTGCTTACCCTTATCGGTTAGCTTCTCTCCGCTGATGGTTTTTAGCGGTGCCGTCTTACTTTTATGGGAGCCAAGTGCTTTCTTTATACCGTCATACATTTGTCTAATGTTGCCTGTTTGCGCTGCGATCTGGATGCTCTCACTGAGCTGGAGCCAATAGTCATTTGCACAGCGTCGAGCAGTTTGTTGAACTTTGCTTCTCGTAGCCGTCAGGATCTGTAGGGTTCTAGCACTCGGTGAACGTTTGTATTCATTCATAGCACTGCGCTTAGCTTCAATAACAGGTGCCATCACATCTGATGAAGCGTCAAACCAGTCATTTGACTTTGCTGTTTTCTTACCAAAGGTGGCAAGTGCAGTACTTTGAATGGTGTTCCGTAGATGCTCCCAGTTCTCTGTAATAGTATCACCATGCTGAGGGCTACTGAGCACTTTCTTGAAGGTCGCAGTGAATTGAGCGATCATGAAAGGGTCTGACATCTTGCTGGTATCAATGCGTGGTTTCCCTTCATGTCTGACACGATAGAGTTTTCCTTGGGTGTGCTCTGATTTGGCAGCACACGAATGAGTGATCTGTGTCACAGTTTGCACTATGGTACCAAACCTGCCCAGACATGAAGGCCATGAAACATTATCGGCACCCACTCTAGCGTTAAAGTCACCAAGGAGAACAAGCTGTTCTTGCCTAGGTATGCTTTTGATTACTGCTGCTAGATTCTCGTAGAACTCATCTTTAGCTTCTGAGGCAGAGTATAGAGTAGGAGCATACACACTGACAAGGGTAATGGGACCTGTGCTAGTTTGCAGGCGGAGCGTTAACAGGCGTTCTGATCCATTCTCGCCTGGTTCAACCATGTTAGTTAGCGATTTTTTGACCGCAAAACCTACTCCGTGTTCTCTAGCTTTATTAAGATCTTTCCCTTGCCAATAAAATGTGTAGTCCTTCTCGCTCACCGTTCCAGAGCCCGCCAGGCGCGTTTCCTGAAGTGCAGCTATATCCACCTGAAGTCGTTTAAGCTCATCATTAATTATGGCTGTCTTCCTTACATCGTTTACATCCTGTAGGTTTTCGGATAGTCCAGTCAACATAGTCCGGACGTTCCAGCATCCCAATCTGAGAGTTTGCTTATTTCTATTTTTTCGATAATTGCTTGGTGCAAAATTTTCTGTCCACAGTTCGGGTTTGACCCTAATCCCCATGCATCCAATGGGGAAAGCAGACAGTGGCGAGACAACACCTTATTGACCGGGGGCTGCCCAGCTTGAAGCGGGCGATAGCTGTCTAGTGAGATCCTAGAACCTCTCCCACTGTCGGAAGTAGCCCCTGGCGCCATGCCCTACGCCAATTGGGCAAAATGCTTATAACCGGTAACTGCTACTTCCCGTGTTTTGCCGACACCTATAGGGTGAAGCTGGAGTGTCCTCTTCAGGGCGCGAGCTTGGGCACAGTTATATGGAGATCAAGCTGTTGCCCATGCAGCATGTTCCCCCTCTCCACACAGCCGGTAGATCCAAAGGAACGGCAGTAGCCGATACAGTTTGGTACCAGCCATGTCGCAGGAGTTGCCAGAATAATGTCGAATCGACATTAGACTGCCTTAGGGACTCCGACTCCGGATTTATCCTCAGGGTTTACTCCCGAAGCCAATTCCACAAATGGATATTCCCGCAAGGCAGCGGTGGTTTGAATTCAGAGTTCCTTCTCTTAGATAAGCTACCAACCAAGGATCACGAGCCCTATCTGCCCGAAGCTGCTGGTTTTAAGGCGCCAGTCGCTCGCCTTTGCCCCTTCTCCCGTCAGTGGAAACAGTTCCGCCGGGCTCAAATTGAGCCACACGTGAAGGCCTTGAGCTGGACTTGGTTGTCAGAGGCTGTTTGAGGCGCGTGCCATAGAAGTATTTTATCTGCAGTGAGAGCTTATCCTCACTACAACTCCCGGCAATAACAACGGCAATAAAAATACAGATAAACGAAAGAGAAAAATACACATATTTATATATATGGTTATATATATATACAGCACTGGGTAAAGGGAGATAAAAATAGTCTACACAAAAGTTATGTTTATTATTAGGGTACCCTTTCACGATGGCTGAGGTTTATGTCCTAATTTTAATCATGGACTGGTATGACATAAGGTCGTTTAGTGTTTGGTCCGTTCTAAAAAATGCACTTATCATGAATGATGTTGCTGCTGTATGACGTCACAATCTCATTGCAAGTTTTCTCCCCCTGGCCAAGTTGCTGGAATAGCACGTTCTGCAAGGTTTCACTACACGACTGCGAGTTTCACCTGCTTTCGTCACCACCAGAGAGCTAGGAGATAGACACAAAGGAACAATCTATTTAGCCCTCTGGTTAGAGGCATTAATTTGTCCTGAGTGCGGTCTATAAACCAGGCTCAGATATTAGTCATATTATTACATAAATGACATGGACCAATGGTGAGCGCCATTCTTCGAGCTGCAAACATATGATATTAATAGGGTAGGGGTATAGGCATACATATATCATCAACTGTTGTAAAGGCATACCAAAAATCATACCAAATTAAATACATGAATGCGGTAATGGTTACAACCATTAAATAAAAAAAGCGGGCAGGGTAGCGCAAATGCTTTCTGTAAAACAACCTGAAGGACATCAAAAGTTTACAAAAGGCATACAAAATCATATAACAGTAAATATATGCATTTGGTAATATATATCCATTACATGAAAGTAGGCAATTGACTGAAAAGCAGTGCAAACATTAACTAATGTTAATTGCATATAATGACATAATAATGGAAAGCAGTTTAAACATTCAATACAAATAATTGCATATAAGAAGATAATGCATTTAGCTCACCCGCTTTGATTCCAAGATTGAGTTTGGCTCAAAAGACGGCATATACTATATAGTTAATTCTTTGGTCCCCTGGTCTGACAGATTATATGCTAGAAGTTTCCGCCGGGGCTTGCAAAATGTGAGTAAAATATATCCGCTATAATCTTCCATATATACAGTTAACAGCGGTCGCTGAACTCAGCCAAGTCGGAAATCCCTAACCTCCTGGTCAACTGGAAATCCCCGGCTACTGTGTCATTATGCGGTCTTCACCGGGTCACTTGGAGATCCCCAACTATTTGGGTCAGTGGGCTGAGTTCACCCCGGTCACTTGACGGTATTCCCGGCTGATGGGTCATTCGACAATGAACTGGAAAATCTCCGGTATCTTGGGTCATTCCTGGAGCATTAGAAAACAAGAGAGAGAGAGAGAGAGAGAGAGAGAGAGAGAGAGAGAGAGAGAGAGAGAGAGAGAGAGAGAGAGAGAGAGAGAGAGAGAAGAGGTCGGGCGAAGAATTTCGCGACATGTGCACTCATGTTCACTCCGGCAGGATTGCATTACATTCCTGTGCGAGTGATATTTTGTTATTTCTCTCCCCTCTGCCCTTATTTGTCAACATAGAAAGCTCATTCGAAGGTCAATGTTTACATAACTTTCACACTTCAATCCGGCGGTCCATCCCTGAGGGGCTAATTGGATCACAGAAACGTGATGGTCCCACATTTGATCCTAGGTGAAAGACTAATGACGGTGTTTGCACAAGATGGGAGTAACCCTTCACAATTCTACAGAATAATAGACCTGCATATTGGAGGTGTGAATAAACCACGAAATGTCCAGACAAGACGGCCGAATTGCGCCGAGTCATTGTCTGATAACGACGGTTGAATTACGTGGGATAGGCAAGTCAGATAATCCCACAATCTGGGAGGACATGATGAAGTGTGAGAGACGTAACTTGACGAAGTAATAATCGGATGTTTACAGCCCAATTTTAGAAAAGTAACGTTTGAAATTTTGCACAAAATGAGTCATGCAAAATATTTCATCCTTAATTTAAACGTTCCAAAAAGATTGGCTGATAATTTGAGGCGCGAATAACAATTGCGCCGCTTGAGCGTTTGTCCCAACAGCCCGGAAAATCGGGGGCAGAAAACCTACAATATAATCTGACAATTTTTGCAAGTCTAGTACACCGTGAGAATCGATTGCCAAGACGACAACCAGAACTGCCAGAGTGAAGAATAAGATCGGATTTCCATTATCAGGACCGGACTTTGTTTGAGGATTTTGACAATAGAAAACTCTACTATTTTAACAAGGAAAACCGGAATCTGAGGAAACTGAAACACGGAGTCAAAGTGGAAATTCATTGTTAAAGTAACGACCCCTAAGAACATGTGTAAAAAGGTTATTCCAGTGCCTTTATTTCTCTGAGCTAAACAGTCTGTGAGCCAAGATTGACGTAAGTTGTACATTTTACATTCTATATTTTTCATTACTAACATGTGAACTAATATGTAAATATTGCCGTGTAAAAATTAATATGTGAAAATTGTTAGTCGCTGTCCAAGTCATTTGAGGCTGGCAACCTCAGCATATAAAATGGTGATTTTATGAACCACCACTGCAAGGACTGGTGACTGCTTTATTGCTAGTTTCCTGAAGAGAACTAAAAGCATAGGTAGTCCCAAGTTCCATATGGGGCAAAGAAGGAAAGAGGAAAGAAATGATGTACATTCTAATTATAATATTTACATTTAAAAACCAGTCTAAAATGTTTATGTAAACCTATTCACGTTAAAAATTAATGAAAGATTTCACGCTTTTCAACTAGTGTAGATGTATATGAAAATATACTCAATGTATATTGTGAACACTTTTCAATCAGTGTACATGTAAATGTAAACTTATTCTATCCATACTATTAACATTTTCATTTGAATGTAAAGTAAATATAAAGCTGTTCAACTTAAATGAAAAGAAAGTTTTCTGTCGAGGGATTAAGCTTAATTCTCATCGAGGGTAAAATCTGAAGTAGATGGGATGGTGGAATATGAAGATGGGGACACAAAAGTATGTGTCGGGAAACGCAATACCCGGAGGGTATTTGTTTCTATTGTTTTACCATACTAGTTGGTGGTACCAGTGAAAATCTCTGGAACAAAGTGAGGGTAGAAGTGGCTTGACATCGAGCTAGACACCACCGTCAGAGGGTCTTAGAGACGTGGAACCAGCGTTGTAGTTACTCCCTGATCTTACTTGGAACGTGCGGTGCCTTTAATCTTGACCAAAGACGCGAGAACTCTGGTGACGTATCTGCAAAGAACCCAAAATCTCAGTGTTACCTGTGAGTTTTCTTTACTGGACTGACATTGACAAGGATGTTGTCAGGGCTGTCGGGCTTACAACATGTGGCCGACGTATTTCTTTGTAACGCGAATATGGTGTGGGCCGTTTAACTTTGGCGTATGTTGATGATCTGAATAATAATGATGGAACCCGATAACTCTGGATGGGTCAACACAGAATGATCAACTGGTAACGTATAAACTCTGCACTCGTTGGAAGAGTTATTGACGATAACATATTTTATTCTTGACGAGACTTATAACAGTAGTTCAGAACATCTTCAGTAGCATAGACATGGCACACATGTACATAGCAAGATTAAATTCACCAGAGGCGTTGACTGACTACACTAACCGTTACCACGTCAAGGTTAACGGATTGGTAGTATACGTGGTTCTGACGAAGTGACCATGTTAATATTCTTTACGTAGTTATTTATATTCCTTTACGCTTCAATCAGCTCCTAGCGTTAGAGGGACGCACTAGCAACTTGACATTTCTGGCTAAATATTCAAATTATGAGCTTCTTGGCATAGCTCCCTCAAGAAGAGTGTATTCAACTTTCAGATGATCGTAATTACTACATATTCATGTCTTCCCTTGACTTGGGTAAGAACACCATAATCAATCACGTCTATACCCGATGCTAGTTATCTCGATTTGCCTCCAGTACGTTGCCCGGATAGCAACAAATCACCGCGACAAACCGCGGCAACCCGTTTAAGAATGGTGCACGGTCGTACGCAAATAATTAAACATATAATTAACCTAGATGCGCCCAAATGTGCGTCTACAAAATACTAGACGCACTTGTGAGGATCTCAAACATTTAACTCCCCCTCTATGAATATAAAATAACTTAACACCCAGCGAGGGAAGAAACTACCATTTGCAGCTAAGTCAAACCTGAAAGCTGTCAAGTGACTTCTTACATAAAACACCAATCCATCACACGATGATGAGTATTTTGTGTTAAGACCTATTCAATTTTTTTTAAACTGTTGAAATTTAGTTGATTATTAAATTTGTTATTTGTAAATATACAAATTTAACGTCGATTTAATCGTTTTGAAGGTACTGCATGTTTGTCTCAGTCAATTTACTAAAGACACTCTAAACAGAGCTATATCAGTAGTTGGTAATAACAGCGAAGTCAATTTGCAGGATCCGTTATATCACTCCTCGTGCCTCAATCTTTAACAAGATTGTTATCTTCCTAGATCCCAGTTTCTCCAAGCCTTCCCATCTGGTCATGTCCGCAAGATTAGCACCTTATCTAAAATTTCTGTCTGAGATCCAGGTTAGACAACATGGCAACATAGTTTCGTCGTATTGTTTGCTGGCCATGTTGACGAATCAAATGTTCGTTAAATACCTTCCCCTTCAAATTTTTGGGTTTAACAATAAGAACGTCGCTAAATGTAGACTTTTAATCCGTCTGGTTAGCGGTTAAACAAACAACCACGTCGAGTAGTCAGGTATCCGATGGGAGTGACAAGATATGATAAGATAACCTTGATAGATGAGAGCGAAAAATTGTTGTATGGAGCGGTTGAGAAAAAAAGAAAAGCAAGGACAAAGGAAAGTGTTAAAATAGATTACAGGAAAATGTAACATTCGAATATACGATTCGTCACACACACACGCACGCACACACACGCACACACACAGTAGCGGGTCTACATTTTGGGGGCCCTGAAGCTTGAACTTTTGGAGGGGCCCCTTTTATTAAAAAAAATTAAAAATTATGAGGATGGGAAAGTGTGACAGATGAAAAACTCAGCACACCTTGATCGATCCATTTCATTCTCATCGGCGCCCCTCATTTCTTTTTCAATCAAAACAACAACGTGGGTTTCCCTCGTTTGCTAATTAAGCATGCCCAGTTAAACACGTGGAAGCCAGGTTTCTCTATCACCATCTTTCCGATTCCTAGTTTAGCCACGCCTCCTGTCTTTGTTTCAAGCCCTATGAACTCGGATATTTAGATTCATAAACTGTCTTTCCTTTTAAAAGGGGTTACCTGCTGTCAGGATTACGTCAGCACGTCAGCGCCTGGTCACTGAACACGGGGAGGGCGGGTCAACGGGTTTTTGTAGCTCGCTAAGAGAGAACAGGTCGTTAATTGCAAATAAAGGGGGCATTAACCAATTACCGTTTCTCATCCTTTTGATCGCGGCCCAAGAGTCGTAAATGCTCACAGAGTAAGACGGGATCAAAAGGCGCCGCTCGTCCGAGAATGGAATCTTCGGGCGGCGAGGGCGCGAAAAAGAGCCTTCTTTCGCTATTCGAATAAATCTCTCAGAAACGGGCAGAGGTGTAAAATTTGACATGTAGCTAACGAATTCCATCCATTTAATATATATTGAAACCTCCTAAAATTCAAGTTGTCAGTTGCTATCAAGATTTCTGGAATGGTGTAGCGCGCATTTTTGGAGTCTTACTTATTGGATTTCCTATAGAAATAACGTGGAGATTTACTTTAGTTTCTTGATTTGCGGTAATAATATTATTAGCATTTAAGTGTTTTAACGTGTTAAGTTCATTATATTTCACTGGGATTTTTGTGTTAATTTAAACATATTAAATAAACATATAGCAAAGTTCTCCAGATGTAAACTAAAATGTAATTACCCGTTATTCCCGAGTAAGAAATGCGTTAAATAATTATAAGACGCTAGGCGATCGAATTTGTTAAATAACAATATATTTATATTTCATCGTGTGTAAATTCTAAGTAACTAATATTCATAACTAGTGTTAAAAGTGATATATTAGCTAAACACTCGTGGTGTTTTTTTAATATAAATAATTAAATACCGGAGTGGTTTTACAGGTCTTACCTAAACGCGGGTGTTAGAATATAATTATAGTATGATTACCTGTTATCTATTCTCTTTTATATAGGCTGATCATACCTTTGCGATCCAGCGGTTCTTATAGAGATGTATGGTCAGATGTCTTATGGCATCCCAATTATATGTTCCTAAACAAACAAACATTGCCGGTGAAAAAATCTGATGTTGGAGACCCTTTGAGGTCCACCTTCTCCATCCATGAGAGCGGTTAAATAACAAGAACACTGCTATGTAAAATTTTTGTTAAATGTTAAGTTAAACTGGAACGTTACAATGCCAGAAGATTTTTCCATCTTATCCGTATAAATTGTCCTGGCCTAATGAGGCAGAGCTTACAGCACTAATTTTCTTTAAACAAACCCATATGACAGTAAAATTTTCCTACCACCAAATTATACAGAGAGAATTCACGGGTCATACCCAGCTATTTCCTTCCGAGAACAGCCTGGGAGTAACATTCTGCTGTTTTTTTTCCGCATTCACTACGACGGAGAGAGTCACAGCCACAGGAGGCTAGCCCACTCTGCGAAAAACTATATTAACTTATAAATTTCCAGGACAGTGTCACCACCTAGAAAACGTATCCCAAACCAATACCTGAGTAGTAGGGTAGGCGCAAAACGGTTAGATTTCAGGTGGTGGCGCGTGACTTTTATATAGTAAAATACTCCGATCGATTTCAGGTGGTGCCGCGTCAGGTGGTGGCGCGTGACTTTTATATAGCGATATATTTTAGCCGGGGTGACTTCCTCTGACGATCAGACGCATGACTTGTAATATAGCAATAAATTTGTTCGATAATGGCGGGCGTGTTGTTTATACAAAATACTTAGACAATATATATAAAAAATAAAAATAAAGAAAAAGCGACAATGACGGAAAATATAAAAAAAATCAATAATGGCGGGTTAGTAGGTTACTAAGGGGGTTTTTGAAGCGAGTGGGGGCTTTTTGTGCTGGCGTGGGTGACGACGTATGTTGCGATGTAGCTGGCGGGGTGGGTTAGGGGGATTTTTTTTGTGATGTTGGGTGTGTTATTTAGACATATACCAAAAATATATATAAAAAATATAAAAAAGCGATAATGACGGAAAATATAAAAATCAATAATGACGGGTTAGTAGGTAACAAGGGGGTTTTTGAAGCGAGGGGAGGTTTTTTGTGTTGGCGAGGGTGACGACGCATGGGTGTAATGTAGCTGGCGGGTGTAGGTTAGGGGGGATTTTTTGTGTGATGTTGGGTGTGTTATTTAGACACACACACATATATATATATATATATATATATATGTATATATATATATATATATATATATATATATATATATATATATATATAACATATAAAAAATCGATAATGGCGAGTAGGTTACTAAGGGGGTTTGTGAAGAGAGGGGAGTCTTTTTGTGTTGGCGGGGGGGAGGACGCACGGGTGTGTGTACAATTACCATTTTTTGTGTAGGTATTTTAATTGTTATGTGTTTTTGTATTGTGTGTTGGTGTGCTTGTTTATACATATATACATACAATATATAAAAAATATAAAAAATCGATAATGACGGAAAATATAAAAAAATCGATAATGGTTGATTAGTAGGTTACTAAGGGGGTTTTTGAAGCGAGTGGAGTCTTTTTGTGCTGGCGCGGGTGACGACGCACGGGTGTGTACATTTTGGGGTGTAGCAGGCGAGTGTGCCAGCATTGAGAGGTGGGAGTGAAGTGTTAGAGACGTCACTATACTAGAACCAGCATCGAGAGGTGGGAGTGAAGTGTTAGAGACTTGACTAGGACCAGCGTTGAGAGGTGTGAGTTAAGTGTTAGAGACTACACCAGGGACAGCAGCGAGAGGTGGGAGTGAGGTGTTAGAGACGTCACTATACCAGGTCCAGCATCGAGAGGTGGGAGTGAAGTGTTAGAGACTTGGCTATAACAGCTCCAGCAGTTAGAGGTGGGAGTGAAGTGTTAGAGACTTGACTATACCAGGTCTAGCATCTAGAAGTGGTAGTGAAGTGTTAGAGACCTGCCTATACTAGGTTTAACATCTAGAGGTGCGAGTGAACTGTTAGAGCTCTAGAGGTGGGAGTGAAAGAGATGTGTCACTATACTAGGGCCAGCGCCTAGAGGTGGGAGTGAAGTGTTAGAGACTTGACTATACCATTTTTATGTGTAGGTATTTTAATTGTTATGTGTTGTATTGTGTGTTTGTTTATACATATATACATACAATATATATATAAATATAAAAAATCAATAATGACGGAAAATATAAAAAATCGATAATGACGGGCTAGTAGATTACTAAGGGCTGTTTTAAGTGAGAGCGTGGGGGGTTATTGATTTTGACTGGTTGGAATGATGACTCATAGATATGTTGAGGTGTAGCGCTGGAGTAATAATAATAATAATAAATTCTTTAAGCGCCAAACACGGCGCATAAGGCAGAAACCAGTGCTCTCCAGGTTGTTCGTTGTGACGCCACTCCTCTTAGCTCTTGCACATTATTTAGGCCCAACGTTCTTCCTTCTCTTATTATTGTTCTTCTGAGTGTTTCTTTTGGTCTTCCTTTTTTCCGCTTACCCTCAGGAACCCAAGTGAGCGCCTGTAGTGGTATTCTGTTGTTTTGCATTCGTAGGACATGACCGATATATGACCATCGTCTTTTCCTTATATAGTCGGAGACATATTTCTGCCTAGAGTCTTCTCTTATTTGTCGATTAGTCTTGAATTCTTTCCAACTGATGTTCATGAGTTTTCTAAGACATTTGTTCTCGAATGTATTCAGCTTGTTCTCCAATGATTTTGTTATTTTCCAACTCTCACAGCCGTATGTTAACTGGAGTAAGACAATGTAAAAGCGGTGGGGTATAGGTGGTATTGGTTTTGTTCTTGTCTGGTAATTTTGTGTGTAGGTATTGTAATTGTTGTGTGGAGTAGTGTAACTGGTGGGTTTGGGTTTTTGGGTGGTTGTGTTGTGTATGAGTCGGCCTTGTGTTGGCGAGTACAGATAAAAGACTAGCTATTTCGAAGAAATTTATTTTGAACAAGTGGGGATAGGATATTTTGAAAAAAGCCTTCTTGGAAAAGGACATTTTTTATTTTGCAAGTGGAGAGTATATTTTGACAACGGTAAGAAAATATTTTGACAACGGTAAGAAATATGGGACAAGTGGATGAAATATTTTGACTAGTGGAAGATTTTTTTTTTGCCAAAAGTGAGTCAAATCGGAAAAATATTTTGGCCACAACGGTAAGAAAACTATTTGACAAGTGAAAGTATATATTCTGACAAGTGGAAGAAATTTTTTTTGCCAAGTGGAAGAACCAATATTTTGACAATGGTAGAATTATTTTGACAATGGTAAGAAACATATTTGACAAGTTCCCGGAAGAACAGATATTTGACAAGTGCAAGAATTTTTTTGCAAGTGGAAGAAAAGGATTTTGGACTCATACGGTAGAATGAAATATTTTGACATCGGTAAGACAAAATCTATTTGACAAGTGGAAGAAATTTTTTGCCAAGTGGAAGAAAATATTTTGACATACGGTAAGAAATATTTTGAGCAAATCGGTAGAAGGAAACCCTATTTGACACGTGGAAGAATACTATTTCTCAAGTTGAAGAACTTTTTTTTTGAGCAAGTGGAAGACATATTTTGACACCGGTAAGAAATATTTGACACCGCAAGTCGAAGAAATATTTTGACAAGTGGAAGAAAATATTTAAAGCTCAATAAGTATTTGACATAGCTGATTTATTTACGCGAACCACACAGGTTGGACCCTTTTGCGCAGGCAACTGGGAGATTAAACGAGTTTTGGGACCATCTTTGCTGCTTGGAAGAAAAACTTTCTCTAATCGCTTTTACTAAAGTTTGAAAATTGCAGGACAAAACGTCCTAGATACCGAAGTTTGATAACTGGAACAAATTACTTAGTTACATTTATTTAATTCTTCTACATTTCCGTGGTCATCCATATTTGAACCGCTTGGGAGACAATATAAAAGAATTGGCGGGATCACAGGGGGGGGGGTGGAGGGGTAGATGTCGCCGTGTGAAAAAAAAAATATTTGAACAAGTGGAAGGGGAGTGAAAACGAGGGGAGTTAGTCGCGGGGGGAATTTGAACACCGGAAGAAATATTTTGACGGTAGTAATGTTTCTTTTATGAAATTTCTATAAATATTGATCGATTGTGTTTTGAACTTTCTCCAAGTGACGTGAACAGAAACCACCGGTAAGAAATATTTGCAAGGGTTAGTCTTACAAAGGTTAAAATGTTAGTCTTACATAGGGCGCATCCAGTAAATCGCGTTGCAGATAGGCTTTTTTTTGCGTACAAAAACTACCACATACGCAAAACTTAGATGCCTACAATGTTAGATTTTTTATTACGCTTTTCCGTAGATAGCTTTATTTAGCCCTGAACAATATAAAACGTCACCGTGTGACTCTATGGTACCGGAATTTTATATTAACGAGTCATGGTTTACGCGCGATGTTTTGCGCGGGCAAATCAATCGGGTTTCTTTCTAGTGGAGGGTTTTTTTTTTTTAAAACGCACGTGTGGTTTTAGACCTTTATTAAACATGGATGAAAATAGCCTCGACATTGTTTCAGTTACAGCTGCAACACTAAGAGATTGTCTAGTTGTCGTCATAATCTAGTCTGCATATGGGATATATCTCTACGGGAACCTCTTTGTGTTCAGTAAAAAAAAACTGTCTATTTGGTGAACCTTGTCCAACAGCATTGGCATTTGACAGTATTTTTTTATTGTTGGAGAAAACGGCTGTGTGCTGGGGGTCACTTACATATCCCTAGATGGACATTGGGGTGAGTAGACTTATTACTCATGATATAATATAAAATAATAAAAAAAAAACCACGTGGGACCAGAGCCAATCTCAATATGTAATTACATTCACGCCCCAACAACGGAAATTCCTGTCATATTTTTTTAATCACAAGAATAGTTATCTCCGACAATTACAAAAAAAAAAACGCCACCTTCACCACGCTATATTCTCCTCACTAGTACACACAACACAACACAAAAAACCAAAAATCATCCCACCACACACCCCCCCACCCATCTCTTCCTATAAACTGAATTAACTTTTTTATTTTATAATTTCCTCTTTTTTTATTCTATAGCGGGTAGGAAAAAGGGAATTCCTCAGTGAGTGCTTCTATAAATTCCTTCTTCTCAAGTCAAGTTAGCAACATAGTTGCATGAAGGTTTTGGAACAAAAAACCCCCCACCATGTTCATGTAAGAGGGTAAAAGCACAACTCCTTTCCAATAAAAATGTTTAAAGCTACGTCCCAAATCACTCACCGTTGTTTTGTAACAAGACCACAACACATCCACATTACCCCCCTCACAGCGACCAAATCTGATGAGATCCTGTTGGATACTGTACCTACACCTAAACTTTCATGAAATACACAAAAATCTCCTGTTATTGCTTAAGAATACACTACCTCTACAATAATTGGTCAATCTACACAAGTCTGCGGTGTGACCTCTTTAAAAGTGACAGTGAAAAATCATCATCTAAGCGCTCCTGTAACGTTTTTATTTTATCGTGTGAAGTTATGTGCGCATGCGCACCCGTCTTCGGTGATCTGATAAATATACATCTAGCGTTTATACAGCGTCGAGCTGGCTCCTAAATATTATAGAAATAATGGCTTAACAAAACTATTTAAAACACTACAGATAACCAATAGTGGTTTTACACTGTGAAAAGGACTATCAAACCAAGAAAGCTAACACCAATTAGTGGTAATTCACACCAATACCTGCACACAAACCACGAGACAAACACACTTTTTTTTGGAGGTTCTCATTACACAACAAACGCGGGACGGAAAAAAAATGTACTAATGGTCTCAATAAACATCACAATAAGCTAGTCTTTTATCTGTACTCGCCAACACAAGGCCGACTCATACACAACACAACCACCCAAAAACCCAAACCCACCAGTTACACTACTCCACACAACAATTACAATACCTACACACAAAATTACCAGACAAGAACAAAACCAATACCACCTATACCCGACCGCTTTTACATTGTCTTACTCCAGCGCTACACCTCAACATATCTATGAGTCATCATCCCAACCAGTCAAAATCAATAATCCTCCACACTCTCACCTAATACAGCCCTTAGTAACCTACTAGCCCGCCATTATCGATTTTTCATATTTTCCGCCATTATTAATTTTTATATATTTTTATATATATTGTATGTATATATGTATAAACAAACACACCAACACACAATACAACAACACATAACAATTAAAATACCTACACACAAAAATGGTATAGTCAAGTCTCTAACACTTCACTCCCACCTCTAGGCGCTGGCCCTAGTATAATGACACGTCTCTTTCACTCTCACCTCTAGAACTCTAACACTTCACTCGAACCTCTAGATGTTAAACCTAGTATAGGCAGGTCTCTAACACTTCCCTACCACTTCTAGATGCTAGACGTGGTATAGTCAGGTCTCTAACACTTCACTCCCTCCTCTAACTGCTGGAGCTGTTATAGCCAAGTCTCTAACACTTCACTCCCACCTCTCGATGCTGGACCTGGTATAGTGACGTATCTAACACCTCACTCCCACCTCTCGCTGCTGTCCCTGGTGTAGTCTCTAACACTTCACTCACACTTCTCGACGCTGGTCCTAGTCAAGTCTCTAACACTTCACTCCCACCTCTCGATGCTGGTCCTAGTATAGTGACGTCTCTAACACTTCACTCCCACCTCTCAATGCTGGCACACTCGCCTGCTACACCCCAAAATGTACACAGCCATGCGTCGTCCCCCGCGCCAGCACAAAAAGACTCCACTCGCTTCAAAAGCCCCCTTACTAACCAACCATTATTGATTTTTTTATATTTTCCGTCATTATCGATTTTAAAATATTTTTTATATATTGTATGTATATATGTATAAACATACACACCAGCACACAATACAACAACACATAACAATTAAAATACCTACACAAAAAATGGTATAGTCAAGTCTCTAACACTTCACTCTCACCTCTAGGCGCTGGTCCTAGTATAGTGACACGTCTCTTTCACTCCCACCTCTCGATGCTGGTCCTAGTACAGGTTCTAACACTTCACCCCACCTCTCGTTGCTGGACCTGGTATAGGCAAGTCTCTAACACTTCACTCCCACCTCTAGATGCTAGCCCTAGTATAGGCAAGTCTCTAACACTTCACTCATGAAAGATACACACAACCACCTGCTACACCCCAGATTGTACACACCCATGCGTCATCCCCCTCGCCAGCACAAAAAGACTCCACTCGCTTCAAACCCTCTTAGTAACCTTATCGCCATTATCAATTTTTTTTATTTTTAATATTTATATATTGTATGTATATATGTTTAAATAACACACCCAACATCACACAAAAATCCCCCCTAACCTACACCCGCCAGCTACACCACATTTACGTCACTCCCACCTCTCGATGCTGGACCTGGTGTAGTGACGTCTCTAACACTTCACTCCCACCTCTAAATGCTGTCCCTGGTATAGTCTTTAACATTTCCCTCCCACCTCTTAATGCTAGACCTGGTATAGTCTCTAACACTTCACCCCCACCTCTCGTTGCTGGACCTGGTACAGGCAAGTCTCTATCCCTTCACTCCTGAGTCATACACACAACCACCTGCTACACCCAAAATTGTACACACCCATGCGTCGTCCCCCTCGCCAGCACAAAAAGACTCCACTCGCTTCAAACCCCCTTAGTAACCTACTCGCCATTCTCGATTTTTTATATTTTTTATATATATATTGTATGTATATATGTCTAAATAACACACCCGACATCACACAAAAATCCCACCTAACCTACACCCGCCACCTACACCACATTTACGTCACTCCCACCTCTCGATGCTGGACCTGGTATAGTGACGTCTCTAACACTTCACACCCACCTCTAGATTCTGTCCCTGGTATAGGCAAGTCTCTAACACTTCACTCCCACCTCTTGATGCTAGACCTGGTATAGTCTCTAACACGTCACTCGCACCTCTCGATGCTGGTCCTTGTATAATCAAGTCTCTAGCACTTCATTCCCACCTCTAGATACTGTCCCTGGTATAGGCAAGTCTCTAACACTTCACTCCTGAGTCATACACACAACCACCTGCTACACCCCAAATTGTACACACCCATGCGTCGTCCCCTCGACAGCACAAAAAGACTCCACTCGCTTCAAACCCCCTTAGTAACCTACTCGCCATTATCGATTTTTTTTATATTTTCCATCATTATCGATTTTTTATATTTTATATATATATATATATATATATATATATATATATATATATATATATATATATATATATATATATATATATATATATATATATATATATATATATATATATATGTCTAAATAACACACCCAACATCACACACAAAATCCCCCCTAACCTACACCCGCCAGCTACATTACACCCATGCGTCGTCACCCTCGCCAGCACAAAAAACCTCCACTCGCTTCAAAAAGCCCCTTAGTAACCTACTAACCCGCCATTATTGATTTTTATATTTTCCGTCATTATCGCTTTTTTATATTTTTTTATATATTGTATGGATATATATGTCTAAATAACACACCCAACATCACACAAAAAATCCCCCTAACCCACCCCGCCAGCTACATCGCAACATACGTCGTCACCCACGCCAGCACAAAAATCCCCCACTCGCTTCAAAAACCCCCTTAGTAACCTACTAACCCGCCATTATTGATTTTTTATATTTTCCGTCATTGTCGCTTTTTTATATTTTTATTTTTTATATATATTGTCTAAGTATTTTGTATAAACAACACGCCCGCCATTATCAAACAAATTTATTGCTATATAACAAGTCATTCGTCTGATCGTCAGAGGAAGTCACCCCGGCTAAAATATATCGCTATATAAAAGTCACGCGCCACCACCTGAAATCTAACCGTTTTGCGCCTACCCTACTACTTACCTGCAGTACGAAGAGGAATACCCAGGAAAAAAATATAATCAACGCACCAATTCAGCGACTCTCCTGAAAAAAAACTAGCAGTTGCCTAGACGGAGATTCCGGGGCTGAACTGGACAAATAATAGGACTCATAGTCTTAAATACAATGTGTTTTATAAATTCCATGGAATGTATGCAGCGTCGGCAGAGGTGTAAGCATAACTGAAGTGAGCTCACTGTATGTGTGTAGAGAGTGAAACGGAACGAAAGAACTTATTTTCTTAAGTTACTACTAATATAACACCTTCTCTTTATTTATCTCTCACTAATCTGAATGCCCACGGGATAGTTAAATTAAGGATATATTCTTTACCCGCCCTGACTACTCCCTACTCCCATTGTTAATCATGTTTTTGATCTTTTCGGTAAATTACCTCTGTTGGGATCTTTCCTAGTTTTCCCTATACCAGAGGGAGGGTTTATGAGAGTTACATTTTCTTTCATTTTCTTTCTCTTATGTAACTATAATTCATGGACGTAATGATAATGATGTATTGATGTTGTGATCTATTTTCTAGCGATATAATAAACTTAATAAACCTTTAGCTATTTGTGTTGGTCAAAACCCCCCTGCCATTTATATGTGATCCAAAGTATATCTGTTTTTACGTCTGTACGTACTTCTGTCACAAAAATTTTGTGTGTGCGTACGTGAGGGTAGTATAATCTGAAATCTGTATCAAGTGAGGAAGTGCGTCTCCATTAAAGAGTGTCGTACTAGATAGGCTGGATTAGAGCAATTACTCAATTCAAGACTGTGCTTTTCTCTTACACCAGTTCTCCTCGTGAAACAAGACTATTTCTCACACCTTCCTCTCACATAGCTCTCACTATCACCCTCTGCTCGGACGGGACCATAAATATCTCAGGCCTATCTATTAAAATTTACGACAGAAAGAAATGTATTATAGAGATAAATGGACTTGGAGGACCTGAAGTTCAATCTTTATAGTAGATCCACAACAACACACATATTAAACTGAAGACAAGTGAATGAATTTTCAAAAAAGAAACAACGCTGCTGGGAGTTGAATGCAGAACAGTTGCTTGGAAGGCATATGTACTGATCGCTAAACCCCTATCCACCTTGGTATATGTGATTTTTTAAATCCTAAATATTTTAATAATTGCCTCCATCATTCAGCATTAGTTCGTTGAAGACATACCAAGAAAATTATAAGATAAGAAAATTAGCAATGAGAAAAATATAAAATATTTTAATACATTTGTCAAAAAAACAAGGCTGACAAGGTGTATCCATAAGAGATTTGTGCTAAGAAGGAAAAGTTAAACTTACCAGAACATACTGCATGAAGCACATTTTACACAATACTCTTATTTCTGTTTTTTTCTAGCAACATATTCACGTACAGTTTTGTCATATGAAAAGCTACCTTGCAATGTCATTTTCTACAGACAAAATACATAAAGAATTTAAGCGCTCTTCAGTCATGGTAGACCGAAATTTGTTTTTTATAAATGATAGCTTTGACAAATTTATTTCTGCTTCACAGCTCGTGATGGGCATTGTCAAGTACGGCTTAAGCGCAGTTGTAATATTGGGGAAACTAATGAAAGTTAAGCTTCAAGGCCCCTAATCCCGAAGGGGCACTTCAATTAGTTGCTCACAAAAAAAAAAGAAGAACTTCTGCGCATTGCATATTATATCGCGTGTTTTCTTCTGTGTTCTGGGATTTCCTAAGGTGCAAATATTCTTTGAACTGATAACACTTGTTTACTAATTTGTGGTCAATATCATCTGTGTAATACGATATTATAAGTTTAATACTGTCCTCATCAATTTCAGAATTGTTCACCAATTCTGAGAGGAACTTGAACCTTTTCACAATCTGCTCATATGGGTCAATCCTCTTGCGTAACTGGATTATCAAGCAGTCATAGAGTTGAAATAGAACTTCTATTCTAAATTTGTCAGCTCCTCTCAAAGAAGCAACACCACTTGTTCCGTCTGAAAATTTCCTTGTAACAATGCGTTTGGAAGCATCAGAATAACTTGAAGTGATATCTTCACACAAACCTTTGCTTCTGATTCATAGTGTGCAATCTTATCGGCTGAATTTTTTTTAACAAACGAAAGTAAAGATGAAAGCAGAAGATATCCTTCAAATACATCAAAACCAGGGGTTTCGAGTTTCTTACTTGTTTTGTTGAAACGCTCCAGCTTTTCTTCCCAAACAACTGTTAAAACAGCATATTCCAGCTGTGCCAACTTGTTGAATAAAATCTTTGCATCTCGTTTACATTCAAGATTCTCTTCTGAGTCTTCAAAAATATGTTTGAGAGTTTGTAAAATATCCATATATCCATTTTTAATCACCTGGACCGCTTCATAGTGTGCAGACCGTCTAGTTACACTTAAGCTCTTTAGAGAAAAATGTAGATTGCCCTGTGTGTTTAAAACCCCCCATCTTCGTGGAGACCCAGAACAGAAAACATACAGCTAATGCAAAATGCCAAAATAGTAAATACAGTAGAACTCCATTTATCCGAACCCCAATTATCCGAACATCCAATTATCCGAACACTTTTTCCAGAAAAAAAAAAAAAAATCAGATGCCACAGTCACGTTAGACTAAAATTCTGAATCTTTTGATGCGGCAAACTTCAAATGTGTGCGAACAATTTGTAGAGAATGGGATGGCTAATGGTCGGTCGCTTACGTACAGGAAGTCAGTTAGATCATAAAGTCAGTTAATATCTGGTTTACCAATCCAAAGTACGTGTGCGTTCTAGGTAGAACACTGGCTAAACAGACAGTTCAACTTAAAATAATTGTGTCTGCTACTCATCATCATCATCATCATGTGACGTATTCTTTCCAGAACGTTGTCTCCATTACAGCTGCTCTGAACGCATCACGATTCTGGGCAAGTCGACCTGCATCAGCCAAAGACAAGTTCAGACTCTCTGTGATGTCCTGGGTCCACCGTCGTCTAGGTCGACCCCTTCCCCTTTTTCCAGGGACCATGCCTTCCATCACTGTTTTTTCCAGACTATTGTGTCTTTTTATATGACCGAAAAATTTCAGCTTCCTTATTGCGATGGTATTTAGCAGCCAATGTTCCTGTACGTTTAGTGAGTGCAGTACTTCTCTGTTGGTCTTTTTTTCTGTCCAGGGTATTCTCAACATCCTTCTGTAGCATTTCATTTCGAATGATGTCATCTTTTTTGCAACTGTTTTATTGAGTGTCCAAGTCTCGCAGCCGTATGTTGCTACTGGGAATATACATGCTCTGATCAGTTGTAACTTTGTTTCTTTGCTTGTGCCTTGCCATAGGTTTTTCATCTGTATTAACTTATGTGAAGCAATTGCAAGTCTTCTTTTAATTTCTACTGCACAGTCGCCAGAGCTGTTAATGATTGATCCTAAGTATTCGAATTCATTGACACTTTCCAGTTCTTCGTTATCAATTTCAAATTCTGGTTTGGTCTTTACTTGTCTGCTACTACAGCAGAATAATTTTGGTGTACAAGTATTTCTCTGTGCGATATGGCACCTTCCAGTAGGCCTAAAGCATATAAAAGGAACCGCAATGTTTTGTCAATTGAAACGAAAACAGAAATTATCAAGAGACTAGGACAAGGTGAAACTGTGTCTTCACTTGCGAGGATTTTCAATGTTGGGAAAGCTACCGTCTCTGACATCAAAAGTAACAAGGATAAAATTATGAGTTTTGCATCGAAATTTGATAGTGAAAATGGGTCGAAGAAACGTAAAACCATGAGAAATGCGAAAGATGTGAACTTGGAAGAGGCTTTGTATGTATGGTTTGTGCAAAGAAGAAGCAAAGGGGAACCTATCTCTGGTTCTCTGTTGTGTGAAAAGGCACTTCAGTTCAACAATCAACTTGACGGTCCTCCTGACTTTAAGGCTAGCCAGGGATGGTTAAGAAACTTTAAATCTCGTCATGGCATACGAGAATTGGAGATTCAAGGGGAATCTTTATCTAGCGATGCAACTGCCGCTAAAAATTTTAAAGAAACTTTCTTGGCTTTTTTGGAAGAAGAAGGTTATTCACTCGATGATGTGTATAATGCCGATGAGACTGGCTTATACTGGAAATCATTGCCTCAAAAATCACTTGCATCTCAGCGCGAAGCAGCTGCCCCTGGGTTTAAAAAAAGTGCAAAGAGAGAGTAACAATTTTGGTAGCCGCGAATGCCAGTGGAAGTCATCGTTTACCGGTGCTAATGATCGGCAAAGCCAAAAAACCACGTTGTTTAAAGAATGTGACATGTCTCCCATTGTGTTACAAAGCACAGAAGAGTGCTTGGATGAATAGTGAAATATTTCTTGATTGGTATACAAATCAGTTCATCCCAAATGTGAAGAGGTTGAGAGAACAAGAAAAGAAAAACTGGAAAAGTAATTCTTCTACTGGACAATGCACCATCTCATCCAGAGACGGATACATTGAATGCAGTTGATGCAAATTTTAAAGTAATTTTTCTGCCTCCCAATGTAACAGCACTGATTCAACCAATGGATCAGGGTGTTATAGCAAAGCTTAAAAAGATGTACAAGAAGGAAGTCCTGCGTCGTTTATTGTTGGCTGAAGATGAAGAAAGTGTGGTGGCGTTTTCCAAAAAGCTTAATCTCAAAGACTGCTGCTATATGTTAGCTGATGCTTGGACCACACTGTCACAAGATAATCTCAACAAGGCTTGGAGTAGATTGCTTGGGAAAAAAGGAGGAAATGAAACTACTGCAGTGGACACAAATGATGATTGTATAAATGAAGTTGTGGAACTGTTTCAAGCAATGCCCGGATTTTCGGACTGTGACAAAGATGATGCACACATGTGGCTAGAAGATGATAATGATTCTGGTTTTCAGTTTTTGAATGACGAAGAAATTTTGTCTTTTGTGCAAGAAGAAAACCAAATACATGTAGTGACCGATGATGAAGACTCCTCAGAAGTACACGATGTACTTGTAGATTATGAAGAAAAACCAAAACGTCGACCAAGTCCTGAAGAGGCCTTTATAGCACTAGAAACAGCGATGGCTTGGTACGAGCAAGAAGATGACAGCTGTCCTACACAGCTTCTGCTGTTGAAGAGAATGCGGGACTTAGCAGCCAAAAGGAGACTATCCAGTTTGGTGCAAAAGAGGATACCTCATTATTTTAAATAGTGGGCTACATCTGTGCAAGTACATGTATACGTAAGTTGCGCCTGGTTTTGAATCGTTTGTAATGTTATTTTGAAAACATCTCTCTTTCTTAACAAAAATAATTAATACAAGTAGTACATGCACTGCAGTGTAATAAAAGATTTTGGTGATACAGTGATCTAATACAGTGTGGGTATTATTATTACAGTACAAGTAAATATGTTTTATAGTGTATTTTCCTTGTGATGGTTAATTATTTTTAGAAATATGTGTACATGTACTCGATACATTATGTAATCCAATTATCCGAACATTTGATTATCCGAACGATGCTCGGTCCCATGGGGTTCGGATAAATGGAGTTCTACTGTAACTTCAAGTACGGTAGACACTGCCTTTTCTCCAACAAGGTTAAGTGAATGGGCTGCACATGGTACATAGTCTGCGTACATATTAATGTTTTAAAAGAGTGCTTGCAGCCCTTTCTCCGAGCCCATCGTGTTAGATGCATTATCGTAGGACTGAGCACGGATATTTTCAAGTGAAAGCTTATGTTCACCCAGGACGTATTGTATTTTGTTGAACAAGGTCGTGGATGAATGGTTTTCTATCGGAAAAAATGTTAAACATCTCCATTACAGCAATATCGAACCATAATTACCAGCTGGTCAACATGTGTCAGATCAGGTGTAGAGTCAACAATAATAGAGTAGTATTTGGTGTCTAGGTTGTTGATTTTATTCACAATTTCATCTTGCACATGTTTTCCCATAATTTCTATCTATTCTTCATAATAATAATAATAATAATAATAGCCCCTTCAGTCATAACTGACTATGGGAATGCGCCCCTGAGGTGACAGCCCTCATCTGCTTATTTTCCTGGTGCTCCTTTCGACGTTTTCTCCTCACCTCTGCTTCTTGTGTGAGCCTCTCTTCGCCCAATCTGAGGTGGCGCCGTAAATAGCATCGCCACTTAGTGCGATCGGCAGCTTCATCCTCCCATGTTGCTGGATCCATGTCCAGTGCCCTCATATCTCTCTTGCACACATCTTTGAACCTCAGCTGTGGTCGCCCAACTGTTCTCTTGCCATCTGCTAACTGTCCGTAGAAGATATCTTTTGGGATGCGACCATCATCCATGCAGCGAACATGGCCAAACCAGCGAAGTCTGCGCGGTCTAAGAAGCGTATACATACTTTGAAGGCCAGCACGTGACAACACCTCGACATTTGTCACTTTATCTTTCCACGAAATGCCGAGGATGCGGCGTAGACACCGCAAATGGAAGGTATTGAGCCTTCTTTCTTGCTTAGCATAGGTCGTCCAGGTCTCGCTGCCATATAGGAGTGTGCTGGTTACGCAGGCATTATATACCGCAGCTTTGGTCTTCATTGTGAGTTTAGAGTTTCCCCAAACACGCGATGTGAGGCGGGCAAAGGTAGCTGCAGCTTTGCCAATGCGGCTGTCGATTTCTGTATCCAGTGAGAGTTTGTCATTGATGGTAGACCCTAGGTATGTGAAGTGGTGCACCACTGCCAATTCATAGTTATCGATAGTGATAACTGGTGCAGCACCCACATCCTGACTCAGCACATTCGTTTTCTTTAGACTTATTTTGAGGCCAAAGTCCTTGCATGCTTTAGTGAAGCGATTCATCAAGCTCTGAAGCTCCTGTTGGCTTTGAGTGACGACTGCAGCATCATCAGCGAACAACAAGTCTCTTATAGTGACCCTTCTGATTTTTGTTTTTGCCTTCAGCCTTGAAAGATTAAACAGACGGCCATCTGACCTAGTGTGAAGGCATATTCTTTCAGTTGCATCTCTGAATGCATGTTTCAAGAGTAAGGCAAAGAAGATTCCGAAGAGGGTCGGAGCCAGAACACAGCCTTGTTTAACGCCACTTCGTATATCAAAGGGCTGTGACGTGCTTCCAGCATATTGGACTGTTCCCTTCATGCCGTCATGGAATGACTTTATCATTTCCAGCATTTCAGAAGGGCAGCCTATTTTCAGGAGGATTTTAAAGAGTCCATCCCTACTAACCAGGTCGAATGCTTTTGTGAGGTCTATAAAGGCGATATATAATGGTCTTTTCTGCTCTCTTGATTTTTCCTGAAGCTGGCGGAGAGAGAAGATCATGTCTGTTGTTGATCTGCCAGCTCGGAATCCACACTGTGACTCTGGATATATGCGCTCTGCTAACTTGTGTAGTCGCATTAAGATGACTTTGGCAAAAACCTTACCAACAATACTAAGAAGAGAGATGCCTCTGTAGTTATTGCAATCACTTCTGTCTCCTTTATTTTTATACAGTGTTACAATCTTGGCATTTCGCATGTCTTGAGGAATAGTTGTCTCTTCCCAGCACTGGCACAGCATCCTATGCAGGGGATGTAATAGCGTGCTCTTACAGCATTTGATTAAATCAGGAGGAATCCCATCACTGCCTGGTGCTTTGCCAGAGGCCAAGCTATCAATGGCCTTGCTGAGTTCCTCTAATGTTGGTTCGGCATCCAGCTCCTCCATAGTTGGCAGACTGTTGACACCATCAAGGGCTGCAGGCGTAACGATGCTCCCAGTTCTCTGTAATAGTATCACCGTTCTGAGGGCTACTGAGCACTTTCTCGAAGGTCGCAGTGAATTGAGCGATCATGAAAGGGTCTGACATCTTGCTGGTATCAATGCGTGGTTTCCCTTCATGTCTCACACGATAGAGTTTTCTTGGTTGTGCTCTGATTTTGCAGCAAACCAAGGAGTGATCTGTATCACAGTCTGCACTATGGTACGAGCGCGTGGAGAGCACAGACCTGAGGAGTGGCCTTCTGACGAGAATCAGGTCAAGTTGGTGCCAGTGCTTGGATCGTGGGTATCTCCATGACACCTTATGCTGGGGTTTTGTCTGAAAGTAGGTGTTGGTCACGCAGAGGTCATGGTGGACGCACAACTCTAAGAGCCGTTGTCCATTTTCATTCATCTTGCCAATACCAAACCTGCCCAGACACGAAGGCCATGAAACATTATCGGCACCCACTCTAGCGTTAAAGTCACCAAGGAGAACAAGCTGTTCTTGCCTAGGTATGCTTTTGATAATTGCTGTTAGATTCTCGTAGAACTTATCTTTAGCTTCTGAGGCAGAGTACAGAGTAGGAGCATACACACTGACAAGGGTGATGGGACCTGTGCTAGTTTGCAGGCGGAGCGTTAACAGGCGTTCTGATCCATTCTCGCCTGGTTCAACCATTTTAGTTAGCGATTTTTTGACCGCAAAACCTACTCCGTGTTCTCTAGCTTTATTAAGATCTTTCCCTTGCCAATAAAATGTGTAGTCCTTCTCGCTCACCATTCCAGAGCCCGCCAGGCGCGTTTCCTGAAGTGCAGCTGTATCCACGTGAAGTCGTTTAAGCTCATCATTAATTATGGCTGTCTTCCTTACATCGTTTACATCCTGTAGGTTTTCGGATAGTCCAGTCAACATAGTCCGGACGTTCCAGCATCCCAATCTGAGAGTTTGCTTATTTCTATTTTTTTCGATAATTGCTTGGTGCAAAATTTTCTGTCCACAGTTCGGGTTTGACCCTAATCCCCATGCACCCAATGGGGAAAGCAGACAGTGGCGAGACAACACCTTATTGACCGGGGGCTGCCCAGCTTGAAGCGGGCGGTAGCTGTCCAGTGAGATCCTAGAACCTCTCCCACTGTCGGAAGTAGCCCCTGGCGCCATGCCCTACGCCAATTGGGCAAAATGCTTATAACCGGTAACTGCTACTTCCCGTGTTTTGCCGACACCTATAGGGTGAAGCTGGAGTGTCCTCTCCAGGGCGCGAGCTTGGGCAGTTATATGGAGATCAAGCTGTTGCCCATGCAACATGTTCCCCCTCTCCACACAGCCGGTAGATCCAAAGGAACGGCAGTAGCCGATACAGTTTGGTACCAGCCATGTCGCAGGAGTTGCCAGAATAATGTCGAATCGACATTAGACTGCCTTAGGGACTCCGACTCCGGATTTATCCTCAGGGTTTACTCCCGAAGCCAATTCCATAAATGGATATTCCCGCAAGGCAGCGGTGGTTTGAATTCAGAGTTCCTTCTCTTAGATAAGCTACCAACCAAGGATCACGAGCCCTATCTGCCCGAAGCTGCTGGTTTTAAGGCGCCAGTCGCTCGCCTTTGCCCCTTCTCCCGTCAGTGGAAACAGTTCCGCCGGGCTCAAATTGAGCCACACGTGAAGGCCGGGAGCTGGTCTTGGTTGTCAGAGGCTGTTTGAGGCGCGTGCCATAGAAGTATTTTATCTGCAGTGAGAGCTTATCCTCACTACAACTCCCGGCAATAACAACCTTTGGAACTCTATACACGGTTTTGAATAGGTAAGTAGCATTTACTTTTTCATTTTTACATTTCTCGAGATGTTCATGTAAAAATGGGTCGAATTCTGAAATAAGTTCAATGGCCCCGATGAACTTTCCATTATTTGGTGAGCCCCACTTCTCCTCATGACCTCTAAATGCCAAACCTCTTTCACTTAAAAACTTTATAACAGCTACAACTCTTTTCAGTACTTCACAAAAGTTCTGTGTGGTTTTTGTCATCTGTTCTTCAAGTTGCTGATCCACAGTAGTTTTACTTGCATTTCGCAGGTAGAGGTGGCAACATAGCATAAAGAATGTATGTCCTGTGGTTGTCAGGGGAGTGAATTGTTAGAGACTTCACTACAGTAAAGGTAGGGGTGGCAACATGGCACATGAATGTGCCATAAAGAAAATATTATGTATGTCCTGTGGTTGTCAGGGGAGTGAATTGTTAGAGACTTCACTACAGTAAGACCAGCTTTATGATACAGGGGAGTGAAGTGTTAGAGACTTCACTACAGATAACACCAGCTTTATGATACAGGGGAGTGAAGTGTTAGAGACTTCACTACAGTAAGACCAGCTGTATGATACAGGGGAGTGAAGTGTTAGAGACTTCACTACAGTAAGACCAGCTTTATGATGCAGGGGAGTGAAGTGTTAGAGACTTGACTACGTGTGTGACTTTTTGTGGCGACATATCGGAATAAAGTTCTTCAGTCAGACCCGTTTGACAGTATCCTTCATGACATTACAGAATTTAGGCCTCCTCTTTAAATTGTGCTGCTACGAACGAACATGTGAATGTCTTGATGTGTGCATAGCTTCAGCGATCCTTGGTGATCTGTTCCCCTCACGGTCCTTTTTAGGGTTTAGAAAACCCACAAAACTGTACCCACCATGGTCCTTTTTAGGGCCCACAAAACCCACAAAACTGCAACACGGTTCTTTTTAGGGGCCAGAAAACTGCACCACGGTCATTTTTAGGGCCCTCAAAACTGCACTACGGTCCTGTTTAGGGCCCACAAAACCAACAAATCTGTACCGTACCCTGGCAAGAAATCAACCGCATAGCTTGAATATACCCCCGCAGGGATTCATAGAGTGCACAAGCTGTATTCAAATCTTGGTCAGAAGATTGCAAAGAAGCACTGGTCATTTGAAAACGCTGTAATACTTGATCCCACAGTATGATCATTATTTCATTTTCTAACTTCATCATGGTTGAAAGTAGACCACGAGCCTGTTGACGACACTCTGCCTTCTGATCATTGTTATCTGAGATATCATCCAAGACTTGTTTTATTGCAGAAAAGCTGTGTAAAAGTGCTTTTGTTGCATCTGCCCGAGCGGACCACCTGGTATCTGACAGTCTTTTCACAAAGGGCAAATGGGACTTATTATGAGTACCGACAGCACATAATGCAGTAGAAAGGAGACCCCACCGGTAGGTAGAAGCAAAAAAGAAGGTGTACAGACTTTCAACAAATCCAAAGAAAATGACTGCTTCCGTCCGCAAACAGTTAAGATAAAAATAATGAAGAGTCACACTAAGTCACCCTCTTATGCTCTTTCTTATAACCGTGTGAGGACTGGTTACGGCATCAATTATTAACTAGGTGGCAGATAGCAGGCCTAGTTATATTACCATCAAGATACTGATCTCTTTTATGGTTATATCTTCCAAGTAGGTTGCTAGTTAACTGGTGTACTCGCCATCACCGCCAGAGATGACAATTCCTGGATGAGATATGGTTCTTCTTTTCAACCCTTGGCCCGTTCTGTTCCTTCTTTGTTGTTACTATTAGTGACCAACCTCGTATAGTGGATTTTTCTTTATTTGTAACCTGGACTTAGCTCACATACAACAACCCTCACAGATTGAGCCCAACTTGTGTGGTATCCATCAAAACTTGTTTATTTACATGTAATTATTTCCTTCAACAAGGTGAGGCATATAGCATATATCTCTTTTACAGTTATTTCATAATTGCCTCAAGTACAACTTTTGACTCATATACATATACATGTAATTATTTCCTTCAACAAGGTGAGGCATACAGCATCTATCTCTTTTATAGTTATTTCATAATTGCCTCAAGTACAACTTTTGACTCATATACATATACATGTAATTATTTCCTTCAACAAGGTGAGGCATACAGCATATATCTCTTTTACAGTTATTTCATAATTGCCTCAAGTACAACTTATGACTCATATACATATATATTCTCCTTTTGAAACAAATTCATATTAAATCTAACTGGCTTATTCCTTCCGTGCTTCAAACCTCCCGATTTGTCTAAGCACCTCAATAACTCCTTGGAACTTTCATTCCCTTCTGACTAATCCTGTCAGGTTCATCTCTACTACAATTCCTGTAATCTGAACGTACTTCATACTCAGAAGTCAATGCTTAAATACATCTGCAGAAGCATAAATATACTTACATGTGAGAGCACATGAGTAATTTCATAAATGTCAAGTTCTCAAATCTCTTACCTATCGTAATTATCTCTGACGACAACTTATAGTTCATTTATTCTGAGTCCGCAATAATGAACTTGTTTCTCCTCTTGATACTGATTGCGTAGTCATTTACTCATCTAGAGTAAAGCCCAGTTTGGCTATCAGGTTGCTATTCATCTCTGTTTTCTTCTTTCTTTACTCTTACTTAGTCAACTGAGTTATCCACTTTACAGCATCTCATCTTGTGACTTCTGCAACATTTTTAATTCATACTTATTGTTCATGTACATAATAAGTGAAGAGCATACTTACTGTCAACACACTGAATCCTTACAAAATTACACTTCCTACTATCACTGTTACTACTAAACTTCTACTTCTTAACCACAGCATAATTTAATCTCCTGAATATTCCTACAACTCATGCTATATCTATATGACTTCAGGGGAAAACTTCTGTACACCCACAGAATTAAAACTTGAGAGCTCGGCAATACACATCTTGCCTCTTCAGTTTCTCAAACCGGTCTGCCCTAATGACCTCTGGTCATTCTTCTCTCGTACCCTTCAACACGTACTCCTGATTCGCTGTCCTAACTTGTTTTTCTGTACGCTCATTGGTTGCGCCTCTGATTTACAACTCACGAAAAAATACGCACGTTCTATTAATCGTGAGCCGAGTTGATACTGAACACTCGTCTTATTTATTTGTCACCCTATTTTCCTCGTGAACTGTTTTGAACGTTTACCTAAACTTTGGCAATTTATTTATAATGCCTGGGCAAACCCTACGGTGCCATACTTTAAGCATTCATATAACTTTGCCGAAAGCATAAACATGCTTGGGCAAACCCTACGGTGCCATACTTTAAGCGTTCATATGACTTTGCCAAAAGCATAAACATGCTTGGGCAAACCCTACGGTGACATTCTCTCACAATTTTGTGACACCAAATGAAAAGGCGCTAAAGATGGCATAAATCACAAGATCATTGGTTTAACGCTCGTATTAGAAGATTACCAAACAATTATTTACATATTTATTGGCGCGGGGCCCCAAAAAGCGCGGGGCTCGTAGCATATCCTACTTTTGCTACTACGTTAATCCGGCTCTGATTGTGTCAATATTTGACAAGGATCAGTGCGTAGCGAGGGGACCCCCCTCCCCACCCAGCCCTATCCACCCAGCGGCGAAAACAAATAAAGGATTTCTTGCCAGGGTACAGTTTTGTTGGTTTTGTGGGCCCTAAACAGGACAGTGGTGCAGTTTTGTGGGTTTTGTGGGCCCTAAAAAGGACAGTGGTGGGTGCAGTTTTGTGGGTTTTGTGGGCCCTAAACAGGACCATGGTGCAGTTTTGTGAGTTTTCTGGGCCCAACAAAGACACAATACCCAGCACAGTTTCTCCAGAGGTCGTCCAAGCAGGGAAACGGATTTGGCACGCGTTAGGAGGGATCTCTAGCCGTGTCCGAAGCAGGGGTAGCAACAACAAAAGCTCCAACCATAGGTCCCATATACAACATGAAAAGCGAGGAAAACTGAATGAACTCCACACAATAACAAAAGAACCACCATTAGTTCACAATAATAGCACTCAAAATGAAGTCACCATACATCCCGACCCAAGTTCCTGTCTAATCACTATTAAGAACAGGAATTACAGAGCGCTCATACATACAGAAGCATCTGTAAGCCTCATAAGGGAACAACTTTATAAGCAAATAAAGAAATGCGCACAGTTCGAGCATTGTAGAACATATATGGCCTCTGTAACTGGGGAAGAATTGAAATCCTTAGGCATTGCCCATGTCACATTTAAGATTGGCAGCCAGACAATCACACGTGCATTCGTTATCACTAGAGGCATGAGTAGAAATTTTATCCTAGGAAGAGATTTTCTGTCAAAACACCAAGCCCGGATATATTTTGATCTACGGAAAATAAGAATAAATGAAGAATATGTAGAACTCCAAGATGACATCCATATTGCATCATTGATTCGTTTAACAGCCCCGGTTACCCTCTTACCAAATTCATTAGTCATAGCCAAGGGTAGGATCAAAGCGTCACAATATATAAAACCTGGACAAATTATTCACGTGGAACCCATACCGGGAGAAGATATAAATGAAGACCCAATGCTATTTATTACGGATGGAATAGCAGAAGTCACAACAAACAGAGACTTCCCGGTTATGATAGTCAACACATCTGGCAAAACGACAACCATTGCTAGAGGTGCTATCATAGCTCAGTGCAATCATCCTCCATACGAGACACCTACAAAACTAAACAAGGTAACACTGACCGACATAATGCAGGCGAGAGTCATACCCATCAATCCCCGCCCCCGCATCAGACCACACAATACACCCCCGCCACCCCATTGACTCTGCTGCATAGCACGTTAGGTCTAGAGGTAAGACTGATCGAGATAGGAGGTTTCATAAACAAAACATCACTTCGCAGAACCATACAAATCAGTCCCCGCGCCAGACAACATAATACACCCCCCGCCGCCCCCCAAGGTTCAGTGCAAGTGCTTCGACACATCATAATACCCCCATGAAGAAAGACGGAGAGTTCAAAACAAGCTAAACAATTGCCCGGAGGATACATTGAAGCACCGAAAAGAGAAATGGTATACAGGGATGGCACAGAATATTATCAGAACACCCGCAAATATCGAACACGAAGACAACCAGAAATCTATTATCAGTTTAAATACCCGGATATGGTTGATGAAGAGATCATTATAGAAGCCTATCGGAATACACAGACTCCTAAGGAAAAACGTAGCCCCACGAGGAACACTGTAAACCTAGTTATACAAGATCAACCCAGGTTGCAAAGATGTAGAGTAAGCAACATTCGCAAAATCCCATACACTTCGAATCGATGTAGATCACAGAACGATCGAGCTTTTTCATTCCCTACACATGACCATATAAATTACATTGCTACAAATCGACGTCACTTCAATCCACAGATGAGAGACTCTTACCACCACCATCACCCAACCAGACGAATAATCCCTTTGATGTCCTGCCACACAACCGGATGGATAAATTGCCGTAGTCAAAGTGAGAGCGCACAGGTACATTGCCGTAGAGAAAGAGAGAGCGCACAAGTGCATTGCCGTAGAGAAAGAGAGAGCGCACAAGTGCATTGCCGTAGAGAAAGAGAGAGCACACAAGTACATTGCCGTGGAGAAAGAGAGAGCGCACAAGTACATTGCCGTGGAGAAAGAGAGAACGCACAAGTACATTGCCGTAGAGAAAGAGAGAGCGCACAAGTACATTGCCGTAGAGAAAGAGACAGCGCACCAGTTATCGTGCTAGTAGCCAAGACGACATTTTTAACGATCTTGGCGAACTGTGAGAGAGATTTGCCGCGTGAAGACAGTGTTACATTTTTCGCGCGAATTTAAGAAAAAAAATTTAAGAAAAAGTACGGTGCTCCGTTTGGCTTCAAAATTTCAACAATTTTAATCTGTGGGTGAATAAAGACACAAGTACCAACAGTTCTGCATGAAATCATTATCAAATGTTATGGGCCTGTTTTCGAGGTCACTGTATTCTTTAAAATCACTGAATTTGCTTTCTGTTTCATGTTTCTCCTCAGTCTCTGCTTGTTCGCCGTACTTTCATGTTGACCACTGTGATCGTCATCTGTATCAAAAGCGTCAACAGTGGGTTGAATATTGCTAGAAAGAGCTCCCACAGTTTGTGCACTATCACTGGCTTCAATGGTGTTTGCTTGGCTTGTTTCATCTGTAGGCGTTGACAAACTTGACATTGCCGAATAGTTTGCTAGTTTTTGACATTTAGAGATTTCGTCAGATCGCATTTCCTTGAGTTTGCGTTTTTTGTATCCACTTATGTACTTTCGTGAACTCATTGTTATTCCTTTAGGGTCTTGACCTCTGTTAAAAAGGGGAAAAAAATTATATTAGCCCCAGCAGAACAGCCAACTTACAGCTACACTCCACCTTTACAAGTACAACATCTGTGGTATTGACTCTCAAACTTTGAAATTGTTGAAATATATACAACAAACAATTAATCAATTTGAGTCGTGCGACTATTGTTGCATGCTTTGAAAGGAAAAAAAAATTAGGTCTACTTTCTGAGAAAGTGTTTTTTTCGTTTACGGCTAGCCTACATGATACTTTAATAACCTTTTAATTTTTATTTTAACTATTATTTTGTATTGAATTACACAATATTTTTAATATTATTATTTTTAAAAAACCCCTTCTCATACAGTAGACCCAACATTTTTAAGCAATGTAGTCTAAAGTCGCTTTTGGTGCCCCTTCGAGATTAGGGGCCCTGAAAATTAACCTTCATTAGTTTCATAGTAGATCCGCCACTATATATATATATATATATATATATATATATATATATATATATATATATATATATATATATATATATATATATCTATATATATATATCGCATCTCAACCCGTCATGGGTCGTAGGGGTGCCATGGTGGAAGCATCAGCAGACAGGGTCCTCCACTGCTCTGTATCCTCAGCAATGCGTACAAGTGTGGAAAAACCGTGTCCTGCCCATTCTTTGATGTTATCAGCCCAGGATTTTCGTTGCCTTCCTCTTCTCCGTTTACCTTCGACTGTTCCCTGGTAGATCGTTTTCGGAAGGGAGTCATTACGAGTTACATTCCCAAACCAGGCAAGCTTTCGACGTTTCACTGCTGACAAAAGTGGTTCTTGGTGGCCTGCATACATGTTTATTTTCTCTCTTAACATAGGCATTTGTTTTGTGCTCTTTATAACAAATTCGCAAAATTCTTTTATAACATTTATACTCGAAAGCCTGAATCCTTCGCTCCGTATCTCCAGCGAGTGTCCAGCCCTCACACGCATACAAGAGAATATATAATACAAGTGATTTGTATAATTTGATCTTCACAGGAAAACTGATATTACTTTTCCAGATCACATTCAGCCTTGTCATGGCAGCTGTGGCCATCTCAAGTCTTGTCTTGATTTATTTACTCGATCTTCCATCACTACATATAGTGGACCCCAGATATTTAAAGGTGTTCACTTCTTCTAACGTTTGCCCATTTAATGTATTGTTGGTCGGAACATGTTTCTTATGGCTATTCACCAATATCTTGCTTTTTTCTATATTAATTTCCATCCCATACGTTCTTTGTTATTTTCTCCAGTCTAGAGGAAGGTCTTAAATTTCTGATTCTGTTCCAGCTATCAGATCGATATCATCAGCAAAACGTACAATGCAAAGAAGTTGGCATCCAATCGATATGGCTGTTTTATAATCGTAGAAAGCCTACTGCATAATATGTTCTAGATAAACATTAAATTGCACTGGGGACATATATATATATATATATATATATATATATATATATATATATATATATATATATATATATATATTGGTTCCAAAGGTTGTTACAGCCGGGAGTTGTAGTGAGGATAAGCTCTCACTGCAGATAAATGCTTCTATGACACGCGCCTCAAGCAGCCTCTGACAACCAAGTCCAGCTCCCGGCCTTCACGTGTGGCTCAATTTGAGCCCGGCGGAACTGTTTTCACTGACGGGAGAAGGGGCAAAGGCGAGCGACTGGCGCCTTAAAACTAGCAGCTTCGGGCAGATAGGGCTCATGATCCTTGGTTGGTAGCTTATCTAAGAGAAGGAACTCTGAATTCAAACCACCGCTGCCTTGCGGGAATATCCATTTATGGAATTGGCTTCGGGAGTAAACTCTGAGGATAAATCCGGAGTCGGAGTCCCTAAGGCAGTCTAATGTCGATTCGACATTATTCTGGCAACTCCTGCGACGTGGCTGGTACCAAACTGTATCGGCTACTGCCGTTCCTTTGGATCTACCAGCTGTGTGGAGAGGGGTAAAATGCTGCATGGGCAACAGCTTGATCTCCATATAACTGACCAAGCTTGCGCGCTGGAGAGGACACTCCAGCTTCACCCTATAGGTGTCGGCAAAACAAGGGAAGTAGCAGTTACCGGTTATAAGCATTTTGCCCAATTGGCGTAGGGCATGGCGCCAGGGGCTACTTCCGACAGTGGGAGAGGTTCTAGGATCTCACTGGACAGCTACCGCCCGCTTTAAGCTGGGAAACCCCCAGTCAATAAGGTGTTGCCCCGCCACTGTCTGCTTTCCCCATTGGGTGCATGGGGATTAGGGTCAAACCCGAACTGTGGACAGAAAATTTCGCACCAAGCAATTATCAGAATAATAGAAATAAGCAAACTCTCAGATTGGGATGCTGGAACGTCCGGACTATGTTGACTGGACTATCCGAAAACCTACAGGACATAAACGATGTAAGGAAGACAGCCATAATTAATGATGAGCTTAAACGACTTCAGGTGGATATAGTTGCACTTCAGGAAACGCGCCTGGCGGACTCTGGAACGGTGGGCGAGAAGGACAACACATTTTATTGGCAAGGGAAAGATCTTAATAAAACTAGAGAACACGGAGTAGGTTTTGCGGTCAAAAAATCGCTAACTAAAATGGTTGAACCAGGCGAGAATGGATCAGAACGCCCGTTAACTCTCCACCTGTAAACTAGCACAGGTCCCATCACCCTTGTCAGTGTGTATGCTCCTACTCTGTACTCTGCCTCAGAAGCTAAAGATAAGTTCTACGAGAATCTAGCAGCAGTCATCAAAAGCATACCTAGGCAAGAACCGCTTGTTCTCCTTGGTGCCTTTAACGCTAGAGTGGGTGCCGATAATGTTTTATTACCTTCATGTCTGGGCAGGTTTGGTATTGGCAAGATGAATGAAAATGGACAACGGCTCTTAGAGCTTTGTGTCCACCATGACCTTTGCGTGCCCAACACCTACTTTCAGACAAAACCCCAGCATAAGGTGTCATGGAGACACCCACGATCCAAGCACTGGCACCAACTGGACCTGATTCTTGTCAGAAGGCCACTTCTCAGGTCTGTGCTCTCCACGCGCTCGTACCATAGTGCAGACTGTGATACAGATCACTCCTTGGTTTGCTGCAAAATCAGAGCACAACCAAGAAAACTCTATCGTGTCAGACATGAAGGGAAACCACGCATTGATACCAGCAAGATGTCAGACCCTGTCATGATCGCTCAATTTACTGCGACCTTCAAGAAAGTGCTCAGCAGCCCTCAGCATGGTGATACTATTACAGAGAATTGGGAGCATCTACGGAACACCATTCAAAGTACTGCACTTGCCACCTTTGGTAAGAAAACGGCAAAGTCAAATGACTGGTTTGATGCTTCATCAGATGTGATGGCACCTGTCATTGAAGCTAAGCGCAGTGCTATGAATGAATACAAACGTTCACCGAGTGCTAGAACCCTACAGATCCTGAAGGCTACGAGAAGCAAAGTTCAACAAACTGCTCGACGCTGTGCAAATGACTATTGGCTCCAGCTCAGTGAGAGCATCCAGATCGCAGCGCAAACAGGCAACATTAAACAAATGTATGACGGTATAAAGAAAGCACTTGGCCCCCAAAAAAGTAAGACGGCACCGCTAAAAACCATCAGCGGAGAGAAGCTAACCAATAAGGGTAAGCAGATGGAGAGGTGAGTCGAGCACTACTCTGAGCTTTCTGCTAGAGAAAATACCGTTACGCCTGCAGCCCTTGATGCTGTCAAATGTCTGCCAACTATGGAGGAGCTGGATGCCGAACCAACATTAGAGGAACTCAGCAAGGCCATTGATAGCTTGGCCTCTGGCAAAGCACCAGGCAGTGATGGGATTCCTCCTGGTTTAATCAAATGCTGTAAGAGCACGCTATTACATCCCCTGCACAGGATGCTGTGCCAGTGCTGGGAAGAGACAACTATTCCTCAAGACATGCGAGATGCCAAGATTGTAACACTGTACAAAAATAAAGGAGACAGAAGTGATTGCAAAAACTACAGATGCATCTCTCTTCTTAGTATTGTTGGTAAGGTTTTTTGCCAAAGTCGTCTTAATGCGACTACACAAGTTAGCTGAGTGCATATATCCAGAGTCACAGTGTGGATTCCGAGCTGGTAGATCAACAACAGACATGATCTTCTCTCTCCGCCAGCTTCAGGAAAAATCAAGAGAGCAGAAAAGGCCTTTATATTTTGCCTTTATAGACCTCACAAAAGCATTTGACCTGGTTAGTAGGGATGGACTCTTCAAAATCCTCCTAAAAATAGGCTGCCCTTCTGAAATGCTGGAAATGATAAAGTCATTCCATGACGACATGAAGGGAACAGTCCAATATGCTGGAAGCACGTCACAGCCCTTTGACACGAAGTGGCGTTAAACAAGGCTGTGTTCTGGCTCCGACCCTCTTCGGGATCTTCTTTGCCTTACTCTTGAAACATGAATTCAGAGATGCAACTGAAGGAATATGCCTTCACACTAGGTCAGATGGCCGTCTGTTTAATCTTTCAAGGCTGAAGGCAAAAACAAAAATCAGAAGGGTCACTATAAGAGACTTGTTGTTCGCTGATGATGCTGCAGTCGTCACTCAAAGCCAACAGGAGCTTCAGATCTTGATGAATCGCTTCACTAAAGCATGCAAGGACTTTGGCCTCACAATAAGTCTAAAGAAAACGAATGTGCTGAGTCAGGATGCGGGTGCTGCACCAGTTATCACTATCGATAACTATGAATTGGCAGTGGTGCACCACTTCACATACCTAGGGTCTACCATCAATGACAAACTCTCACTGGATACAGAAATCGACAGCCGCATTGGCAAAGCTGCAGCTACCTTTGCCCCCCTCACATCGCGTGTTTGGGGAAACTCCAAACTCACAATGAAGACCAAAGCTGCGGTATATAATGCCTGCGTCACCAGCACACTCCTATATGGCAGCGAGACCTAGACGACCTATGCTAAGCAAGAAAGAAGGCTCAATACCTTCCATTTGCGGTGTCTACGCCGCATCCTCGGCATTTCGGGGAAAGATAAAGTGACAAATGTCGAGGTGTTGTCACGTGCTGGCCTTCAAAGTATGTATACACTGCTTAGACAGCGCAGACTTCGCTGGCTTGGCCATGTTCGCCGCATTCAAGATGGTCGCATCCCAAAAGATATCTTCTACGGACAATTAGCAGATGGCAAGAGAACAGTAGGGCGACCACAGCTGAGGTTCAAAGATGTGTGCAAGAGAGATATGAAGGCACTGGACATGGATCCAGCAACATGGGAGGATAAAGCTACCGATCGCACTAAGTGGCGATGCTATTTACGGCGCCCCCTCAGATTGGGCGAAGAGAGGCTCACACAACAAGCAGAGGAGGGGAGAAAAATATATATATATATATATATATATATATATATATATATATATATATATATATATATATGCCGTGAAGTCGAATTCACAAACCCGTCATTCTTTACCCAAACTGCACACCATACTTTATAATTACTATAGGATAGCAGAACCAATGAAACGCCGTCTTTATTCGGTTGTTTACATAAAACGATTAAGCATTAGGCAGTCAAAATGGCTAGTCCAAATCTGTGCAAATCAGTGGAGGAAGGCATTTACTACAGACTTATGAGCGAAGTACAGCATGGCCGAGGTCAAGAAATCACACATAGGAATGTTCATCTTTAACTCTGTGAAAAGACCTCCACGGAAAGCATCATATTACGGGAGAAATATCGAGTGTAATGCATCGATACATCAGGTTAGTCCATAATTTTGCTGTTTAGTCTACGCCTAGGAAAAGACTAAAACATGTAATGTAAAGTCAATCATTTCGATAGATGAAGATTAATTCAGGGTATATTGTAAGCTTAAGATGAAGGAAATCGCTCCAGAAATAAGGACGATAATTGAAATAGTTTTTCATAATTGAACTGCGAGACAAATTAGACATATATTTTGAGATACGCAAACACCCCTTTAGCCACTGCTCTCTCTGGCGCCTGATGTGACGTGTAAATAGACCTTGCCTTCTGCGAATCCAGGCCAGTCAGATTTAAAAATCACAGCGAGCGGAAAAAGATAAAAAGTGTTAATGAAGAGTGCCTTTGCCTTCTGTATCTGAGAGCAGACCAATACAACCATTAACAGCTCGACTGTGTGTGCCTGAGGGTAAGAAAGAATATATATATATATATATATATATATATATATATATATATATATATATATATATATATATATATATATATATATATATATATATATATATATATATATATATATATACGAGGGGCGTTCAGAAAGTAATGCACCATATCATTTTTCTCAGACAATAATGAAGATAGAAGCATAAAACCTTGCACACTTCAAATATGGCATGTGCCAATTGTGTGCACCAAATTGCACCGCAACCGGCCAAATAATACTGCTGCCCTAAAGCGGTGAAATGGAGCGTGTTAGCAACTTGCGTTATAAGCAGCGAATTGTGATAGAATTTCTCGTTGCAGAGAAGGAAACTGTTCTGAACATTCACAAGCGTCTATGTGATGTGTATGGAAGTTTTGCAGTCGACAGGAGTACAGTCAATCGCTGGGTTAAGAGAATCAAAGAATCAGGAAGTGGAGATACGGAGCTGCTTGATCGGCCGCGCTGTGGACGTCCTGCCACATCCACCAACGCAGAAATGTTGAAATGTGCTGAGGGCATTATTCTTACTGATAGATGAATCACTACTCAACAATTGGCCTATTGGCCTTACAGCTATCAATCAGCAATGGTAGTGCAAATGCAGTTATAAAAACTCTCGTATTTTCTAAGGTTTGCGCAAGATGGGTTCCTCGAAGTCTCACAAATGACCACCGATTGCAAAGGAAAGCAATTTCTTCTGAATTGTTGAAGTGTTTCAATGCTGATGGAGAGAACTTTTGGGCTAAGATCGTTACAGGTGACGAAACCTGGGCACATCATTTTGAACCTGAGACAAAAAGACAGTCAATGGAGTGGCATCATCCGCAATCACCACGAAGAAAGAAATTCAAGACAATTCCTTCAGCTGGAAAGATCATGATCACTGTCTTTTGGGACATTGAAGGTGAGATTCTTGTTGACGTTATGCCAAGAGGAGAGACAATCAATTCGCAAGCTTACATTAAGACATTGAAAAACAACTCAATCAACGTTTTCGCAGAGTTCGGCCGCACAAGAATCCAGCAGACCTGCTTCTCCTTCACGACAATGCGCGACCTCACACATGTCTGGCAACACGGGAAGCAATCACCAAATTGGGTTGGACTGTACTACCCCATCCACCCTATAGTCCCGATTTGGCACCCTCTGATTTTCATCTATTTGGTTCACTTAAAGATGCACTCCGTGGGACAAGGTTGGAAGATGATGAAGGAGTGATTCAGGCAGCGAAGAAATGGCTACATGATCAAGACAAAATCTGGCACGGGCTAGGAATATATGCACTTGTTTCGCGCTGACATAAAGCAGTACACGTTGATGGGGATTATGTTGAATAATAACGATGTTTACAAGACATATTGATTTATATTGTGTATAAATGTCATGCTTTTTGAATAAGCAGCTCCTGAGAAAAACGATGTGGTGCATTACTTTCTGAACGCCCCTCGTGTATATATATATATATATATATATATATATATATATATATATATATATATATATATATATATATATATATATATATATATTCCTAGTTAATTAATTCACTTGTGCGTTAAGAAGTGTTTAGATGTGTTTGAACTACTGTGTAAATGTATGGAGGGGAAAAGCCAAGCTTGTGAATATTCAAATAAATTGAGAATGATGGCAAAAGTGTGTCTATAGTTTTAGAAAAGCATTTAAAGAATTATTTCTTGATGGACTGAGACACACACCAGGAACTAAGAAAAAAGATGAAAGGAATTGTATTATTGTATTGTTTAAGCTATTACTTAGTATTTTATTCTAGACCTAATCATTGTATGGAGGCGGATCATGGACAAATGGCTCTAACTAAGGATTTAGAGGAAAATTGTATTCACAGTGAACTGGATTTGGTTGTTACTGCTATTGTGCCCTGTGCGTCTGCTAGCACCTTGTCTGAAAACTGTTTACATCCACTACATCTACAATAAAGGGATAGTGATAAAGAATACAGTGGTTAATCCAATATGTTTCAGGTAATATTCTGTCAACCATACACACTTAAAAAGAGCCAGCCACTACTGCTGGAACTTGTGGTGCGAGAGCCCTTGTATATAGGGACAGTTACTCAGTTTCCACTGCCTGGAGGAACTTCATGTGACTTTCCCTTCCATATCAGGAGTGTGACAGACTTCAATACACCAAGACTTAAATTCTTTAAGTTAAGGTACAGTTCTTGTTGGTATATAATTTAGTTAATACCCCCTAGCAGAGCTAATAATAATAATAATATTAACAGAGGAGGATCTGGAGAGGGGCAAGTAGGGACTTAGAGTAAAATATTACCATCTTCTCTAGGAACCTATACAGATTGATCCTACCTTTGATATCTATACACCCTTACTCTTTTCAGAGAAGGTGGTATTACTTATAAGACCTGACTCTTATCTGGCACTATCCTGGTATCACCTGATACAACTTTATGTCCCGGATAACTTATAATTTAAATAACATCTACCCTCTCGTGACTTTATATATATATATATATATATATATATATATATATATATATATATATATATATATATACACACACACACACACACAACCTACGCTAAGCCAGAAAGAAGGCTCAATACCTTCCATCTACGGTGTATACGTCACATCCTCGGTATTTCGTGGAAGGACAAAGTGACAAATATCGAGCGCAGACTACACTGGCTTGGCCATGTCCACCGCATGGAAGATGGTTGCATCCCGAAAGATATCTTCTACCGACTGAGAGATGGCAAACGAACTGTAAGGCGACCGCAGCTGACGTTCAAAGATGTCTGCAAGAGAGTCTTGAGGGCACTGGGCATAAATCCAGCAACCTGGGAAGTTGAAGCTGCCGATCGCATCAAGTAGTGATGCTCTGTACAGCGCCAACTCAGATTGGGCGAAAAGAAGCTCTTACTGCAAGCGGAAAAGAGGAGAAAACGTCAAAAGGAACACCAGGAAAATAAGCAGCTACAGACTGTCACCTCTGGGGCGCATTCCCATAGTTAGTTATGCCTTGGCAGAGAGTGTAGAAATTGGGGGAATGGAAAGGCAGAATTGGAAATTAATCAACTGATATATGATCATTCCTGGGATGATGATGCCGCTGTGTATACAGATGGGTCTGCGATCCGTGGTGAGAAATCCGGTTGGGGCTTCTCTGCTCGGGTGCAGGGCAGATTCGTCGCCGAACATAGCGGGGCTTACAAGATAACAACGTCCAGCATGAGAATGGAGGTAGAGGCTGTGTAACAGTGTTACTGCAGCCTTAAGGTGGATAATTCAAACTTCACTAACAAAGGCTATCATTGTATCAGACTCTCAGTCCATGCTTCGGAAGGTTCAAAGTGGTTTGTTGCAGCATGAATGGTGTCGTGAAGTCGAATTCACAAACCCGTCATTCTTTACCAAAACTGTACGCCATTTTTTTTAAATACTATAGGATAGCAGAACCAACGAAACGCCGTCTTTATTCGGTTGTTTACACACAACGATTACGCATTCAGCATGGAGGCTCAAATTTGTGCAAACCCGTTGGATGTGGAATTTAACTACAGACTTATGAGCGAAGTACAGCATGGCAGAGGTCAAGAAATCACACAAAAGAATGTTCATCTAATAGTCTGTGCAAAGACCGCCACGGAAAGTATTATATTACGGGAGAAATATCGAGTGGAATGCATCGACACATCAGGTTAGTCCATAATTTTGCTGTTTAGTCTACGCCTAGGAAAAGACAGTAGTATGATAATAAAAGACCATTATCACAATAGAGAAAGAAAAATACAAGTAGTATTTTAAGCCTAAGACGAAGGAAATCGCTCCAGGAATAAGGAAGATAATTAAAATCTTAGGTTTTCATATTTGCACAGCGATACAAAAGTATGCATACATTTTGGGGAACTCAGGCACACTTCAGCAGTTGTCCTCTCTGTCGCCGGATGTGACCTATAAAAGACCCTGCATAACGCAAATCGAGGCCATAGATTGAAAATCACAGCGAGTGATAACAATGTTAATGAAGAGTGCCTTTGCCTTCCGTAACTGAGAGCAGACCCATATAACCAATAACAGCTCGACTGTATGTGCCTAAGGATAAGCAAGAATATATATATATATATATATATATATATATATATATATATATATATATATATATATATATATATATATATATATATATATATATATAATTATAGGTATTTCTATTGATTAATTACAGCGTGCGTTGGGAAGTGTGTAGATGTGTTTTGAACTACTGTATAAATTTCTGGAGGCAAAAGCCAAGCTTGTAAATATTCAAATAATTTGAGAATGGTGGCAAAAGTGTGTCTATAAATTTAGAAAAGTATTTAATGAATTATTTCTTGATGGAATGGACCACACACCAGGAACATATGAAAGGAATTATTTTACTGTATTGTTTGAGATATCACTTAGTATTTTACACACGACCTAATAAATGTATGGAGGCGAATCATGGACAGTTAGCTATAACCAAGGAATTGGAGGAAGATATGTTCGCAGTGAACTAAAGTGTGTTAATGCTGTCTTGATATGACCTGTGCGTCTATCTGCACTCTGTCGTCTGAAACTATCTCTTACCTCCTACTTCTGTAGAAAGGGGATGGAGATTGGCAATATAGTGATGAAATTGAATATATTTCAGGTTGTATCCTATAACTGACTTCCACCTTAAGGAGCTTGACTCTAATATAGGAGCTAGTGGTGCGAGTGCCCTTGATGCCATAGGGACGGTCACCCAATCCTAGGCCTGGAGGAGACACAATTTCCTGCCAGAACAGAGGTGGAACAGAATCAAAGCCCATATTTCAATCTAAGTAGCCACACAAGGCTACTGTTCTGTTATTCCAGAGTCACCACAAAATAGTTTATGATGATCCAGCAAAGCATTTTATCTAGGCAACCGTCCTAGTCAGAAATAGACACCCTTAAGTAACTGTGAACAAGTTTGAAGCAATACTAAAAAAGACTGTCTTCAACAAAGTGATTTCAGCTTAAAGAGGAGAACACTTATATAATTTAAAAAACCTGTAGATAATTGTGACTAATTTCAAGTGTTTTATTTATTTACTGATGTCATTGAATTTGAGTTTTCTTGAAAGATTTTCAAGCCGAAAAGAAAAACCTGTAAAAATAAATTGTGAATATTTACCAGCAGACTTACTTAAATTATTTAAGTTAAGTTACAGTTCTTGTTGGTGGATAAATTAGTTAATACCCCTAGCAGAGCTAATAATAATAATAATGTTAACAGAGGGGGATCTGGGGAGGGGCAAATAGGAACTTAGAGTAATATATTACCATCTTCTCTAGGAACGTATACAGCTTGATCCTACCTTTGATATTTATACTCCCTTACTCTTTTCAGAGAAGGGGGTATTACTAAGATCAGACTCTTATTTGACACTATCCTGGTATCACCTGATACAACTTTGTGTCCAGGATATCTTCTAATTTCAATAATAATCAACCCTCTCGTGACAAATGGAAAACATCCATGAAGCTTCCAATCTACAAGAGCTGGTGTGGATATACTGTCCTGGTCATGCTGGGGTATGTGGTATTAAACGAGCTGACAGATTAGCATCAAGAGCACCCATAGTGAGAACACTAGATATGGATAAGGGAGATATTATGAGAGCAATTAATGATCGCCTGTTAGAGAATGACACTGCGATAGATGAATCATCAAGGTTAAGACTGTTGGAATTTGGCATCAAACGTAAGGCTAGTAGAGATGGACGTATGAGAGGATGCATCCGTCGTGTTTACAACCAGCGATGTACAGGAACAGTTAGCATTCACACTCTTCGACATATACTGATGGAGACTGAGCATCTATGGGTCTGCCCGGAGTGCAATTATGTCGATTCTATATAACATTAATTTGTAAAACTAATTCCATATCATTTTCTTTTCTAATATATTCATTACTTCACTTTCCGGGTTTACAGCAGCCCTTTGATTTATTTAATACCATATTCCCAATATTCCTCAGGGTTTGTAACGAAATCCTTTACCCTTTTTTTTCTTATTTATTAACTTACAAGCAGCATCAGCGTGGGTATTATATGTTTAAAGAAAAAAAATCGTTGTTGTTTAACTAGGGCTTTTGTCCACGCTCTCTAAGCTTTTTACGCGGCGAGAGTCACCAATCAGAGGTAGTCTATTTTAATATACGAGTCTTGCTAGAACAAGCAAATTTAAACATTTAACTTAAGTACATATCTTCTCGTAAACTTCCGCTCTTTTGCAGTCAATATCCCTGGTATATACTACTCGTCAAAAGTCAAGGGCCACTTAGAAAAACCTTGGTTGAAACCATAAAACAAATCTGATATAAACGTAATTGGTATCAGTCAAAACGGCATTTATTGAATACCAAATTGACATGTCACGTAAAGAAATGGAAACACACATTCAAACGCAATGAAGCTGTGAAGTGTGTCACCCACCTTTTCAAAAGTCACACAATAGATATGGGACAAATAGACATTTCAAAATCGGGTATGATCACCGTTTGCAGCAAGACATTCAATACAGCGTAGAGGCATCAAGTCCACAAGGGTCCGAAGAGTATCCCGAGGAACAGCTTGCCATTCCTGAAGCAGAAATGCAGTCAGCTGTGCAACATCCATTGGCAGGAGGTGATTTGTTGACAATCTTCGACCAAGGACATCCCAGAGGTGCTCAATCGGAGAAAGGTCAGGTGAATGAGCTGGCCACGCCATCCTGATGATCCCATGTTGCTGAATAAACTCATTCACCATACGAGCTCGATGGGGTCGAGCGTTATCATCTTGGAGGATGACATTACCACCTATGGCCTCCAGAGCAGGCTGAACAATTGGTCTCAAGATTTCGTTCTGGTATCTTGGGCCGGTCAAGTTGCCTTGGATGATGTAGAGTGGGGTCCTGCCGTGTCTGTAGAAGCTTCCCCACGCCATGACAGAACCTCTTCCATAACGATCCACCTCTCGAATTGTGTCATCAGTAAATCGCTCTCCTGGTCGTCTCCAAACTCGAATCCTGCCATCATTGAATGACACAGTGAAGCGAGATTCATCAGTGAAGAGAACTTGACTCCATTGTTGCCTTGTCCATCGGATGTGCTCGCGACACCAAGCAACACGGGCTCTGCGATGAGCAGGAGTAAAAGGGATTCTGACTGCAGGACGTCAAGCAGCCAGTCCAAATTCATGTAAACGTCTGCGAATGGTGCTTTGACTGACATTAACGTTTACAGTTTGTCTCAGCTGACATCTTAGAGTGGAACAAGTCACAGTTTGATGGCGCAGGGCTGACAACAAGAGGTACCGGTCATCATGTCTATTGGTGCATCTAGGGCGACCTGGCCAGTGGCGATCCTCCACACTTCCTGTGGCCTGAAATCTCTCCAAAATTCTTTGGATAGTAGAGTGTGACACTGCAAGCCGTCTAGCAACCTCACGGACAGATAAACCACTTTCAACCCACGCTATAGCTCTCATTCTTTGTAAGGTGTCAAGACTTCTTCTCGGTGGCATGGATTTTGCAAGTGAAGAAACTACCCTAAGTCTGCTGATTGTAGAACAAATTAAGAGTGAACTCTGTTCACGAAAAGTCGCTATTGCACGTGGAATGTCAATCAGCACGATTACTTCACCAGTTTGGTTGTACGGAAGTTTGAAAAAACAGATTAAAAATGTGAATTTATGGTCAGCAAACCAAATTGCACGTGATCACCATGGTTTTTGATGAGTTGTTTTTATGCTTAACGTGCGTAGAGGACTGTCAGAGGAAGATATTGCACCCATTTTTACTAAAAGCCTCCTTCATTTAATCATTCTATGCGCTTATATAAAAGTGTATTGAAAATAATAGGGTGGCCCTTGACTTTTGACGAGTAGTATATATTATCTACACTGTAGATCTAAGCTTTTCCTGTGATTTTTCTACCAATCTGAAACATGTTGAGTTGAAGTTATGAGTTCCAGTTTCTCCAGCTCGGCAGGCATTTAAAGTATCATCACATCTGGTCCCAAGCTAGGTGGAGGGAGCACCTGGCGTACTGTAAAGGAAAAAGATAATAACTACTGATGAGTTTATGTGTGGCACTCATAACAGGAATACTTGACATTTTCTGTTGTAGAAGTGTCTTGTATATGAGGAACACAGAAAACGTATATGGCAGTCCGGGGAAAAAGTATGTGATAACTGCAGCACAGTGGGACCAAACACTGCTTTATTCACATATATTCAATGTGACAGCTGAAAGTGTTCGAAGAAGAAGGAAGAACTTCATAGGAAATCGTCTTCCAATCGTAACACGGCGGTAAAAAAAGGTAAAGGCAGTCCCGTAGCAGATAATGCCGTAGGGGAATGAAGTGTAGAGATTTCACTAATCTACATCGAGCATTGAGAGGTGGGTTGACCAGTTCTCTTCCTCCTTGCATTTTCCTTCCCTAACTCAAGTGCAAAGTCGTAGCCATTTACAGCTGGGTAGACTTAAGCGTGTCGATTATTTGAATCGAACCAGGCACTTTTGCCGCGAGAAACCAGCTCTTTAACCACTCTGTCAATCGGATGCTCAACAAGCCGGAATATAATATAAAAACATGTGTTGTTAATTCAGAGCTTAATTTCCTTTTACATACAGTTGGTGATAAGTACGTGAGAAATAAAGGTGTGAGAAATATATTTCACGGGTGAATAGTTTAAGGAGAAGATCTGTCTCTGGAATGAGTAGCTTCTCTAGTCCAGCCTATATATGCGACTATAATTTATTATAGGACAATCTTACCCTCCTCATATATAAATATATGTTTAACTACACACGCACACACAGCTATGTGACAACAAGACACACACACGTGAAAAAACTGGTTAATTGGGTATGGGTCTGACCAACACACAAAGTTAAGTTTCTTTTGTTGTTTATTTTCATTAAACTTGACAACACCAAATATCTAAAGAACGATCAAATAAAATCAGATTTACATACATAGGAAATAACTGAATAAATGTGCACTCCCCCTCTTGAGAAAAGAACCCAAAAAGTTAATAACCCAAAGGTCAAAGGTTAGCACTGTGTTACAGAATAGACAGTCAAGAAACAAGTTCATACTAAATGCTTCCCAGTAAAGTAAACATTTTTTTTAAGCAAAATCAAGGATGATACAATTCCTGAAACAACGAAAAATATTCACTCTCTCTGTCATACTCTCTTTGTTATACAGTGGCCACTCAATCACGCTTACCTATTCTTGGTGATATCCCTTTGGAATTACAATGATTCCTGAATATACACATTGTCAGGTGTATTTCCCAAATTTGACCCAGTCCATCCTCTAACAAATACGATTAATGACGGGACGACAAATTTGGTGGTTTACTCCTGGATGAACAAATGTCACCTCGAACAGTTAGTGTAGAAAAACCGAGATGTTGGGGTTCACAGTAAACAGAGGAAAATACTTCCAGTATTGGGAAACATCTGGTTGCTAAAAAAACTTGTAATTCATAAATGATGGTAATCCTATCGACTGGATCTATGGAGAGTGCCGATTCTGAAACAGCGTAACTATTCTAGATAAAAATCCACTTGGATACGACTGTCAAAAGTCGGGAGTAGTGGTATTGGTTTCAAACCCCAGTAAGCTGATAAAATTGAAAAAAATATTTCTGGGTTTTGTAAGTCCAGTTAAACGTATAAGTTAAAATGTTTCTTTGTCTCTTTGGCCAAACCTGTTCACAAATGAACTTGAGGATGTACAAGCCAAGAAAAAGACAACATTAACCATTCAGTAAATAATGAAAAAACCTCTGGACGCCCTTTGATCAGGTCTGCGTGGAAAATAAACACGAATTTGCCGGAAGGAAAGTTATATCATCAATGGATGGGCACTTGTGTTTGTCAACTTTCATAACAACACATTAAACTGAAGGGTTTGTTATGAAGTACAGATATAGTCATCTAAAAGGGGACTTGTCAATATCCCACATGGGAGACGTTTGAAATTACCTGTGCACTGCGGAAGTTTACGAGAAGATATATACTTAAGTCAAACGTTTAAATTTGCTTGGTCTAGCCAAGACACGTTTATTAAAATAGACTACCTCTGATTGGCGACTCTCGCCGCGTAGAAAGCTTAGAGAGCGTGGTCAAAACGACCCATATAATGTAGCGCATTTTCAAACTTCACCACTGTGTTCCACAGAGTCAAGACGCATCCTTCAGACTAGCCATGACCAAAGAAATGTAGGATTTCAATAAAGCGAAAGAGGATTGGACCAAGTATAGAGGATCTTCTGAAATTAACCAGCAAGAAAACCCGATTTTATAATACTGGAAACCACAAAGTCATCGAAATCTATAAAAAGGATAATAGTGGGATTATCATTAAAGTAATACTCGACTACCTGTAAGACGGCCCCAAAACCTGTGGCTCGACATTATTTGAAAGTCTTTCTGTGCCTGACGTCTCTAGAAAAATCTAACCCGAGTATAAGGTGTAAGTTGTAACACATACAATTTTATCATTTTATATTTTACATTTTAACATGTTTAACCCGCTGGTGGTTGTACAAGTTCATACGATACTGGCAACCTCAGTATATGAAGATTATATGAACCACTACAGCAAGCGCTGGTGATTGCTTCATGCCGGTTCTCTCACAAGGAACCAAAAGCAAAGGTGGAACAGGGTGTGGATACCGATAACATCAAGGTGTACATATTTATTGTAGTAACATTTTAATAAGTTTATATGTATATTTAAACATGTGTAAACCAGGCACAAGTAGTTTACGCTGTCCAGTCAAATTTGTTCATCTAATTAACTGAGAATAACGATGATTTTCCATCCAATTCATTGGGTTTATGATTTATGCTCAAGGAGGGTAAAATGACTGAAAAAGATGGGGGCGGTGGAAGTGGCAGCGAGAAGGTGCCTATGTGTCAGGAAGCCAGTACTTTCTTCTAAAGTTTGTGGTACAAGTTGGAGATACCAGTTTGTGGTACCAGTGTATGATAGTAGCTTAATACGAGTCTGTGGATAAAAAGCTTGTTTTTTACACTAGTTGCCAGCCTTTCATGGGCTGTGAAGATCCTTGCCTTGACGTTAGGAGCGGTTATCCTTGCAACTGCGCATGGGACGTGCCCTCACCAGAATAGTCTAGAAATGACAGAGCAGTCAGCAGACTAGCCCAACACATGGCGACTTAAGTGATTTTAACTCGGCAAAAGCAAAAGACACTCTCCCCAAAATTTCCAAAACTCTTCCGCACTTTAATTTTCTGTGAGTGAAATCCCTATATCAATTTCTGAATTAATGTATTTACTTACTGGTGTTAAACAATAATTTATTATTAAATTTGTTATATGTATTTACAAATTAATAGTAATTTAATTATTACAGAGAGAAGTGCGCACTTTTGAATCAGTGATCTTAAACATAATACAACAGAGCTACTTAAGTAATGTTTTATTCAATAATTCAGTTGTGGACTCAGAAACGAGCTAATATTTCTTTATCTTCATAGCAAAGATAATATGTTTCAGACCTAAGGGTCTTTTATATTTGGACAAGCGCCCTAATATAACCGACTTGGTCGAACGGGACGCGCCTCGCCAAAACGAGGCAAAACCTTATTTAAAAATAAAAAAAATCTTCATAGGCAAGGGCGGGCTAATGCAAAGTTCACAATAGCCTTGAAACATTCAGCGTTTTGCTTGATTTACGAAGTATCCTATGAAGGCTACCTAAATTAGAAGCACCATCATTCTATTTAAACTCTGCCAAGAGTAATCTTGAGCGAAGGTAGATAAAGTCCCTCAGTTTATACTCTAAATTTTGGCCATTGTTGGACGATCAGTGCAGAGCAGCAGAGGTAACCCGTGACACCTTATTCAGCGTCTGCGGTACTTGTAATGATGTTATATAGACTTGGTCGTTTCATGTAACATGTGATATATATATATATATATATATATATATATATTTATATATATATATATATATACATATATATATATATATATATATATATATATATATATATATATATATATATGTTCTTTTACCTTTCTTTGAATATTATCTGTTTGACATCATTGTTTGTTTTATGGTTATTATATTGGTAAAGAAGTGCTCGGATTTCTCCTATTTCTGAAGTTCTTTCACATACTCTGGCCACTGCAAGCTTTGCATCATCATTTATTTGTCCTGAACGAATCCAATCTGAAGGTTGATGTTAAATACTTTATATTCATTGTGAGGGTCAGATAAATGTTTAAAGTTCTCATATTTTCGCCTGAGATTTTCAGTCGTGCATCTGAGCACAGCAATGATATTTTTTGTAATGTTATTTGCGTACGACCGTGCGCCAATATTAAACGGGGCATGGCGCAGTATGACGCAGTGATTTGTTTAGATACGGGCAATGTTTTTGAGGCAGATCCAGATATCCACCGTCGTGTATAGACGTGAATTATTTTCGTGTTCTTATCCTAAGTCAAAGGAGCCGCGGTAGCATAGTGGTTAGTGCACTGGCTTCCTAGCGCAGTGGTCTATGGTTCGATCCCCAGATGAGGCGGAAAAATTTTTAGGCCACAAACGACTCCTGGGTCGACCCAGCCCCGAATGGGTACCAGAGCTACTCTGGGAAGGTTAAGGCGGCCGGCGTGATGCCGACCACATCACCCCTCGTGTGCCGACGGTCAAGATAATATGGGCCTAACACCATATTCCCAATATGCCTCAATGGGCGTGTAACGGGTTCCTTTACCTTTACCTTTTATCCTAAGTCTAGGAAAGACACGGTTATGAAGTAATTATGATCATCTGAAAGATGAAGATGCTATTCTTGAGTGAACTATACCAAGAATCTTCTATTACCAATATTTAGCCAGAAACGGCTCGTTTGAAGTATCTAGCCTCCGATACTTAGTCTCCTGTAAAGTTAATGGCAGAGCTTCAGCTTGACCATCTATGTCAGCTGCTAGTTCGTCCAGCTACGCCAGAAGCTATTTGAATCGTGTATATATATATATATATATATATATATATATATATATATATATATATATATATATATATATATATATATATATATATATATATATATATATATATATATGCTCAAAGATTTAACATGATCATTTTATGTAAACCCATGCATCCTACCAATATGTTGCCGTAGAGATTCCGCTAACCATGATGTGGCAGCGGCTAGTGCGGTCGGTCAACGTTATTGACTATGTACATTTTTACTATGACCATGCTGATGAAGAATGTCTGTGAACTACTGATGTACAACTTTCGTCAAGAATAAATATGCTGTCGACACTAACTCTTCCAACGAGTACAGTATTTATCAGTTACCAGTTGGTTATCCTGTATTGACTCATCCTACATCGTTACCAGGTCCAACTATCACCAGGTCATCATCATAAACGGTCTTAAATATGGGACTTTCCTACGTATCAGAGACATTTGCACACAATTTCTTTCGTCAATTCAAATTTTAAAGAGATTCCACTGGATTGTGCTAATTTAGCTGCAAACTTTACACATCTCAAACACAAAACCAAAAGTTATTTTCAACTGTTATTCTTGAATGTATTAGTGGTTGTTGTTTATATTCCTAAAATATGATTTAATTTCAAGCGATAACTACCGATATAATTCAAATAAACATGTGTGTAAGAATTAGAAAAACATCCGTCGAATAATGTATTAGAAATATCTCAATAAAGCGATTCGTCAGTCCATCGGATTTTCCCGTAGTTTCCCCTACAAGCGAAAGGAGGTTAGTGTCACAGAAAAGAGGATCGAGATAAAAGTAGTATATCAGGCGCAAAACGAGTCGCATTCTGCAGGTGGAGCGTGACTTTTATATAGTAAAATACGCCGATCGATTCCACAGGTGGAGCGTGACTTTTATATAGGGAAATATACCGATCAATAATGGCGGGCGTGGGTTAGTAGGTTACTAAGGAGATTTTTTTGTGTTGTTGTATTGTGCTGATATTTTAAGTGTTGTTATGTTTCTTTATTCAGGTGTTACAACATGTATACAACATACATACAATATATATTTATACAACATATATACACACATATATACAACATACATACAATATATATTTTACAACATGTAGACAACATTTATACAAAGGCCAAGGTTTTTTAATATAGTTTGTAATAAATAAATTTAATGATCTTTTTTAAAAGAATACGAAATGTCAATCAAAATCTCTAGTTTCAAACGCTTTGTATCTCTTTGCTTCTTCGGTGGTGGTTGTAGATTAAAGACATCGTCCGGGTGATTGTCTATGGTTGGAGTTGATGTAGGGGTACAAGGGTTGGTGTTGTTAAGAGGACACCAACTTGGTTCTGGGAATATTGGTTGATACCTACTGGCGTTGATGTAGTGGTCAAACGTGTTACTGGGGTAATTAGTAGGACAGATACCTGTGTTTGGTAACTGTAGTCGATCAAATTCGGCGAGGATTTCGCCCTGTAAAGCCAGCAGATGTTCAAATTCAGGGCGAGTCAACTTAATGCCGATTTTGGTAGGAAACTTTAGATATGATTCACCAAAGTATTTTCGCACGTGTAGTAAAGGCTGACCTCTGTAAAAACTTGCAGACTCGACCTTCAGCCCACTGTCCAACGGTTTAAGCATTTCATCACTTCTATGCATATACACCCAGTTTTTGGGAACGGTGACGGGGGTACTCATCTTTAGTGAGGTGTGAACGTGAGTGTCTGGGCGTTGTCGCGTTTTACCGCTAGTTATGAAACTCGGATCGATGGTCGGCGCAGACTTCGCGAGGAAACCTTTGATCGTATACTTTATAAAATTCCATTACCATAGAGGGGTCGAACTCCTTCTTTGTCGTTTCTTTTTTTTTGTTGTTTGATTCCCTGTCTTTATTAACTTCAGAGTTCACGTTTATTTTGTCCTTGATGGTTTTAATGGTGTCCTTAATTTCTGTGTCCTTTAGACCGGGGGTTTTGTTCCTCTCATTTTCTTTCCGTTTTGCTGTTCCTTCCTTAGTATATTGTTTTGCTCCAAGCTTTTCCCTCCCCTGACTGCAATCTGGTTAGCATTATGTTGGACTTTTTTGCTCTAATTGTGCTACAAATATGTTGTTGTATACGAGTTGTCTTTACTCTTTTTTTAAATAGTGTCTAATTCCTCTATAAAGTCTTTATTTTATACCTATCACCGATGTTTTACAATTAGTATTTATGCTCTATCTATGCCTAATGCTAAATTAACACAAGACAAGTTATTAATTGTTTTTTAATATATAAATTTTAAATTATGTTTAGATATCAATAGTTAAAAGCTGACTACTCCTACTACTAAGCTAGTACATTTGAATTAAATTTAATTTTGTTCACGCGCGGCTCAACGATGAAAGATGCTTGTATTAATTACACAAAGAAAAGCAAGATGGCTACTGCCCTTTACAAATGAAGACCCCACGTGGTTGCCCTACCTGGGCTTATTTATTCTATTTCAGTTATAATTTTATTATACCGATACTCCTATCAGTTATTAACTAACGTTAAAAGCAATTAACCAATACTAGAGGTGATTAATAATATTTAGTTTAAATATGTTAGAGAAGAGAAAAAACGTATATGAAATTCATCTTGTGTAGCGTACTGAAAACTTTCACTGGATATGAAACGAGCGATCCTCCCCATGTGTCATGGTAGAAGACAAAAGCTGGGGGCGAGGATTTAGGTCGGGTGCGTAGTTAAAATCTGGCATCCTCAGCACGGAGGTGGGCTCTCTGTGCATCCTTTTGTAGCTTGTTACCGACCATAGTCTCACTCGACGAGCAGGACTTATCCTTTGATAATGGCCTTGCTCAACAAGGAGGGGAGATGCTGGGCCAGTTATCCCTCGCCTAATCTTAAATGTACGATAGGTCAGTGTTAAACCGGGATTTCAAATGACTATTTGAGATACCTTTTGTGCAATTTACAGTGTCAAGTCATAGTTTTCTTTTTACCACCTAAACAAACATCTGTCATCATAACAGCGCAGAGGTTGTTTTTGTTATATGTATAAACTGCCTCAGTTTTAACTGTTCACCTATATAATAATTATGCGACAGTATCAAATCATAAAACTTGTGTCCAAACTTTTTACCTGTTCAGTCAAGTGTGAATAAGTGTTTGTTCCAGTTATCAAACGGTTATCTACTTTTATTGACCTGAAATTTCAAACTTTAATGAAAACGTTTCTTCCAATCAGCAAAGATGGTCCCAAAAGTTTCACTCAGTCCTGCTCAAATGTTCCAACCTATAGGTAAATATTTATTACCCTATTTTTTATTTTTTTTATTTTTTCAGGTGCCACATATTTCTTCAAACGTTTCTTCCAGTTGTCAAATATTTTTTCACATGTTTTTCATTTGTCAAATATTTCTTCAAATATTTTTAACAGTTGTCAAATATTTTTTTGAATATTTCTTGCATGTGTCAAATGTTTTTTCCAGTTGTCAAATGTTTCTTCAAGTGTTGTTTTCCCAGTTGTCAAATATTTCTTCAAATGTTTTTTCTAGTTGTCAAATATTTCTTCAAATGTTTTTTCCAGTTGTCAAATATTTCTTCAAATGTTTTTTCAAGTTGTCAAATATTTCTTCAAATGTTTTTCCAGTTGTCAAATATTTCTTCAAATAATTTTTTCCAGTTGTCAAATATTTCTTCAAATGTTTTTTTCTAGTTGTCAAATATTTTTAAAAATGTTTTTCAATTGTCAAATATTTCATCAAATGTTTTTTTCCCAGTTGTCAAATATTTCTTCAAATGTTTCTTCCAGTTGTCAAATATTTTTTCAAATGTTTTTCAATTGTCAAATATTTCTTCAAATGATTTTTTCAAGTTGTAAAATATTTCTTCAAATGTTTTTCCAGTTGTCAAATATTTCTTCAAATGTTTTTTTCCAGTTGTCAAATGTTTTTTCAAATGTTTTTCTCGTTGTCAAATATTTTTTCAAACGTTTTTTCAAGTTGTCAAATATTTTTTCAAATATTTCTAACAGTTGTCAAATATTTTTTTGAATATTTCTTGCATGTGTCAAATGTTTCTTACAGTTGTCAAATATTTCTTCAAATGTTTTATTCCCAGGTGGCAAATATGTCTTCAAATGTTTGTTTTTGCCAGTTGTCAAAAATTTCTTCAAATGTTTTTCAATTGAATCTGAGTGCCTGGTTATGTATGCGAACTAGTTTCAGTCTAAGTATTGGGCTAGCAGTGGTTTGCAGGGGTAGAGAGTAATCCATAACTGAGCGCACGTATCCCAAGTAAAGTTGTCGTAGGGTGCTCTGATTGGCTCCACAATCAGTGCTTGCCAAAAGCTTTATGAGGTTTAGCCTTTTTGAGGCCTTTACAGTTAGGGACTCAACATATGTTTTGTATGTGAGTCTGGTATCTACCTGTATCCCTAGATAAGTCGGATTGTTCTCTTTAGCTAGCTTTCTAACATCAAGTTTTAAATCCAGTTCTTTCTTTACTGTTTTGTTGCTGAGTGTGAATATAGTGTAGACTATCTTATTCGTATTGATCACCATTTTCCAGAAGCTGCAGCAGGTTGTTAGAGCAGCCAGTGCACGGTTTAATTTCTTGTGCAGTTGCAAATGGGACTTCCCTTCTGCCCAAAAGACTAGGTCATCAGCAAACAAGGCGCTGGGTAATTCAAGGTAGTCTGCCAGATTTGTTATGTATATGAGGAAGAGGGTGCAGCTTAGGGCGGAGCGTTGTGGGAGGCCTTCTTGGATGGTTCTTTTCTCTGATGTTGCTCCGTTGAACGTTGTGAAGATGGTTCTATTTGTGAGGAAATCTTTTATCCAACGAAACATTCTTCCTTCTATGCCCATCTTCTGCATCTTGAAGTATAGACCGTCTCTCCATTCTCTGTCGTATGCCTGCTTGAGGTCTACGAAAACTGCGGCCCCGTGACTTTTATCCTGGAAAGCATCGGCAATCTGTTGTACCAATCGGAATACCTGGTCAACAGTCCATCTTCCTCTTCTAAATCTTGCTTGGTTAGGATGGAGGGCTTTCCCTTTCTCTAACCATCAGTAGAGGCGTGCATTTATCATACGTTCTGCCATTTTCCCAACGCACGAAGTCAGGGAGATGGGCCGGTAGCTACTGACTTCGCTTGGTGATTTATATTTTTTGAGAATTGGGATAATGTTAGCCGTTTTCCATCCTGTAGGTACAGTGCTACTTCTCCACGTCTTGTTTATGAATTCGAGGATCGTCAGCAAACCTTTTCCCCCAAGTTTGACTATCATGTCGTTGGTAACCTAAATTGATAGGAGTATTGGTATAAATAAACTTATAAGTGAAATAGAATAAATAAGCCCAGGTAGGGCAAACACACGGGGTCTTTATTTGTAAAGGGCAGTAGTCATCCGCGCGTGAACAAAATTAAATTTAATTCAAATGTACTAACTTAGTAGTAGGACTAGTCAGCTTTTAACTATTGATATCTAAACATAATTTAAAATTTATATATTAAAAAACAATTAATAACTTGTCTTGTGTTAATTTAGCATTAGGCATAGATAGAGCATAAATACTAATTGTAAGTCATCGGTGATAAATATAAAATAAAGACTTTATAGAGGAATTAGACAATATTTTTATAAAAGAGTAAAGACAACTCGTATACAACAACATATTTGTAGCACAATAAGAGCAAAGAAGTCCAAGATAATGCTAACCAAATTGCACTCAGGGGAGGGAAAAGCTTGGAGCAAAACAACAAAAAAGACATACTAAGGAAGGAACATCAAAACGGACAGAAAATGAGAGGAACAAAACCCCCGGTCTAAAGGACACAGAAATTAAGGACAAAATTTCGTAAAACAATCAAGGACAAAATAAAAGTGAACTCTGAAGTTAATAAAGACAGGGAATCAAACAAAAAAAAAGCAACGAGAAAGAGGCAGTTCGACCCCTCTATGGTAATGGAATTTTATAAAGTATACGATCAATGGTTTCCTCGCGAAGTCTGCGCCGACCATCGATCCGAGTTTCATAACTAGCGGTAAAACGCGACAACGCCCAGACACTAACGTTCACACCTCACTAAAGATGAGTACCCCCGGCACCGTTCCCACAAACTGGGTGTATATGCTTAGAAGTGATGAAATACTTAAACCGTTGGAGAGTGGGCTGAAGGTCGCGTCTGTAAGTTTTTACAGAGGTCAGCCTTTACTACACGTGCGAAAATACTTTGGTGAATCATATCTAAAGTTTCCTACCAAAATCGGCATTAAGTTGACTCGCCCTGAATTTGAACATCTGCTGGCTTTACAGCTCGAAATCCTCGCCGAATTTGACCGACTACAGTTACCAAACACAGGTATTTGTTCTACTACTTGCCCCAGTAACACGTATGACCACTACATCAACGCCAGTTGTTATCAACCAATATTACCAGTACCGAGTTGGTGTCCTCTTAACAACACCAACCCTTGTACCCCTACATCAACTCCAACCATAGACAATCACCCGGACGATGTCTTTAATCTACAATCACCACCGAAGAAGCAAAGAGATACAAAGCGTTTGAAATTAGAGATTTAGATTGACATTTCGTATTCTTTTAAAAGAGATCATTAAATACATTTATTTCAAACTATACTGTTCAAAAAAGGAAACGCAACTTTTTTGGATTTACTTTTATAAAAGATATTCGCTGATTGGACATCAGTAAACCTATCGACTGTGTCCAGCTGGTCATTAACTTCTCGTGGTTACCTGAATTGTACTCACCTCATGATTCGTGAGGTCATGAAAGAGGTCAAGATCAAAACAACATTTTTGACAATAACTCGTGACAGGTTCATGAGAATCCCGTGAAACTTACTGAACACAAAACTCTCTGACCATATTATTGAATGCTTATAAAAGATTGACGCTCCTCGAATAAATTCAGTTGAAAATTCAATGCGCAAGTCTGGCTCATCTCACTACAGAACAACGACTCATCATCATTGGACGTTTACAGACTGGACAGTCACAAAGTGTAGTGGCCAGACAGTTTAATGTGGTTAGAAGCACCATTAGTCGCCTTTGGAGGTGATTTCAAGAAACTGGCTCAGTGGCAGACCGGCCGCGCAGGGGAAGACCCAGAGTCATAACTCCTGCCGAAGACCGCTTAATACGGCTGCATCACCTCAGGAATCGACTTGCATCTGCGTCCTCCACAGTCCAGTCAATGTCAGCAGCTCGTCGAATTTCAGATCAAACGGTCAGGAACCGGCTGCACGACTCTGGTCTTTGGGCTAGAAGACCCTACAGAGGTCATGTTCTTACGGACCGGCATCGCCAGAACCGACTGCAGTGGGCGAACCAGCATCGCCAATGGACCGTTGGGTATGACTGGAGACGGTTTTAGTTTAGTGATGAATCAGTTTTTGTGCTCCAGCGACACGATAGACGGAGAAGAGTTTACCGCAGGGTCCATGAGCGCTACGCCCAGAACAGCGTTGATGAGGCTCCCCCACATGGTAGTGGAGGTGTACTGATGTGGGGGGGGGGACGATCAACTTCATGGGAAGAAGTGACCTGGTGCAAATTGAAGGACTCCTGAATGCCCAACGATACGTCGCTGAAATTCTTCGTCCTGACGTCCTTCCACTTCTGGCTGCACGAGGGTCGATTTTTCAGCAGGATTACGCTCGACCTCATGTGGCACAACTCACCACTTAGTTCCTCGCTGACAACAACGTCCAGACCATTCCGTGGCCAGCCATGTCATCAGACATGAACCCCATAGAACACTTATGGGATGAACTCGACAGACGACTCCGCCAGCGAGACGTGGCTCCAGCCAATCTCCGACAGTTGTCTCTTGCACTGCGGGAAGAGTGGGCAGCCATCCCACAACAACAGATCCAACGGCTAATCGGATACATGTCAAGGAGATGTCGTTCTCTGATAGAGGCCAGAGGAGGCCATACACCTTACTGAAACGGAGGCCTCAGTCGCAAAGAATAAAAGTCCAAACCAAATTTAATGAACATCATTTCATTGTTAAAGTCTGAACGTTCCTTCATGCCACGATTGAAACATTAATTCCGTAAAGTGAAATTTTGGTACAAGTTTGAAATTTGGTGTCCATTACCACTGCAATAATGTTGCGTTTCTTTTTTTGAACAGTATATATTAAAAGACCTTGGCCTTTGTATAAATGTTGTCTACATGTAGTAAAATATATATTGTATGTATGTTGTATATATGTGTATATATATGTTGTATAATATATATTGTATGTATGTTGTATACATGTTGTAACACCTGAATAAAGAAACATAACAACACTTAAAATACCAGCACAATACAACAACACACACAAAAATCCCCTTAGTAACCTACTAACCCATGCCCGCCATTATTGATCGTTATATTTCCCTACAAAAAAGTCACGCTCCACCTGCGGAATCGATCGGCGTATTTTACTATATAAAAGTCACGCTCCACCTGCAGAATGCGACTCGTTTTGCGACTGATATACTACTGATAAATCGACAGAGAATTTTGAAGATAATACCATGACAAATGTTACTGACTGAGAGCACTTTATTTGTAATAGGGATTTTTTTTTTAATGCATGTAAAATGTATGTGAATTTACATAGAACCGTAATAAAAGATTTTCTCATCACAGGCTAGATCTGACCGACTCCCCCAATTGCCTCATGCAAACACATATGTTCCTTTTTTAATAGTTTTTTGCTAAATTTTGTGATTAGCTTTGGCACTTTTTTTTTTTAAATTTATTTATTTATTATTTTTTTTTTTTTAAATAAAGTTTTGCCTCGTTTTGGCGAGGCGCGTCCCGTTCAACCTAGTCGGTTATATTAGGGCGCATGTCCAAATATAAAAGACCCTTGGGTCTGGCATGTGATTTTAAGGTGCTTTGGCACATGCCACGAAGGTAAACATAGATGAAACACCAACTAGGAATCATAGTTCTGATGTGAAGGATGTCCATCGTTTCTTGTCTTTACCATTGACGATACACTCTGATATGGACAGTAGAGTGAGATGGAAGCGTGAAGGGCAAACATGCATATAAATTGTTCAAGACTCCAACAAGAACGTATCAGGTGTCCAGAGAACTAAAAATTCCTAGCAATAAGAAATTTCTTAGACCGCAGCTAAGACTGGTTAATTTAAGAATAGAAGACCCTTATTGTGCAGAGTGTATAGAAACACATAATTTAGAGCATTTCCTACTAAAATGTAGGAAGTATGAACAACAGAGAAAACCAATATTAGAGTATTTACAGGTGCGCAATTCTTCCATAACTGTGGAACAGGCGTTGAGAACAGAAAGACGTAGAGAATTGCACAATTTAGTAAAATACGTAGATAACAAGAACTAAAATTAACATATAAGGACCTGATGGTGTGAGGATAAAAGGGTAGTCAAATGGGGTGCTCATATGGATGATGGTAGATAATTGGTGGATTGTATGTCATCCCGGACACTCCCGGGCTTTCTCACCCGTTTTCACCTTGTTGGCAAAGTGAGGGAACTCACACATACATTCACACAATTCTACAGTATGGATTTAATGCTTTTGGACTGAGTGGAGGGGAATAAGACATCTATATTAGATTTTGGCAATCAGATTTTATTATCTTGAATTTACTACATTATATATCTTAATTTTAACCCATCAAGGGTTGAACGATACACTCTGTGTTTAATAAACAAACGTTTCTATTAAGTTATCTTTCTGCGTTGTGTTCCCCACTTCTTTTACCTTTAATGTTCTCTCTATTTGGGTTCTTAAAAATGTAGTTCTTTTTATAATTAAAAGTTTTATATGTCTAAATTTGATCTATTTCAAGAATTATTTTTTTATACCTTATTGATTTATAACTTATTTTATACCTTATTGATTTATAACTTATTGATTTGTGTTTCAAGTGCGCACTATCATTCAATTATTTCACATTTTGCTCACATCATTATTTTAAAAGCAAATATTGACTTTCTAATTCTCTTCTTGGCTTGCGTGTTATATTTATCATCCTCGGTTATTATAATGTACCCAAGATATGAAATACTGTTCACGTGTTTCGGAATATTTCTGTTTAGGTCTATATTGGTTAAAAATATCATTCACGATGACAATGCACATAATTTCTGCAGCGTGCAGTGGAGACACAAGCTGCTCTGGCGGTTTAAGAACGTCTGGTGGCATCACATATAGATATTATATTACTAACGAGCACGTATACCTGTCAAAACAATGACGGGAGACGAATTAAAGCCAAAACCTTGAAGTTTCAGCATCATCAGCACATTTGGAAGACTAAGAAGATGGAATGTACAAATAGTATACTCTGACTAATTACATAATAGCTCTTTATGCACAACATTTTTTTGTAAATGCAGTTATCTTTAATTTATTTTCCCGTTAGTAAACTGTGTCCTTAATATATAATTCAAGATGGGTTTCTTTCGTATATGTGCGCTACATAAAGTTGACCATTGTGGTAAAGTGGGATGTTATAAGTATTATAGGGGACTTAGTGTACTGACTGAGATCAGCTGTGAAGATATCTGTATCTAATAAGTGTGGTGTATTACAGATGACCTTACTTGCTACCACATTTATACCTCAGTCAGAATTATTCTGGAATATTGTGATGACTACGTTAAATGTCTAGGGTTATGAAAATGATGAAGTGTAAGTCACAACAACAACAGACAGATAAACAATTTATTTTATTCCACAACACTTTACAACACTGTGACACTCACACACATATAACACTCTATAAGACTATCTTAACTGAGTCAAGTGTAAAGTTTCAAATATATATATGTATTAATTCCTTTCAATAATAGATATCCTGATTCAACTACACAGTGAACCAGGAATCACAATCAAGGGTAATTACAAGTAGTATGTACACAGTTTATATATATAATCTGTGTATTGACATAATCTATTAGTATTATCCTATGTGTGTAAGTTGTGAAGTAGTACTATGAGGTAATACTGGTTTTGTTTTTCAAGCTAGATTGTTGTTTGTCATCATGACTTCAAGTGTTTGATTATCGTGGAAATAGTATTTGGAAAAGTTCACAGTTCCTGTCGTTTGAAACAATTTATTGTCCCTCTGTGTTTAATATAATGTCAATTTTAGAGGGGGGCACATGATGTTGAGCTGCTCTGGCCACAGAAGCTTATCTTTCGTGATGGCTGCAGGAAAAGACTCCTCTGCTCGATTGCTTCACTGTATTCTGGAGACACCTCACTGGTCGCTATCTGGACCAAGGAGTATGCTGTCAGCCTCTGGATTCAGCAAAACTCAGACCAGGTGCTGCTTCAATAACTTAGGACCACGGTCCCTGAAACAAGAAGGTTGTACCTCCTATTTCAGAACTAATTTATAATCTATTTCCACACTGAACACTGGTTCTCAACGCACTGTTTCTTAGTAAGTTTATTTCAAAATGTGGCACTGAACAGACGCTCCTCATTGACTATATCAACGGGTCTAACCAATCGGGCCATGTTTACACAGCTTTTCAAAAATTTTTATTTTTCTCACGTTTCCCCTAACAACCAAAATTAGTATTTGTAGTCCGACTAATCGTGTTTAGCCTTACATATCATTCCCGCCAATCAAATTGGATTTAACATGGTGACGTATTTCCCGTACAATGGTGGTTTCAAAACATGCCACTGTGCGATTATGATTTGGTGCTGTCCGACATCCTCACTATTTTCTTTTGGCTATAATTTGTTAATTCCTAGACTATTTGCGTAACACTTAACATATTCTTTGTCAGCAAGTCCTAAGGAACCCAAATATATAAGTTTTAAGGGAGCTAAGTGGCGGCGTTCAAAATATGTATTTTCTTCTAGGATAGTCGTGCTGTTACCACCTCCTCACTTCCAAACTTTATGGTGTCTGCTGTACTGTCAGACTAATGTCAGGAGTTTAGACATAAAACAGTAGAATGTCATGTTTCCTAATAAGCATTTTACAGGTTTTTAAACCTAACCCTCGTAGTTGTAGTGTTTTTTATCTCTGTCTATTTGAAAAAAGTTAGTGCTTCTGGCCTTACGCTTGGGGGTGGCATTAATTATCGCGAGACGCGTGTTAGTGTTGCATGCGTTCCTGCTTTCAGCCCTCCCTCTCTTTCTATCCTAAGTCCATCTGTCCTTTCGTTTATGTTAACGTAGTGTATAAAATGAAATTAATGGAAGTATTAATTTAGGTCATTACGCAGTGTGCCTAGCTCAAGGTTTTCTTAGAAATACAGTACACGTTTTATTGTAGAAAGCGTGTATTGATGCAGTAGGCTTGACTATCAACGTGAAAGCGTGAGAATATGCAGACGAAGCATAAAAAAAAGGTTTTTATATTGTTCAACTAGCATGACGTTCTATTAACACAGGCGTACGCTATTGGAAAGCACGGGTCTTTAACCATTTCTCTTTCCTTTTATTGAATTTATGTGTTAGGCTTTACATGTACCTTTTAATTTATATATGTGGATTTAGAATGTTTCACGACAAATTCTCCCCTCTTAAAACAGACGTTATATGTCAGTCTATAATTCTATATACACATAGAGAAATTTATTATTATTTCTGGGGCTTACGGTGATTCTCATCACACGGATGGCGGCTTAAAAAATCCGCTCCCAGATTTGTTTTTCCAGAAATATACTCTATGCTGAACTCAAATGGCTGCATAAGTAAGGACCATCTGAGTAACCTAGAATTTTCATGCCTAGCCTGCGCTAGAAACGACAAGGGTTTGTGATCCGTCTGCAACATAAATGCCTTCCCATACAGATAAATATTGAATTTCTTTATCGCCCATATTACTGCAAGACATTCTTTTTCGCTAGTTGAGTAGTTGGTTTCAGCTTTATTCAACTTTCTGCTAGCATATGCCACTGGGGTTAATTCCCCATCCAATGCATCTGATTTCTGTAACAGGGTCGCACCTAACCCGATATTACTGGCATCCGTCCTTACAATTAATTCTTGACTTAAGTCACGTAGTTTCAAAATAGGTTTGCTTGTAAGCTTTTCCTTCAATTCCTGGTAAGCCAATTCACATTGTGGTGTCCATGTAATTCGATCTGGATTTCCTTTACGTGTCAAATCAGTTAACGGTGCACATATGGAATTAAAGTTTTTGATATACTTTTGGTAGAAACCACATAATGAGACAAAGGATCTCACGTCTTTCTTGGTTTGTGGTCTCGGGGCTTTCTTTAGTTTCTCTAAATTCTTGGGGTCAGGAGTCATGATTCCCTGATGGACTGTGTGTCCCAAGAATTCTAATTCTTTACATCCAACGCAACATTTGGTTGGTCGGGCTGTTAAATTCGCTTCTTTAAGTCGATTAAACAGCATATTCAGAGAGTCAATGTGTTCCTCAAATGTTTCTGTTGCTATAAAGATATCATCCATGAAATTTGTGATGCATGGATTATTCAGAGGGTCCAATAATTTTCTCATCATTCTAGAGAAGACACTAGGCGCATTCTTCAATCCAAATGGCAATCTGTTAAACTCATAGTGTCCCTCTGAGGTACTAAAAGCTAGGTATGGTCTAACCTCAGGCTTTACTGGAATCTGATAGTATCCTTTACTCAGATCCACTTTTGAGAAATATTTAGCTTTATTTAGCCTGGCAAACAACTGATTTGTATCCGGCAATGGATCCACCTGTCCTTCTGTAATAGCATTCAGTCTCCTGTAATCTATACAGAGTCTATGTTCTCCAGAGGGTTTCCTTAAGAGCACCACACTGGAACTATACGAAGATTCACTGTGTGAAATTATTCCCTCCTTCAACAAATAGTCTATCTCTTCCTTCAAAGCTTTCTCCTTAGCAAAAGGAATCGAATAGGGTTTCATACAGACAGGTGTGGGGTCTATCAGCTTCATATCATATTCCAATAAGTTTGTATGCCCCGGTCGGTCTGTTAACACCTCTGTATGATTTTCTAGAACCTGTTGCACTCTCTCTTTCTGATTTTTCGTTAAATGTGTACTGATTTTCACCTGTGCCGCTGTCTCACAGGGGTGTAATGGATATTCAAATGATGAAAGTGGTTCCTTTTTCATCTCCATGGCAATGGACAAGGTCAACAAGTGTGTCTCTTCCTGATTTTCTCTTTCCAAGTATTTCTTCAGGAGATTCACATGATAGATTTTTTCTTTCCCCTTCTTATCTATCTTATAATTGGTTCTAGACACCTTCTCTAGAACTGTATATGGACCTTGCCATCCAATTTGTAACTTATTCTGACTACCGGGTAGAAGAAGCAGTGCCTTCTCTCCCACAGCCAAATCTCGGTCTTTAGCTTTCCTGTTATAATAGGCAGCATGTTTCTTCCTGGCTTGTTTCAAATTTTCATTGGCAAGTTTCCAGCCAGTTTTTAAACGAGTGGTCAGCTCATTCACATATTGGTATGAGGATGTAATATTTTCCTCTGCCTTTTCATCAGTTCACGTTCTTAACAGCGCTTCATATGGACCTTTAATTTTGTGGACCTATTTGTCCATGCACCGGTATGGTCTCTTCCACTCGAAGCTCTATAATGATGATTTTTCTTCCCAGAATTATCATGCACAAAACGACCGCTACCAATTCTTTTCTTGGGGCTTTCTCCCCACTTAGAATTCTTGATGAGAGATTTCCTCTCTACATCCTCTTCCTCCAGTTTGTTTAAGACCGATTGAGGGATTTTCGGCTTATCCTGGGGTAAGACCTCTTTTTGCACTCGCCGCATAGTGGCCATTGTAAAACAGTTAATTGAAGCTTGTCCGTGAAAAGGGGCTTCCCATTCCATTTGGTCCACTTTATCAAATTTATTTTTCTTTGTATTGTCAGGCCTAAGTTTGCCCGTGGCGTGTCCAGGTCCTGATCAATGTTCCCACTTGTGGGTGTTCCCTCATGTGCTATGCTACACCTTTCTACAAAATTCTCAATGTCCCACCTTGCCTTGGGCCAATAATAATTGTGAGCCACCTTTTGGATGATGGTACCTATTTTCTCATGGTCCCCATCCTGTTTCACATGTAGGCTCCTTATTAAGTCTGCCCTATATGCCTTTGGAAGAACCAACTGTCCGTGACCATTGGATCTAGCTCCGGCCTTCCTGTAAATCAACTTGTTTTTCATATAAAAATCTCCCTTGCCTGGAGTTGTATGACAAGTTGACAATTTCCTGAAACAAGGCTTGAGGGTCTTTTTCCCAGCCTATGCCTTCCTCATCTCTTCTGGAGTGGTATCTATCAGGATATCCTCCTCCTGTCTTGAGGTCGACCTGACCTGAAGGGTGGCCATAACTATAGGGTTCCTTCTGCAACGGTCAGTGTCATGATTGTTCATCTTACAATTTTTACACCACCTCCTTCCTTGGTTGAAAGATTTTCTTTCATCATATTTCCTTTCATCGAATTGTGGGGTTTTATTTTTATTGTCATACCGTGGCCTATCAAACTGGTGCTTACCTTTGTTTTGATCTCTAGGATCAAATTTATTAAAGTTCTGTGGTGCCTTAAAATTATCTACCTGTTTCTTTTTATTACCTGATACCTCTGCCTGAGCTGCTTGATACCTTTCTGCAACATTTAGTAACTCACCCAGTCTCTCTGCACCTTGTTCCATGAGAAACTTTCTCAGGTCTGGAGCCATGGACTCTCTTAGTTGTTCTATAAGGACCATTTCCTTAAGATCTTGGGTTTTCCCCAGAGAAGTCCATTTCTCCAAGTATGTCTCTAACCGTGCAGAGAACTGGTGATAGGTTTCACCTGACAGTAGTTTAGCATTCCTAAATTTTTTCCTATAAAATTCTGCGTTCTTTTCATATCTTAACAAAAGAGCCTGCTTTAGCATGTCATAATTTTCTTGATCACTTCTGCTCATTTTGGCAAAAACTTCATAAGCTGCCCCACGAAGCCCTTGAGATAACTTTAAGCTCCACCTTTCTCTCTCTAACCCATACGTGGTAGCTAATAGTTCATATCTATTTAGATAGCTCTCAATATCATCGTCTTTCTCAACAAAATGATCTAAATGAAAATTCATAGCTGAGGTCGAGGCTCCCTGACAAGCAGTAGCATCGGAGGTAAAGGGACTGGCACCATTTTCAGGAGCATGGCCTTGAAACTCAAACTCCCTTAGTCGTAACTCATGTTCCCTTTGTAATCTCTTCTCCTCCTTTTCTGCTTCCCTCTCTGCAGCTAATCTCTTGTCTTCCCTTTCTGCAGCTAATCTTTTTTCTTCTGCTTCCCTTTCAGCCTTTTTCTCTTCCAACTGGAGCCTCTTTATTTCCGCCTCACGATCCGCCTCCAATGCTTTAGCCTCTTTGTCAGCCTCAATCTGCAGCCTCTTAGTCTCAGCCTCAGCCTGCAGCCTCTTAGTCTCAGCCTCAAATTGTAACTTCTTAATTTCCTTTTCAGTCTCTAACTTTCTTTCGGCCTCTTTTTCTAATCTTCTTTCTTCCCGTTCAATATATTTGTCACATTCAGCAGTGACATAAGCAATCATAATTTGCCCGTCCATTCCTAACTCTTTAGCAGTCTGCACAGCAGCAGATCGAAATTTGGCCAGGTCCGCCATTTTCTAACAGGTAAATGTAAACAATATCTAACTAAACAATACAATCTGTAATTAATTATCTAAGGACAACCACAGGCACTGAGAGCTCAACCTTATTTAATCCCACTCAAGGATACCTTTTAATTCTTATTATTCCCAATATATATAATAGGAGAAAGTTCAATATCCCGGGAGCGAGACCCCAATATATGTGGTAAAGTGGGATGTTATAGGTATTATAGGGGACTTAGTGTACTGACTGAGATCAGCTGTGAAGGTATCTGTATCTAATAAGTGTGGTGTATTACAGATGACCTTACTTGCTACCACATTTATACCTCAGTCAGAATTATTCTGGAATATTGTGATGACTACGTTAAATGTCTAGGGTTATGAAAATGATGAAGTGTAAGTCACAACAACAACAGACAGATAAACAATTTATTTTATTCACAACACTTTACAACACTGTGACACTCACACACATATAACACTCTATAAGACTATCTTAACTGAGTCAAGTGTAAAGTTTCAAATATATATATGTATTAATTCCTTTCAATAATAGATATCCTGATTCAACTACACAGTGAACCAGGAATCACAATCAAGGGTAATTACAAGTAGTATGTACACAGTTTATATATATAATCTTTGTATTGACATAATCTATTAGTATTATCCTATGTGTGTAAGTTGTGAAGTAGTACTATGAGGTAATACTGGTTTTGTTTTTCAAGCTAGATTGTTGTTTGTCATCATGACTTCAAGTGTTTGATTATCGTGGAAATAGATTATAAATTAGTTCTGAAACAAGAAGGTTGTACCTCCTATTTCAGAACTAATTTATAATCTATTTCCACACTGAACACAATACATAACAAACACTGAGTTCAGAGCGGTAGGCCAACTGCTAGCTTCATCTGAAACAATTTACACCAGTATACTCCTCCCTAATGGTTACTACGCCTCTGCAATTCCAGCATTAGTTCTTTCTAGTCAATAAGATAGGTGTCAGTGTACTGTTTGGCGATCCCATGCAGATATACTTCTCTCCGACAAGTTTTGTTCAGGTTGGAGCCCTATCTAGGCCTTGCCTCAAGTTTGCTACTGAACCACACACATATACAGCCATAAATTATCAATTCACATTCAATTTTCAGTAAAAAGATATCAAATATGTCAAGCTTACCACAATTCATGGAAATAATACACAATTACGTTGACTGGCAATGAATATGGCACAAATTCCGATCTGCCTTTTGTCCCAGGCTTTTATTTAGAAAAATATGAGCTGGTTCTCAACGCACTGTTTCTTAGTAAGTTTATTTCAAAATGTGGCACTGAACAGACGCTCCTCATTGACTATATCAACGGGTCTAACCAATCGGGCCATGTTTACACAGCTTTTCAAAAAATTTTACCCTTCTCACGTTTCCCCTAACAACCAAAATTAGTATTTGTAGTCCGACTAATCGTGTTTAGCCTTACATATCATTCCCGCCAATCAAATTGGATTTAACATGGTGACGTATTTCCCGTACAATGGTGGTTTCAAAACATGCCACTGTGCGATTATGATTTGGTGCTGTCCGACACCCTCACTATTTTCTTTTGGCTATAATTTGTTAATTCCTAGACTATTTGCGTAACACTTAACATATTCTTTGTCAGCAAGTCCTAAGGAACCCAAATATATAAGTTTTAAGGGAGCTAAGTGGCGGCGTTCAAAATATGTATTTTCTTCTAGGATAGTCGTGCTGTTACCACCTCCTCACTTCCAAACTTTATGGTGTCTGCTGTACTGTCAGACTAATGTCAGGAGTTTAGACATAAAACAGTAGAATGTCATGTTTCCTAATAAGCATTTTACAGGTTTTTAAACCTAACCCTCGTAGTTGTAGTGTTTTTTATCACTGTCTATTTGAAAAAAAGTTAGTGCTTCTGGCCTTACGCTTGGGGGTGGCATTAATTATCGCGAGACGCGTGTTAGTGTTGCATGCGTTCCTGCTTTCAGCCCTCCCTCTCTTTCTATCCTAAGTCCATCTGTCCTTTCGTTTATGTTAACGTAGTGTATAAAATGAAATTAATGGAAGTATTAATTTAGGTCATTACGCAGTGTGCCTAGCTCAAGGTTTTCTTAGAAATACAGTACACGTTTTATTGTAGAAAGCGTGTATTGATGCAGTAGGCTTTACTATCAACGTGAAAGCGTGAGAATATGCAGACGAAGCATAAAAAAAAGGTTTTTATATTGTTCAACTAGCATGACGTTCTATTAACACAGGAGTACGCTATTGGAAAGCACGGGTCTTTAACCATTTCTCTTTCCTTTTATTGAATTTATGTGTTAGGCTTTACATGTACCTTTTAATTTATATATGTGGATTTAGAATGTTTCACGACAACCATGACCACTGACTGCTTCTTGTAGGTATACTCCTACATAATCAAATTAATGTTCATTCTGTGCATTGCTAATTGTCATGGCAAAAGCTAAAATCACAGAAAACTAGTGACGTCTCAAGATGACAGGAAGTCTGTTATCGTTTAGCTCTAAACGGATGCGTGGAATGAAAACTTGTCCACCTTAATTACTGCCGGTGATGTTATTTTGTAATTTTAAAACCTCCATTGCTGTCTTTACTTTTAACATAGTGCTAAAGTTAAATGTATTTAGTGGCTCTTGAATTATGAAACTGAATAATTAAAATTCTCCGTCATGTCTTGACGGGTCACTCGTGAAGAGATCTAGGAGATCTGAATAAAGTATAATATTCGCCTTTATGTGGGATGATTGCCTCGTGTAGCTCTCTGGGGTCTCTGCAGACACCAAGAAAGATTAGGACTGATGCACCATCAGGCTCATCGTACAACCTCATAATGTTAAACAAACTCCCACATAAAACACCACTACAAAAGAATGTGACTGCTTGGTGCAGGTTTCCTGCAAGAGAATCGGCTGCAGTAGTGACACAACGCTCCATAAGGATCGCAACGAAAAATGGTGATAATGTTCACTCAAGATAATGTTCACTCAAAACACAGTGCAATGCGTGCTGTTTCTGTATTTTCGCGAAACGCTGGTGTGATTATTTCTGACTTACTGAACAGTGCATCGTGAAAATATTGAAAGTAATGCATGTTCTTTTAAATGAATGCTCAGTTAAGTTTTCATAGTACAATGTGCATCGTTTCCGTATGTTCCCGAAATGATTGTTTCATAGGTTGCAAACAATCATTTAGAAAGTTATTAACTTGGGTATATCTATCGTTAAAAGCTTAATTACTTACTTGGTCGTTCCCCTTCTACCGTGAGGTGTAGAGGTTTGGAAGAGAGAGCGCCAGACTATTCTATCAGCTGTCTTCCTCCTGGCCTGGTTCCATTCCAGTCCTCAGTATTTCAAAGATTGTCTAATGTTGTCCTCCCAGCGGACTCTCGGTCGTCCTGAAGGTCTGGATCCCTGGCTCTTTGTTTCCCATGCTTGTCGTGGTAGCCGATCTTCTCTCATTCTGCAGACATGGCCAACCCATCTTAGTTGGGACTGTTCTACTTGGGTCTGCAGCGGGTGGCATTTTAGGCCTTGACGTATCGTCTGGTTGCGGACCATGTCTCTTCTTGTTACTTCAACCCCCTTCCTCAGATACCTCATTTCTGAGGTTTGGATCTGGCTTTTGTGGGTTGTAGTCATTGCCCATGACTCGCATCCATATGTCAAGACTGGGACATAGGTGGAGCGGTATACAGCCATCTTCGTTTTCTTACCAACCTCTTTCTTGCTGAGGAATCCTCGATTTATGGCCTGAAAAAATCTCCAAGCCGCTGCTTTTCGAGTGGCCAACTCTTCTTTGATGCCCCCCTTTCGGTCTATAATAGCTCCGAGATATTTAAAGTGGTCGACCTGCTCCAGGACCTGTTCTCCCAGCTTTATCTGATGTCTTCTTTCTTCTCGTGATATCACCATGGATTTTGTTTTAGAGCTGCTTATGACCATCCCTCTCTTCTCCAGCTCTTCCTTCCAGACTTGCAGATTGGATTGGAGATGTGTCTCTGATTTAGCAATCAGGACAACATCATCAGCAAATGCTAGCTCTGAAATACACACCTGTCTCATCTTCCAGTACCCCACTGAATACTTTCTTGTTCTCTCCTTACATGCCTTGATGACATCGTCCATGAGGAGTATAAAAAGATAAGGTGACAGGATATCACCTTGTCTTACATCAGTGGTGGTCCTGAACTCTTCTGACTTATAGTTTGCTGTCCTCACATAATTTCTGCAAGACTTGTAGAAGCTCTGTATAGCATGAATCAGAGGTGCTGGAATGTTCTTCCTTGCGAAACAGTCCCAAAGTTTGCTCCAGGGGACCCTGTCAAACGCCTTTTCCAGATCTATGAAACAAAGATGGATCTCACTCTTGCACTCAAGGGCCTTTTCACTCAGCTGCCTGAGTGTAAAGATTAGGTCTTGAGTACTTCGGTTTGCCCGGAAACCGCACTGGACTCCATCCAATTGTGGCTCAGCTAGGCATCGGAGTCTCTGCTCTAGGACTCCAGAGTAGATTTTACCAGGGACACTGAGAAGGGATATGTCTCTGTGGTTTCCGCACTGTCGATTGTCACCCTTTTTGAAAATCGGTGTTATGATGGCGATCTCCCAATCCTTCGGTATGGCCTTGTTGCACCATGCTGCCTGTTGGACCCTTAGGAGTAATAGGTCGCCTGATGCTCCCATGTACTTAACCATTTCTGGTGCTATACCATCATGCCCTGCTGCTTTGCCCATCTTGATTTTCTCCAGTGCTGCCATCAGTTCTTCCGTCTTTATGTCATCTTCACCACCATTGGTTTTCTCTTCTGTGCTAGTGGTTATCATTTCTGATGCTTGGCTATGCTCGCCAACAAGAAGTTCTGAGAAATATTATTTCCATCTGTCCATTACCTCCTTTGGGGCAGTAAGCAATTTGCCTTGCTTGTCCTTTATACATTTGAGAGGGCATTGGTTTTCCTTCCTCATGTTCTTTAGGGTCTTATAGAACAATTTCTGGTTTTCTTGCGCATCTTTTTCTAGCTTTTCTCCAAATTCTTCCCAGGACTTTGATTTTGCTGCTAGCACCTTGTTCTTTGCTTCTGTTCTGAGTGTCACATATTTTCTATATTTCTCTGGGGGGTTTGGGATGTCAGGTATTGGTAGTACCTCTGGTGAAGAAGCTGTCATGCCCTTTTCAGGGCAGCTCGGCCACCTTTGGTCCAAACCTGGCATCCAGCTCTCACCTGTGGCTTCTCGTAGCTGTCAGCATGCGACAGCGGCCACCCCCCGGGCAACGGCTTTGACAGGCCGGCTAAACTAGGTGAGGGTAGCCGACTGGTTATAAACCTTCGGTGAGTTAGGGTCTGCCTACCCATGCATGTGAAGACTGGATTCGATAGACTGCGCAGAAGAAACCATCTATTGGTTCAACGGGCATGATGGCGATTACCAGCAACGCACTGTGGGGCGTAAGGAGCACGGCGAGGCACGTAGAAAGCCCTGGTCATCCACTGCACCTGACTTCATCTCCAGTCGTCTTGACTTGTCTTGCCACTGGATTCAGATGGACCCAGGCGAGAGAGTGAGGTCGACGAATTGCGCAACTCTTCCTCACTTTAATCCAAATCACTGCGCAAGTCACTCTTTCATCCATTCATCCATCCACTCACAAGTCCTTTGGCGATGGGCGAGCGGCGAAGCGGCAGGCGTGGGTACGCTGGCAGTCGTAGTCGCAGACCTACACACAGGCGGCTCAGGCCATATGGTCGTCTTCCACTGATCGGAGCAGCAGTGGGATTCGGCAGCCCCCTGAGTGTCTGAGCAGCCCTCTGTAGGAAAGCACTGCTCACCTCCATGGCATGAGGAAGGGACTAGAAAAGGTGCCCTAAACATTGCCTGCTCCACCATTACCTAACCAGCTTACCGCGGTTGGTGGGTACCCTACTTCAGCGGGCGACACATAAGAAAAAGAAAGGACAGATTTTTCCCCCTCTTTCTAGGCGCATGGAATGTGCGCACTCTCCTTGACAAAGGCTTTAACGCAAACAGACCTGAGAGGCGAACTGCCCTGATTGGGAGAGAACTGGCCAGATACAACATTGACATAGCAGCACTGAGTGAAACTCGACTTGCAGGCGAGGGCCAACTTTGCGAAAAGGATGCAGGTTATACATTCTATTGGAGCGGAAGAGGAACTGAAGAAAGACGAGAAGCAGGGGTTGGATTTGCAATCAAAACAGCACTTGTTGGCAAGTTAGTGGGGCCCCAAAAGGGAATAAATGACCGACTCATGACATGTTGTTGTTGTTTTCGTCTACTATGCTGCTGTAATACCCTGTTCAACCTGAAAGTTTGGTTATAATTGGGGTATATAGGGTGTTATCGTCTTCACTGGTATCTCGTTCGTAGTCCTGGAGGTGATCGGTCCTGAAAAGGACCACTAGCTGGCTGTCTGGGTTCCTCTTTGTCCGTTTGTGGTGCCGTACCGCGCTCACGGTGTTTTTTATGTCCTGCCTCACTATCTGGCTTGTTTGGTTTTGTGTGTTTCTACGCTCCTAGTTTCTGTTGCTTTTTGTCTTCTTGCTCTCCTGTATCTGTGACAGTGCTTTTTCAATTATCGTTGGTAGTAGCTGTTCTAGCGTTTCTTGGATGATTTCTTTTACTGCTTGGTTGTTCGTTTTAGTTTCTCGCGTGCTGTTTGATGATATTTTCTCAATGGCTATTCTTTCTGCTTCTATTCTTTTGGGTATTTTTGTGTTTTCTTCTGTCAGCTCTTTCAGCTTCTTGACATCTGTTTCTACTTGTTGCTGGATTCTTTTCATTTCTTCCATCACGTGTTTTATGTTCTGCGTGTTTATCGCATCTTCTCCACTGTCGGTTAGTTCTTCGGCGGCCTGCTTGCTGTTGTTTTCTATTTGCAGCTTCATTTTCATTTCTCTGACTTCAGCGGTCAGCTTGTGTAACTGTCGTCTGTCTATCGTGCGTTGTTTTTCTGCAACATCCGCAGCCACTCTGTGTTTTGCCTCCTTGAAGGGGATGTTTTTGGAAACCGCTTCCTTCAGGATGCTCTTGGTTTCCTGGAACATCGGGCAGCCTCGGTATCTAGCCCCATGGTTCCCAAGGCAGTTTGCACAGGTGCGGTTTGAGTTTATTGTTTTGTAGTTGTTGTCCTCCTTCGCCTTGGGACAATCGTGGTATAGGTGGCCACCCGCACAATATCGACAGACTGCATCTCTCCTGCACATTTTCTTTGTGTGCGAGAAACGCTGGCAGTTGGAGCACTGCATCACCGGAGGGATATAGGCTTCTGTCTTTTTGGTTGTTGTTTCGAGCGTCAGTCTCTTGGGTCTTGTCGATCCCTGTACCGTAACTATCATCAGATTGGTATCTTTCTTAGCCCAGGTTTTTAGTCTTTCGACCTGCGTGATTTTTAGATTTGTGTTTTCATCCTGAAGGCGTTTGTGGACCTCGGCTTTGGAACAACTGGTATCCACCCCTCTGATGACCAACTTCTTTGTTGTTATGTACTTCTCCACCACCACTTTTATTTGGTGGGGCAACTGGATTTCTTTTGGACCGGATTCCAGTTCGATCATCAGCAAGGTGGTTTTGTCTGTTTTGTTGAGTGAAAGCACGACTCCCTTTTCGTGCCTCCCTACTTTTGCGATACCTCTTCTTCCAGTTATCACCTCGAGGATGTTGATCACTTTGTTGTCGGGTAGGGCCCTGAGTGAGGCCTCGCTTCCTGACGTCTGGGTGATCTTTACGATTCTCTCCCGTATCGTTTCTGCGTTATTGGTCCCTTTGGTGTTTGATCTTTGTTCCCCTCCACAGTCTTGGCTCGAATCTTTCTCCCGTTCTTTGTTATAAGGTGTTATATCTTGCTTCTGGGCCCTTGAGTTGTCTGCTGTTGTTTCCTTAGGACCAGGAATGGTAGCTTGCTTCTCAGTGTTTTCGATGTTCAGCACTCCTGGGTCTACTTCTACTATCGCTTCTTGAAGAGCGAGCCTAAGGAACTCGTCTCCGTCGTCAATTCTTCGAAGTGTATCTATATTGGTCTCTTCGATATCTTCCTCTTGTATCTGTCTTTGCTGAGGAGCTGTCTCTGTCAGTTCTTTCATGGTGCTTGCAGGTGGGTCGGCTGTCATCTCGGCATCGTGTGGTGGTGTCAACGGTATTTGGTGCAGCATCTCTGTGGTAGATAGGGTTTCTGCTGACGATTCGGGTATGTGCGGTGGTGGCCCCATGGATTCAGGCTCCTGTCTTCTTTTCTCTCGTCTTTCCTGCATCTGCTTTATCTGTTGATGCGCTCTCAACATGTCTTTATATTCTGGGTCTTTATAATTTTGGACAGAGACGTTTGCTTCTGCCCTTTTCTGTATTCTTTTCAACATCTGCTCCAACTGTTGTAACGCTCTCAACATTTCTTTACGTTCTGGGTCTTCATCATCATCTACTTCCACGCTAGCACTTGGGGCCGCACTGCTTTCCGACAATCTGCTCTTGTCCTTTTCCTTCGAAGCTTTGGGTCGCTCATCGGTTGTAGTATCAACGGTTGCTTTGTTTGTCTTCTGAGAAGGACTGGCCACGAAGTTGGTGGTTGGAGTATTCTTGCTCTCTGGTTGACTCTGTTTGTTCTTCGTAGGTTCTTGTTTGATGCTGCTGACAAGTGTTTGAGGGCTTGTGTAGACTTTCCTCTTTTTCGCTTTTGGCTTGGTACGAGTCATTTTAGTGAATTCCGATGGCTGTGTTCGCCCTGAAAAGGACGCTCGTTTTAGTATAGTTCTGTCTTCGAATCACCGACTCATGACAGTCAAGATCCCCCTGCTTTATGGAAGAAAACATGCCACCATCATTAGCGCGTATGCACCAACTATGACAAACCAGGATGACGTCAAGGATACGTTTTATGAAGAACTACAAGCAGTCATTGCATCAGTTCCTAAAGCAGATAAGCTCATAATTCTTGGTGACTTTAATGCAAGAGTAGGCTCAGATAACATCTCCTGGAATGGCACTATTGGAAAGTACGGCGTGGGTCGCTGTAACCGCAATGGACTTCTTCTCCTCCAGACTTGTGCAGAACATGACCTCCTTGTCACCAACACCATTTTTCGACTTCCTACCCGCAACAGAACCTCCTGGATGCACCCTCGCTCAAAGCATTGGCACTTAAATGACTATGTAATTGTTAGAAGGACAGGCAAGATGTCCGGGTGACCAAGTCTATGTGTGGTGCTGAATGATGGACTGATCATCGCCTCATTGTGTCTAAACTTAAAATTCGTATCCAACCAGCCAGGCGCCCTCAGGTGAAGAAAACTCTATAAAAGGCTGGATGTCACCAAACTAAAGAAGACAAAAATCAAACAGTCATTTACTGACACCCTAGAAGACCGTCTCAAATCTATCTCGTTAGACGGCCAAAGTGTGGAAACAAATTGGGCAGCCCTAAGTGAGCAGATCTACAACACTGCTACAGAGGTCCTGGGTCCCGCCATCAAGAAACAAAATGACTGGTTTGATGAGAACTCAGATGATATAAAGAAGATGTTGGCTGAGAAACACCATCTCCATAAAGCATATTTAAATGATCCAAAATCTACATCAAAGAAAGACGCTTTCAACAACATGCGTAGAATCGTCCAACATAAACTACGCCAGATGCGGGATTCATGGCTGAGTAATAAAGCAGATGAGCTCCAAGGCTTTGCTGACAGCCATGACTTGAAGAATTTTTACTATGCACTCAAAGCGGTCTATGGTCGAACATCATCAGGATCATTTCCCCTCCTTAATGCAGATGGAAAAACACTAATTACAGACAAGGAAACAATTCTCCAACGCTGGGTCGAACACTAATAATATTCTGAACCAGCCATCATCTATTAACGACGAAGCCATCATCCGCCTGCCCCAAATTCCTATAAATGAAGCACTAGATGATATACCAACTCTGGAGGAAACTCAAAAAGCGATTCGTCAACTTTCTAGTAGAAAGGCCCCCGGCTCCGATTCAATTCCTGTTGAGGTTTATAAAGATGGCGGTACAGTTCTGATAGAGAAACTTCACATGATCTTCCAGCAAATGTGGCAGAGTGAAACCATCCCACACGATCTCAAAGATTCGTCAATTATACATCTATATAAACGTAAAGGTAATCGCCAAGACTGTAACAATCATCGAGGCATCTCTCTTTTATCAATCGCTGGGAAGATATTCGCCAGAATCCTTCTGAATCGCCTTACGGCTCATCTTGACAAAGGTCTTTTACCTGAAAGTCAGTGTGGATTCCGGAAAGAACGTGGAACCACCGATATGGTGTTCGCTGCAAGACAGCTACAAGAAAAATGCCAAGAATAGCACTGTGACCTGTACACAGCTTTCATCGACTTGACAAAGGCGTTCGACACGGTCAGTAGAGAGGGTCTATGGAAGATCATGGCAAAATACGGCTGCCCAAAGAAATTTATCTCAGTAGTGCAGCAACTGCATGATGGAATGCAGGCTAGAGTTCAGGAAAACGGTGAGCTGTCGGAGCCTTTCCCCGTCTCAAACGGAGTTAAACAAGGGTGTGTACTTGCACCGACTCTGTTCAGTATCATGTTTTCTGCTATGCTGACTGATGCTTTCAGAGACGGGGACACAGGAATCGACATCAGATATCGTATTGATGGAAAATTGTTTAACCTTAGGAGGCTTCAAGCAAAAACCAAGGTCAAATCACACACCATCAGAGATCTTCTGTTTGCTGACGATTGTGCCCTTAGTGCTGGCTCAGAGGCTGATCTGCAGCACAGCGTGGATAGATTCTCCGAAGCCTGTGCCAACTTTGGGCTTACCATCAACACGGAGAAAACAGAAATCATGTACCAACCAGCTCCTGGCACAGTTTATACTGAGCCAGTCATCAAGGTAAATGGTGAGAAATTGAATGTTGTGAACAGATTCACATACCTTGGTAGCACACTTTCCCAGAACATCGTCATTGATGATGAGGTAAACACCAGGATCTCCAAAGCCAGCAGCACATTTGGCAGACTATACACCAACGTTTGGCATCGAAGTGGCATTAGTCTACAGACAAAGCTGAAGGTGTACAGAGCTGAGGTGCTTCCAGTGCTGCTTTATGCATGCGAAACATGGACTGTATACAGGCACCACGTAAAGAAGCTAAACCACTCCCATACAGTCTGTCTCAAGAAGATAATGAACATCAAATGGCAAGACAAGATCCCGGATACCACCGTTCTTGACAGAGCTGGTATCCCTAGCATCCATACTATTCTGATGCAGTCACAGATTCGCTGGGCAGGTCATGTAGTCCGCATGCCAGACCATCGACTGCCAAAGATACTCTTTTATGGTGAGATGCAGAAGGGTAAACGCTCCCATGGTGGCCAAAAGAAGCGCTTCAAAGACACGTTAAAGACGTCATTGAAAACCTTTGACATAAACCCAGACACATGGGAAGCTGCAGCGCAAGACCGAACTGCTTGGCGCACATCTCTTCGTAAAGGTGCAGCGGCATGCGAATCATCCAGAAGAGCAGCAGCGGAACAACGGAGACAAGCTAGAAAGGACCGTGAAATAAAACCTTCACATGAAGCAAACATTCCCTGCCCACACTGTCCAAGATCTTTCCAGGCCCGCATCGGGCTCTTCAGTCACCTTCGTACCCATAGACTAACCTAACATATTCTTAAATAATTGGATGAACAGAGTGGTCTTCATCACCCGTGATGGACGAACAACATATTTCTCTATTTGTCCTGCTGTGTTTTTAGCTCCTAAGTATTGTTTCCATGCCATTTTCTTGTCTCTTATTTTCTCTTTGACTTTCTCTGTCCACCAAGATGTCCTCTTTCTCTTGTTCCCAAGTCGGACTTCACCACATGCTTCTGCAGCAGCTGTTTTTATGAAGTTCTTGAATTTGAGCCAGAGGGTTTCCAAGTCATCAGGTTGTTCTTCTGTGTTTCTCACCGCAGTAGCTATAAGCCCCTGATATCTGGTCTTAATTTCTGGCTCTCTCAGCTTGTAGGTCTTAATGCTCATTTCTCCCTTTCGTTTACTTTGTTTCTTGCGTGATGTTGGGCAGTTCCTAAGCTGTGCAACTCTTTCAGTTGTTCTCTTGATTGTAAGCAGGTAGTGATCACTTCCAATCTCTGGCCCCCTCCAGACTCTAGCATCCCGGACATATTTGAATGAGCTCCTCCTAACTATGGCACAGTCGATCACTGACTTCTCATTCTTTGTTGGTTCACATCTAGTGTATGCATGTATGCGCTTATGGGGGAACTTTGTGTTTGTAATGATGAGATCGTTAAAAGCAATGGCATATACTATGTATGTGCACTTAGGTTTTTTAACTAAGTATCAGCATTATCAGCTTCATTAGCAACAAGATTTTTAGAATCAGAATAAAACTGTTTTTAGTACACCAGTTCTTTATTATTTTTGCAACAGTCATGACCTATTTTCCAGGCTTATCTTCATAGTTTTTAAAAACTCTCAACATTGCTGAGTTAGTTCATTGTGACGAGAGATTATTTTGTGTCTAGGATAGAGACAAGTAGGTGTATTACATGATACCAGGATAGTGCCATTTAAGAGACTGGTCCTAAAAGAAATACCAAATTTTAATAAAAGAGTAATGGTGTATCGAGGTCATAGGTTACGTCAGGCTGTACAGATACACTAGGTGAGATGGTAATGTGCAATCTTAGATATCTGTGTGCCTCCCCTCGAAGACCCACCTAAGACTAAGGCTATCTGGCGGTAATTAAAAATCCAACCAGAACTTTAAACCAACAGAAGTGATCCAATTAAGACTGCAGATAAAATTATTAGATATATTTATGTACATGATCTTTTTGATCTTCTCTGACAAATACACATAGAATTATAAAATCAAATCAAATAAAATTAAGATTCAATTGCACTATTTATATCTACACAGATTATTCAATTTAATTAGTAAAGTCCATCTTTCTTGTGTAAACTGGATTCTTGATGAACATGTTCCACAAATAAACAGTTAATAAAATCTGTCTCTCTCTCTCTCTTGTACTAGCTTTGAATTAGTCCTTCACTATTCTTGAATTAGAATGTCAAATAGACTGAAAATGACTGTGTTAAAGGTTTATTTGATGGAAGATACTGGTGGGGTCATCAATAAGATAAATGTTATTATTACTTTCGCTGGGACCTAAGACGCGTCAACAGTGAGGAATGCAGTCAGCGACCCATAGCTAGACTGCTTGCGTCAGGAACAGCGAACCAGAGCTGACCAAGACCCTACTCCACCTCCTAGTGGTGGTCCTGGAAACAGGCTGCATCACTACAGTTTGGCTGAGTGAGTAGGGATCGAAGAGGGAAGGCTAACCCAGTCCCAAAAATGCCGTGCTGATGTCGGATGTGTCGGCCAAAAGGCGCAAATATCGCAGCTTCGCTGTAAACGGACACAACGCAACCAACGTCCTTTTCAGGACGAAGAAGAAAAAGAAGAAGAATTACATAAGTCGGGCATACGGATGGCCGACAGGTGTGTGACTATGGAAATATAACATACGCGAATGTCTATAGGTTCTTTAAGTGTGTCTATGATAAGTCACTCACACCACAGCAACGTAGAAGTCAGGAAATGTTGTAAGACCTGGCAACGTTATACAGTTTATTGACGAGACCGTCACGTAGACATCATAGCAAGACAATTCACAGCATACTCATGAAGCAACATGTAAGTAAATCCATAACAACGGTTGCATAAACCACCACAGCAAATCATGGGCATTAAGTACAAAATATCCATCAGGAAACACGAATCAGCATATAGGTAAATAGGCTGCAGGACATAGCAGCACATATTTCATCTCATAATAGTACAGCAACAATATCATTCCAGTTCTCAATAGTCCATGACTTTGAATCAATATGAATCATCTACAGTACATAAGTAAGTAAGCCGCAATATTCCTGGCTTAGATTCAATATGAAGCATCTACAGTACATAAGTAAGTAAGCCGCAATATCCCTGGCTTGGAATCAATATGAAGCATCTACAGTACATAAGTAAGTAAGCCGCAATATCCCTGTCTTAGAATCAATATGAAGAATCTACAGTACATAAGTAAGTAAGCCACAATATCCCCGGCTTAGAATCAATATGAAGCATCTACAGTACATAAGTAAGTAAGCCGCAATATCCCTGGCTTAGAATCAATATGAAGCATCTACAGTACATAAGTAAGTAAGCCACAATATCCCTGGCTTGGAATCAATATAAAGCATCAACAGTACATAATTAAGTAAGCCGCAATATCCCTGGCTTACAATCAATATGAAGCATCTACAGTACGTAAGTAAGTAAGCCACAATATCCCTGGCTTAGAATCAATATGAAGCATTTACAGTACATAAGTAAGTAAGCTGCAATATCCCTGGCTTAGAATCAATATCGAATATTCCTTTCACAAAAAAAGAATATATGCTGGAACACACCAGCAAAAATGGTAAAGCGTCCATTTTCAAGCTCTGCCAGCAAAGTACTGTCACGAAAAATCCGCTGCTTAAAACCGCTCAGTACTCAATTCATTCAAGCGCAAACTCGCAGCTTGAGATGTGAGCAGAATTCATCCGCCTTTCTCCCCAAAACTAATTCAAAGAACGTTCGACAGTTTCTTTATCCTATTTTTAAAAAGCAAACTAACAGCTAGTCTAAAGAGCTGTGTTTAAAAGGTGTGTGTACAAAAATCCGACCCGTACATACGAGTCTTAAACACTTAACTCCCCTTAATTAAAATATGACTTAACAGACTACACCGACCCCCGGGGAAAAAATGATATGATCATTTATTTGGGGGAAAAAATTACATCGAGCAAAAAAAATTGGGGTCGATGCAATCATAATATCTACCCATAATGATTACCCTATGTTAAGTCATGTTACCAAAAAAGAACAAAAGAGGGATAGAAGTAAGTGTAAAGTAAAAAAAAAATGAATTATAGAAAGATAATGAGATAAGGATACGAAGATCAACAAATTCAAAGAAATATGAAATATATCAAGTATAGACTAGCTATGACATCATAAATGAAAAGTGAAAAGTGCAGATGAAGTACAAGAAGAATGAGCAGACAATGATATATCATGGTAAACAATAAGTTACACAATGCATATTTATACCAAAAGACACATAACTCGTTACCATTTAAAAAAAAATAACATAGTGTGCATGATAACCAAGTTAATAAACTTATAAAGTACCAATGATGAACTCATTATAGACATCAATTAACAATATCGCTATGCGTAGTTACCTCTAGCGTACAATCAAGAGCTGGGCAAAGAAAAAATACGTCACAACTTCAGAAAAACTTTTTTTTTAATGTACTAATATCGCTATACACAGTTACCCCTAGCGCACAATCAAGCGCTAGGCAAAGTAAAAAACGATACAATGTCAGAAAAGATACCTTTTCTAGCGGACAATCAAGCGCTGGGTAAAGAAAAAAAAAATACATCACAATGTCAGAAAAAATACTTTTTTTTCTTGTCCTCATTTCCCCCCCCCCCCCCCCCCCCCCCCTCCCCCCTCCCCCCCTCCCCCCCCCAAAAAAAAAAGTACAATACCGAAATGTCATGATAAGTTAAATAGAAATAGTATCATCATTACAAATGTCATATGCTCAACGTTTATCAAAACACCGTATCATAAGAACAACATGGTAATGAAATGGTGCATTATCAGAACACAGTCATGTATATAAAAAATATGGTAATGAAACGGTGCATAAAGATGAACTTACATACTATCTTAAAGAAGTTATGCCATATCCTAATACAATACTATATAATGTACTATACTATACTAATATTCAATACTATCTACTATCTCCAGACGTCTAGAACGAATTTATGAATATGAAGATACCAAAAACATCTAGTGTGGCGTCAAACTTCCGACTGGTTTCACTGGAACAGCAAATCTAGCGATCAATACCACAGCCTACTCAATCAATATAGCAGCTCTGACTCTCATCGCAAAGCCGTCGCTGTGAAAAAAAAAACACAAATGAAAATCTCTGTTTGGTAAAGGTAGGATTTTATGAAATACAACAGTCAATTTTAATTTTAATCTATCAAATGTGGCCGTGTAAACTTCCGACCCATGTACGATGTCAATCAAACCTTCTTCCGTTACACAAAGAAAAAAGGTAACAGGGAAAGTAACACAGACGAACTTAGGATCATGAGTTAAATAGGGTTATAAAAGTGTCCCACCAGTGTGCATTAATGTACAGCGTGTCCGGCAGAATCACTACCAATAACAAATGTCAATATTTCCTCATACATGTAAGTTAGAATTTTTTTTTTTGGTTACCTCGTATAGAAACCATCACATTTTTAGGAGCAGTGAGATAATTGATAAGCTGTCCGATAATGTGCAGATAACGCATACTTAATGCGCAGCCGTGGAATGTGCTGGCGCGTGTAGTGAAAATGGCGGAGTTCACGGTGCAGCAGAAAGTGCAATGCTGTTATTGGCTTGCGGAATTAAAGTTTCCCATTGTTGTGCAAAGGAGATTCAGGCAGGAATATGGACAGAAACCTCCAGAGCGACATACCATAGTGAAATGGCACAAGCAACTGTTGGAAACAGGTTCTTTGTTGAGAAAGAAGGGAAGCGGCAATGAAGCGTTGTCTCCAGATAGAGTTGAAGCAGTTAGCGAAGATTTTCAACGTAGCCCGCGGAAATCCATTCGACGGGCAAGTGGAGAATAGGGTATTCCAAAATCTACTGTTCACGACATTGTGCACAAAAGATTGCAGCTTTGAAATGATAAGGGTGGATTTAGGCTGACTTCAATTACCACCCCTATCGACACCAGTAAAATTATAGTTGTAGTGTAGGGTGTCTTATCTGGTTTATGTTGTTGCTGTGTGTAAAGTAGTTAGCTAGTCCACAGAGTTACAGCACAGGCAAAGTGACATGCGAAGTCATAAAGGAGGTAACTGCTTTTGACGTTTTCATCATTTATTTCACGCCACAACGACAGTTACTTCACATACATCATAAACATCACAGTTCAATAGTTTTCAGCATTCAAAATGATATCGGTGCCAACTGTTAGACATGTAGGATCCAATCCTCATCAGTCATAGCTTAAACAATAGTTCAAGGTTCACAGTGTCATAAAGTTATTATTCATAAATCTGTCTAGATAATGTGGCACAGAGCTGGATGCATTAATATTCATTACTATCAATAGTGTAACAGTGTCAGCTGCATTTCTCAGTACACATACATAATAATCATTACTCCTGTCCTGATGCTGGCAGATCAGGTGTAATAAATAAGTCCGTTATCGTTTGCACGAGAAATAGCATTGAGGAGTACAGGTCGAACTGACCTTTATCACATTCCTAAGTCTAACCCTTTGACATAGGCGTAATCGCTGGCATAGCGAATCCTGGAATACAGACAATAGTCCTGTTGGTCTAAAGCGACCCATATATGTAAATTGTTCAGGTATAAAGATACCGGTGGCGAAATCCTAATCAAAGTACCTCTCCATTTTGAATCACACAGGCGAGCAGAGAGCAACAAAATGTCGAACTACTAGATGGTATCGTAAAGTTCAATAAAGAGGTATTACCTTTCTTCGGAATCAACCACTAAAACATATGCCTCCAGGCGGCTTGAATAATACTGGGAAAAGTCTAGTTAGATAACTAACTCACAAAAGACTATGGAATTCCCTATCAAAATCACTAGACGCAGATGCGTCCGCTCTCTACTCAGTACATCTTCTCAATCCCCGCTGGGCGGAAGACGATTCTAACTCTCTTAAAGTCAGACATGCGCAGAACGCATATACTTGAGTAGTAATCAGAAACGAGACGATGGTTGATGAACATTCCAGAACGATTTAGTAAGAAATCGCGCCTTATATGGACAGCAAAAGAATCCTCAACACTGGTTTCAATCATTCGAAGAAACGGTAGCCCGATACTACCATACAAGGAGAATGACCAACACATCGTTCAAAAAAGTGAACCTGGAGTCCCGTCACAAGAGGAAGTAATCATCCTTGTAAAATGATTCACAGTTAATACAAGAGTTATCTAGCTTAGACTGTGGGAAAGAATAAATGTACAATCCAAGCAAGTTAATATACAATGTCTTTAGAAAAACTTATGCAATGTCTTTCGAAAATAATTACACAATGTCTTTCGAAAAAATATGTGCGTAACAAGACCCTACAAGATCCAGCTAGTGCAGAAGTTACAGCCAAATGATAAACCCAGACAGGCCTAGTTCGCAAATGCAATGCTGTCACCTCGATGATGACAATGAATTTCTCAATCGTGTGGTATTCTCTGATGAAGCGACCTTTCACACTTGTGGCAAAGTTCACCGGCATAATTGTAGGATATGAGGAAATGAAAACCCACATGTCGTAATGGAGCATGAGCGAGACAGCCCTAAACTTAACGTGTGGTGTGCCTTAACCTCGAATTATGTGATCGGGCCATTTTTCTTCGCCGAAGCCACAGTCAGAGGAGCAACATACCTAAACATGCTGCAAAATTTTGCAGTTCCTAGGATACCAGAAGGATTCATATTCCAGCAAGATGGAGCACCTCCACACTATGCCAATGAAGTAAGAAGCTACCTTTATCAACAATTTCCAGACAGATGGATTGGAAGATTAGGTCCCATTGATTGGCCACCAAGGTCATCAGATTTGACCCCCTTAGATTTCTTTCTATGGGGATACGTCAAAAGCTTTGTCTATCAAACTCCGGTGCAGGGACTGGATAATCTTCGGCAGCGAATAATTGACGCTTGTGCATCCGTCACACCTCAGATGCCGCAAAACACGTGGAGAGAGATAGAATACCGTCTTGACATTCTTCGAGCCACTAAAGGCGCTCATGTGGAGATCTATTGAAACTTGGTGGAGATCTACTGAAACTTGGTGAGTTGCTACTGAAACTTAATGACTTTGCCTAACAGAAAATCAAAATCTGGTCGGTCTGCTATTATTAGTATAAGAAATATTGACATTTGTTATTGGTAGTGATTCTGCTGGGCACACTGTATAATAGAGTCGTGGGTATATAAGTAACCCCGAAATCTCAAAGGAAATCTAGAAAATGGCAGTTAAGCAGAATCATGTGGACATCGAGACAGTATGTCTGCCATTACATTATTCGAACCTCGAATAGCTCGTATAGAAAAGTGAAAAGGCTGTAGCGAAATAGCATAACGAGTGGATCTTGAGCTCTTCAAGTCCTTATTCTGAATCGCTGTGAGAGCTCTTTGGTCAGTTTCTGCTATGAAATGCGCACCAAGAAGGAATCTCTGAAGTTTAAGAATCGCCCAGACCATAGCTAATAATTCTCGGTCTAGGACAGAGTAGTTCCGTTCTGCCGCAGTCAGCTTCCTAGAGACATACATCACTGGATGCAAAGTTTCAGAATACTCTTGCATCAATGCGGCCCCAATCCCTGTCGATGAGGCGTCACTGCGAAGAATAAAAGGCTTCTCTGCATTGGGTAGACGTAAAATAGGAGAGGAAGAAAATAATAGCTTAATTGTCTCTAAAGAGGTTTGGCATTCCGGAGACCAGTGTACTAAGTTAGGTGACCCCTTTTTCAACAAAGTAGAAAGAGGTGCAGTGATAGATGATAGGTGTGGGATCAATCTTCCATAAAATTGGATTAGACCTAGAAGACTACGAACCTGTTTTGTTGTCTTAGGAGTAGTGATATTGAGGATTTTCGAAGTGTTATGGTCCTCCGTCTGTAAGAGACCATGACCAACCCGGTGGCCCAAAAAAGAAATGTCACTGAACCCAACATGGGCTTTAGACGGTTTAGCCGTCAAATTGTGAGAGCGTAGTGTAGACAAAAGTTCAGAGAGACCTCCAAAGTGATCTTCCCAAGAATCACTAAAAAGGCAAATATCGTCCAAGTACGCAATAACATCTGGACGATGTGAAAGAATACGACGCATCATGCGTACAAAAGTAGCTGGAGCATTGTCGAGACCGAAAGGCATGAAGTTCCATTGAAACAAACCCCGAGGTGTAGAAAATGCAGTAAGGGGTTTGGCGCGTTCAGTAAGAGGAACTTGCCAATATCCCTTGGACAAGTCGAGTTTAGTAAAGAATAGAGAATCAGAAAGCTTGATGAGCAGATCTTCCAACAAAGGCATTGGTTCTGCATCAAATTTAGTCATTTGGTTTAATTTACGATAGTCGACACAAAGGCGTATGTTATTGTCTTTCTTCCGGACAATAACCATAGAAGAGGAGTAAGCGGAAGTAGATGATTCAATTATATTTAACTGTAGCATTACATCTAATTCTTTTTCGACCAGTGTTTGAAAATGTAATGGAATTGGGTAAGGTCGGACTCTAATAGGGTTGTAATCAGTGAGTGTTATGTCATGTGTGGTGACTGATGTTTGACCAGGAACGTCAGTAAGTACGTCCTGAAAATTTCGCAATAAAGAAGAGACTTGCTGCTGTCTCTCTGTAGATAACTCCGAAGAAATAGTTACATTTTCCCATGATTTTGTTGAATGAAGTGCGACAACAGGAAGAGGAAGATTTACATCGGAGAAAGTAGCTTCTTCCTCCTGAATAACCGATAGATATGTACAGTGATCATGTCGGACCTGAGGGTCGTCTGTTGCATGAAAAACAGACTGTAGGTAGTCTGGACGGTCATGAAATTCTTTCAGCATATTAATATGATACGTTTTATGCTTCCCGTCAACATCAACGACATAGTCGACATCGGAAATTCTTGAGATGACGGTATAAGGACCTTTCCAGGAAATAAGAAGTCGATTATCTCTACGAGGGAGTAATACAAATGCCTCGTCACCAGGATAGAGTTGTCGTAGACACCTGTATCTATTTGCGAAGAGCCTCGCTTTCTCCTTAGCAGACTCAGATGCAGAGGTAGCTAACCTACATGAATCGATAATTTTCTGTCTCTGAGAAATGACATATTCGTAGGAAGATATAGTGTCATCATTGATATCATCAGCAGTTAATCGGTCGTGAAGCAAGGACATGAGACCACGAGGTTGCGCACCAAAAACGAGCTCGAACGGTGAAAACCCCTATGCTCATTTGGCACTTCTCTATACGCGAAAACAGCCGCGGGTAAAACCCTGTCCAAATCCTGAGGATAGTCCTCAGTTATCTTCCCAAGTAAATTCTTAAGCGTTCTATTCTGACGCTCGACTAACCCGTTTGACATAGAGTGAAACACACTGCTTAGAGACCTTTCAATGCGGAGCATGGCCATCACCTGAGACATAGAGTCTGATACCAATTGTGTGCCGTGATCAGATAAGATTTGTTTGGGAAAACCGAGACGCGAGAAAATTAGCCAAAGAGCATCTGCCACATCAGCAGAAGAAACGTTCTTAAGAGGTATAGCCTCTGGCCAACGTGTACACATGTCAATACATGTAAGGATGTATTGGTGTCCCCTGGCAGATTTGATTTTAAAAGGACCAATAATGTCAATTGCCATTTTCTGAAAAGGACGAATAGGAATGTCTGCAGCTTGGATATGTGCTGCATGGCGTGGACCTCGTGACTTAACCTCCTGACATATCTTACATGAGCGACAATAAATAGTTATATCTCTATTTACGCCCGGCCAAAAGAAGGAAGAAAGAACCCTAGATTTAGTACGGGAAAATCCCACATGTCCTTCACACTGAGAGTCGTGGGCATGTTGCAGGATCCGAACTCTCATGTCAGTAGGTACCAGAATTTGTGAGCGTAAGGACGAAGTAGAACCTCGTACCATTCAAACCAGCACTCCATTCTTAACCAAGAACGAATATTTAAGATTTGTGTCACAACTTGCATTATCTTGTTTAGCTAGCAGAAAATTTTTTTGCAATGATGTATCATTTTGCTGAAGTTTTATAAAAGACTCGTGAAATCACGGATTGAACATCCTGATTATGGACCTCATTAATTTCAGCAGGTGGAGTCTGTAAAAGATTTTGAGCTTGTGCTCTAGTAGTGACTGCATAAGCAGCCTGAATGTTTTGCGCTTCCCAGATAGCAATCTGTTGAGGAGTACAATCCTTAATTCCATGTATGCGTCCGACGATAAGGTCTGCAATAGGATTCGGGAGCATACATGCGTGGACATGTCCCGCAAAAAAGGGAGTGGCTATGTGGATAATAGCAGTTGGAAAAGTCTCAACTGTCCCACCAAATGTGACACATTTCACTACATCACCAGTGGCACAGGAAGGATGTATCAGAGACTGCTTAATCCCAACAGTTGTGCATCCAGAATCAAATAGAACTGAAACGGGATTATTATTTACAAATCCCTTATGTAGAGTAAGAGACCCTCTTCCGCCATGCGCAGCTAAGGCAGGAAGAGTGGGTAGAGGATGACCGCAACTCAAGGTAGTTATAGCTTTAGGTTGGAACAAAGTTGTGCACTCCGGGCACTGAGATGCTCTCTCTCTAAATCGAAAGCAGAGCAAGCAGTAGCATTAGAGACACTATCATTATTGTTACCTTGATCATTAACAACCTGGGGCTCTTGTTGAGCAGAGTAAGCATGGCGATGCGATCTATTATTTGGAGATCTAACGTCATATCGCGATCTATCGCGACTGTTATCTCTATTGGAAGCATTGTTATTTGCTCTATTGAAACTATTGTTCTGATTTGAACCCCAGTTAGCAGTTAGCATTGTCACGATTACTATTTCCCCTTTGATCAGAATATCTATTCGATGGATTTTGTTGTCTTTGAGAAAAATTATTGTAGGGTTGATAATCTCTATTGTAGTAACCCCTTCCAAAATTCCCATAATTGTTGGAACCAAAATGTTGAGGACCATTAAATTGTCTCCAGTTCCTTGAAGAAGGAGAATTACTACGTGATGTACCACCTTGGTACTATCCAAAATCACGATTATCTCTTCTACCAAAATTGCGATCCGCACTTAGAGATCTGCGGCACAAATTAGGACCATATGGTATTGCTGAGGCCACGGGTGAACCTTCTCTGTCATCAGAGTGGCCAACAGTCACATTTGGGGGTGCAGTGACGTATTGGCGACAGTACTGTTCCATATCTTTCAAGTTTGTAGGTTTTCGCTCATGTAGAAAAGAAAGAAAAGAAGTGTTTACAGACAACATGACTTTGTCACGAAGCAATAAACCCATGAGGGCTTCGTATGTATGTTCAGTTTTTGAAAGCTCCACCCAACGTGAAAACGTAAGGCGAATATTTGCTATAAAGTCTGAAAAATCAGCCCCAGTCTCCGGTAACAGAGTCTTGAAGCGCAGACGATAACCGTCTTCATCAAGTTGGTATTTCCTTAACAAAACAGCCCTGACAGTATCATAGTTATTTTTGTCGGGCCCCTCCAACATACTTACAACATTCATAGCTTCACCCGTAAGTAGCTTCATAAGTCTAGCACAATATTCCGACTTGTCTATCTTCTGAGATTCACATGTAAGTTCAAATCTATTTAGGTAAAATACGACATCGTTAGAAGTAGGTTTAAATGGAGGTAATCCGACATTAAAATAATGACTATTTGTCTTATGAGAAGTAGGTTGTGTGTCTGTAGTATTATGAGTATTAACATCATTCATTAGCTTCAATCTCTCCAGCTCTATAGACGACATCCTTTCCTCATGCAGTCTTATATTCTCTTCAGCTTGCATCTGCTGTTGAATTTTTCTTTCTTCAGCCTCTAATTTCTGTTTTTCATCCTCCATTTGCATTTGCTGTTGAATTTTTCTATCTTTAGCCTCTAATTTCTGTTTTTCCATTTCCATTTGCTGTTGAATTTTTCTATCTTCAGCCTCTAATTTCTGTTTTTCATTTTCCAACTGAAGTTTTCTCTCTTCTGCCTGCATGTGCAATCTTCTATCTTCAGCCTCCATTTTCTGTTTTTCAACCTCTAATTTCTCTCTTTTCTTCCGACTTCTGCGCCTTGGCATATTTGACAAGTGTGAATTATTTTACTTGCTCAGTAGTCATACCAAGGGATTTCCTTTGCTCAATGAAGTAATCTAAAGTAAACATTATGCTGTATTTTACAAGATATGTAAGTAATGTAAATATCCAGGAGACACTCACTCCATCCCAACTTCGTGGGTGACAAGTCCTTGCTTAAAATTTCAAATAAAGATGTAAACAAGCATTAATAAACTGTGTCTTAAAGTACAATGGAAGCAAAACAATACATGTAAGTAATGAAATATGTTTCTAAACTTGATATTTATGGAGATCAAAATAAATTACTTGAATGTCTATGCTTAGGCAAGGGGAAACATAAAGTAAGTTTCAAAAGTAAATACCTTCAAAATGTATATGACAGCCTTGCTTCACATTCCATTTGATGAAGTTTCCAATCTTTCTTCTGGTACCAAGAACCAGCTGTTGCACATGTCTGGCAGGCATTTTTTAAATAACACATAAGCATCTGTGACAAGACATGTCAATAAAAATACACAAGAAACAAACATTAAATTGAGGAAACAAATATGCACTGTGCTTACAAGAATCATGATAATGTACTGAATTATGAGAAGTCACCCGTTATTCTGTAAACTCAGGAAAACGTGATGATTTTTAATTGACTGTCTACTACTCGTAATAGCTAGTTCATGTAACTCCCTGGTGGTTGAAATGAAGCACAGTGGGCCGCCTTCTTTGATGTCATTCCAGTAAGTAGCCAAACGTCGTAAGGTTTTAGGGTTAGGTTAAGATCTTAAACCTGGTTGAAATGAGTCACTGTGGGCCGTCTTCTTAGATGTCATCCCAGTAAGTCGCCAACGTCGTTAGGTTTAGGATACATTTACGTAACCATTAGCCCTTTTTACTGCGTCTCTGAATTCTAATCTAAGGAACTATCGTACAGATGGTCCTGTCTGCTTCATTTCAACCACTAAGCCTAACCCTTATTCCTGTTTACTGCGTCTCTAAATTCTTGTCAAAGGCCACATCGAACAAACGGTCCGCTGTGTTTTATTTCAACCCTCCTTGCCTGAGTACTAATGTCCCAGTTTTTACCATTACATCGTCACAATAAGTCGTTTTACCTCCAGTGTAAACTAAGTCTTGCTTCCATCTCTAACTCTGGCCTATTCCAGTTGGAGATAACGAGAGCATCTCGTTTTTATAGGCATTGTCACAACTATTACTAAACAAAACTGTAATTTCGAACCTTAATGTAAACACGCGGCCATATTGTCGTTGCCGGTCACGTGAACGCGCACAGCCAATTAAAAATTTAGAATCGAGGGGAAACCCTTATTGTTGACTTGGAAATTATAAATTTCCAATCTGGCATTTGGAATCCCGAAATACGTGACCTGCTTACAGTAAAGTGCAGATTTGGACGAATCCAACGATGTATAATATGTAGGGGTGTAAGCTTGGTTGCTATGTAAAAAAAACTCGGTGTAATGAGACATTTTGTCTCGAGTTTGAGAAAATCACTCCATACCATACCTTTTTCAAAGTCAAAATACATATTGTTAGAATGCATTTTGACGTTTAATTCTGTTATATTTAGATTTAGGAGATGCTAAAGTATCAGAAAATGGACTAATCCCAAAATCCATCATTTTTGTATTTTGTCGTTAATTTCATGCCCGCTCCTGGCCTTAAGAACTTGTATAATTACCTTTTCAACTATTAATAATGTTATTAATTACATATATATATATATATATATATATATATATATATATATATATATATATATATATATATATATATATATATATATAATGCTTTATAATATTGACAGTGCATGCCAAAATAGATAATACAAACAAGAGTGACAACGACAAGATATAAAGTACAATACAAGCGACAATACAGTGTATAAACGAAAAATTTGTATATAAATCAAAGATAGTAAGGGTAGGAAGACACTTACAAACAAATTAATCAAAAAACTAAGGTACATAGAAAAAATATAACGACAACAACACTCAGGCGTTTCGCCACACCTAAACAATTGCTGTCGTGGACAAGTATCGGTCTGAACCTCGGCAAGGTTTTTAGCCTTGAACCGGAATTACCGCTCACTTGAAACTCACAATCTCGACCCTATAGAACGCTCATGAAGGCCCTGTGTGAACTGGGATATTCCCTTCATAAGTCACCGCTCCAACCGCCCACATAAACATCAAACATATAATATAGAACACGTGAAAGAATAAATAGATTATGCTCTGAGGAAGGCTCAATGTTACACCGAACAGTGGTACAGTTTACAAACAAACAAACCACTTATCTTATAAAGGAAAAAATCCCAGCCTCCGAAGCAACAACAATGATGTAAATCAGGTATCACACAGTCTGAATAAATTCAATGGTGATCGGTACTGGAACTCCAAAGTGATAGCGGCTTTCGAATGAAATTCCTGGCATCGGGTGCTGAAATCCTAAGTTGGTGCACGCGAAGAAGGACTGGAACACTGCCACTCTTGACTTGAATAACTTGTGCATAAAAGTCAGTACTGACAACAATGTAAATCCAGCTGAATTGACATCACAGTAAACTTCTGGACTGTTTATACCCCGAATCACTGGCGACCACTTCTGTTAAAGGTTTATTTGATGGAAGATACTGGTAGGGTCATCAATAAGATAAATGTTATTATTACTTTCGCTGATAAATGGCGATCAGCATAAGTCGGGCATACGGATGGCCGACAGGTGTGTGACTATGGAAATATAACATACGCGAATGTCTATAGGTTCTTTAAGTGTGTCTATGATAAGTCACTCACACCACAGCAACGTAGAAGTCAGGAAATGTTGTAAGACCTGGCAACGTTATACAGTTTATTGACGAGACCGTCACGTAGACATCATAGCAAGACAATTCACAGCATACTCATGAAGCAACATGTAAGTAAATCCATAACAACGGTTGCATAAACCAACACAGCAAATCATGTGCATTAAGTACAAAATATCCATCAGGAAACATGAATCAGCATGTAGGTAAATAGGCTGCAGGACATAGCAGCACATATTTCATCTCATAATAGTACAGCAACAACATCGTTCCAGTTCTCAATAGTCCATGACTTTGAATCAATCTGAATCATCTACAGTACATAAGTAAGTAAGCCGCAATATCCCCGGCTTAGAATCAATATGAAGCATCTACAGTACATAAGTAAGTAAGCCGCAATATCCCTGGCTTAGAATCAATATGAAGCATCTACAGTACATAAGTAACTAAGCCGTAATATCCCTGGCTTAGAATCAATATGAAGCATCTACAGTACATAAGTAAGTAAGCCGCAATATTCCTGGCTTGGAATCAATATGAAGCATCTACAGTACATACGTAAGTAAGTCACAATATCCCTGGCTTAGAATCAATATGAAGAATCTACAGTACATAAGTAAGTAAGCCGCAATATCCCCGGCTTAGAATCAATATGAAGCATCTACAGTACATAAGTAAGTAAGCCACAATATCCCTGGCTTAGAATCAACATGAAGCATCTACAGTACATAAGTAAGTAAGCCACAATATCCCTGGCTTAGAATCAATATGAAGCATCTACAGTACATAAGTAAGTAAGCCGCAATATCCCTGGCTTAGAATCAATATGAAGCATCTACAGTACATAAGTAAGTAAGCAGCAGTATCCCTGGCTTAGAATCAATATCGAATATTCCTTTCACAAAAAAAGAATATATGCTGGAACACACTAGCAAAAATGGTAAAGCGTCCATTTTCAAGCTCTGCCAGCAAAGTACTGTCACGAAAAATCCGCTGCTTAAAACAGCTCAGTACTCAATTCATTCAAGCGCAAACTCGCAGCTTGAGATGTGAGCAGAATTCATCCGCCTTTCCCCCCAAAACTAATTCAAGGAACGTTGGAGAGTTTCTTTATCCTATTTTTAAAAAAGCAAACTAACAGCTAGTCAAAAGAGCTGTGTTCAAAAAGTGTGTGTACAAAAATCCGACCCGTACATACCAGTCTTAAACACTTAACTCCCCTTAATTAAAATATGACTTAACAGACTGTCATTAATCGTTGGGCTTATACCCTCAGTCTAGAATTCATCAAACAATTAGTCTCTGGTATAGTTGTTGTGGTACAATATGTAATATGAAGCAGCACTGATTAGAGCTACTTATCTTGAATGCTCCCGCTTCAGGATTATGTCAGCATAAGTTGAATTGAGCAAACCCCACAGCTGCAGGTTCTCCAATAAATTGAGATGACTATGGTTGTGGCCTCACTCATACACAATAGGCTCTTAAACAACAAGACCATCCAGTAGTTGACTATGACTCACAGGAGTAGTATGACACACAGAGCAGGATATGACCTGAAACATATTTTTACCTAGGTAGAATCGTTCAATTATCTCCCTATCCAGACAGGAGGTATAGTGAGACAGTTCAGACATAGCTGAGGTATACCCTATTAGATAGTATGTCATAAAGAACACTATTAATCCAAATACTAGCACACTTTTCCAGTAAACACACTTTTACATTTATGTCCATGATTGACTTCATAACAAACATATAGACCTTACGTTAAACATTGTGTAGTATCTCAAACGATGCAGAAAATCAATCTATTACAAGCATTCCTTCCTCCAATTTGGAAAGTCCAGTCCAGCCAGCATAACATCTTTAAAAAGCTTTCCGAAAGCAATTATCGCAATCTATTCGTTCTACTGATTCAAATACACAATTAAATTTACTAACACAGGCTGGGATTCCTTCCAGGAATAGCACAATGAGATTTTACAGAAGACAACAATTTCTATAAAGCAAAAATTTGATAATATATTTATTCATTTGTATATTTAAGTAATATCTTGCATACCCTCAATCTCAAACATACAGGCTTTCCAGAATTAAAACAGTCTGCTCACACAAATCCAAATGGCAATGAAGCTTATGGCAGATGCTGCTAATCCGTGTCTGCAGTTTTTTTAGTTTGACAGCAAGTATGTCCTCCTTTCGTTCCATCCGGCTTTTTATAGGTCGACCCCTACCGTCTCGGAGAGCATCTGGGTCAAATTATTTTCATTCACGTAAACACGTGTAGGTTAAGGCAAAGTGTGCTCTAATGCAAAATCCAAAATAAGTCTGAAGTCCTTATTTATGAACGGATTTCCTCCTCCAGCTTAGGCTTATATTACTCATATGAATGAGCTCTGTCAATAGAGATATTCAACTTATTCTATAGTTTATCCGACTTTTCGCTGGAGCAGCCGAAACAGGGAAAAACACAACATGGTTCATGCTCCACTGTCTTCTATTCACAGTAACGTCTGCTCTACACCACATCCAGCGAAAATATAGATATCTGCCCAAAGCTAATGATCCCTATTATCAAACATGGTCCTTCTTTAACGAGGTACTCCATGTATATTCGAACACTGCCTTCCGAAATATTTCCAACATCTACACTTTCGCTGTCTCCATGTTGAATAGCCTAGAGTATCCCGATACTACGTGTATCAAGCTGGCGTTTCATTGGTCAGTTACTTCCACGGGTGTTGCGCGGTGTATAATTTTCAATGATCGCCGAGATACGATTCAGACTTCATTATTAAACATTAAAGAGAAGACTACAGTGATATACTGTTTTCGTAAATAATTGCATAATATTTCAATTAAAATGCACATGATTAACTTACAACAGTAAAAGCTATGCATAACAAAGCATTTGATGGTATAATAGCATTGGTTGATCTGGAAAATGCAGCTACATTGGCTACTAAGTTTACATTCACTAGGGTGTTTTTTATTTGTTAAGTTATGGGCACAGTTTATTAAGATTAGATTTGTGATACCTCTTTCTATAGCTCCGGGGCTTACAAGTTGTAAGAAAATTAGTAGTATAAAAGAAAGCTTTGAGAAATTAATGATATTCTATAATGGAAAAACACAACTTCTTAAGAAAATATAATTTTAAAGGTCAAAATAGAACTTTTCAAAATAAGTACTGACTATTGATTTTGACTAATTTAGGTTCAGGAGATTATATATACATTATACAAAAATAGACTGACTCCAGTGTTTATATTTTGTCTGTTTTGACTTACAATGCCGTGCCTCTTCTCCACTGATAAAATAGTCTTCTTCATTAATAGTTCTAATGTAACCACATCTACTTCCCTCATAAAGCTAGAAGTCTATCTGAGACCTCTCTCATTGCCGTGCCGTTTCTCCCTGAAAGGATTGGTCAAGACCATGCTATTAATCTGTTTCTCTCGTGAATCTGGAAGACATGTTCTACTGTGGCTTATCGTATCAACATGAGCTCATATATGTCTGCCCTAATTTTATTTGTTGAGCAAATCGGACTTAACTCTGCAGTGGACAGTTCTCAATGTGAAAATTATCACTTGATCTGTGTTTTTTTTTTTTTTAAGGACGTGTCTCATCTCATGTCTGTTGTTTTTCTGTAGTCTAGTGTTCTACTTCTTTATTTCCTACGAGTCCCTGATAACATACCTTTATGTTTGTCTCATATTAATTTACTGTTTACAGGCCTCGGGTTTCCCTTCCATATGTGTTATATCTCACTGAATGTTTTCTGTGCCGTTTTGGTTTTGCTTTGAAGATATGTTTGGGTATTGCTTATACAAGCATACCTTCATATTCTGTCCTGTCCTCTTTTGTCATGTCCATTGGGTTACTAATTGTCATGTCTTGCAATAAGCAGGAACCCGTTGTATCTTTTTAGCTGGTTTCCATTTAGTGCTTATGAGAGACTGTCTTATGATTTTGTTTTCTATTTTTCTATAACCGTACGGACAATGCCTGCTGTGTTCGTCACCGTAATGTAAAAATATAATTAGTCAGGATCTAATTATAGAAAACTAGCCCCTGTCACAAGTGGCGTCGTCGGCAGGATTGACAGACAGCACGCAGTGATGCAAATCTTCGGTAATCCGGGCAATAACAGCAGCAGCAGTAGAACACCCAGGTCAGTGCGAGGCAGGAAACATGATTTTCCAGCCTATCATTTAATCCAGTCAATTCTACTAGCAAAAAAATGGCATCCCGTAACACACGTGCTACTAATAGGTTGGAGAATGAAGATGTGGTCCTCACATCCATAGCAAGAGCATTAGTAGCTGAAGTGGATGACCCTGCAGTTGAACTAGAGCCTAACTCTCTTCAGACCTGATATTTTATATCATTTTCTCATACTCTGACATATCTGACTTCTAATGTTCCTTGATACATTATAATTTGAAGTCTTCCCAAGAGTGTTATACATCAAATTGTTTGTAATTGAACAGACTGCCATATTCAGATGTGAAATTAATATTTTAAAAATTTATATTGATGTGAGTTTTAACAAATTGAGGGAAAGTCAACAGGAAAAATTCACAAAAATTATAAACATGATATTTCACAAAGAAGAAAAAAATAAAGTATTATCAGAACAATTAACAACAGTCATATTTTATTGTAATCTGACCATTTCTGCATTATATGTTACATTTCCAAAACAATTCAACATTAAATAATAAAATTATGCAAATTTTTGAAATGTTACATAACTAAGCTTTTAAAAAAAAAATTTTTTTTAAATCTTCCACTGAATACATTACAATTATTTTAGGTAGCTGCAACATCTTAGCTAAAATAATGAAATATGACTTCAGTAGACATATTTCTAGTGTAACACTGTATGATCACTAACACATAAGTAAAATCAGTTATGAGGGTGACATAATAAAGACTCAACACATCTTTATATATTTCCTACTAAGGTGTTACCAACAGATTACTGATATATATAATATAATATATATATATATATATATATATATATATATATATATATATATATATAATATATATATAATATATATATATATATATATATATAATGTGTATATACTTATTATTATAATTTATCTGTCGGAAGGGAAGGTATTTGTTTTTAGAATCAGGATGCTTTCCTGTTCAAAGATATATCACTCATGATGGATTGATACTGTTGTTATATGGATCATCTCCCCCGGAGATCGCAATTGGCGTATGAATCTGGGTTTTGTAAGTCTGTGTCTTGTTGGGCCAGAAAAACAGATTGTTCTTGTTTAGGTTTATGCAAGAATGTTTATGGTCCGAAGTCTATGTTTACTCTGTGTCTATTTCAGACGATTCGGTCTTATATCGTGATATCTTGGTATGTCTATGTGGAACTATTTTTCCTTGTACTGTACTTTGGGGTCAGGTGCTTTCGGCGCATGAAGGTACGATAGGGAGTTCTTCGGTGATGAAGGAGCCTGGCGGGATGTCATGTCTTAGACCTGTCCAAAGTTTATGATCTCTTCGATTCATTATGGGAACGAAGATAGTTTCTTCTAGGATTGTTAAATCCATGAGTTCCCCAGTGTTGATTCAGTAACGCCAGGAGAGTGTTTGTGTTTGCTAGTATATTTCGTATGGCAAGGTAAAGAACTGTTCACTGAACTCTTTCATTCCTAGGCTCAGTTGGGCAGACGTCGATATGAATTTACCTATGTATATATGTCGGGACGACATGTTATCTAGCAGCACTGTATATGTTTATATGCAGCAACTATGAGGAGAGAATATGCTGATTCTTGGAGAATCATTTATTGTTGATGAACAAAGCTTCGATTGAAGATTTACTATACATCCGTATAGTGAGCGATGCTCAACAGGGAACCAGAAGCCATTTTGGAATCCTATGTATTTTGGGAATCCTATTTATTGTCGATCATCAATCAGAGAACGGGAATGCCCCCTTATTATCAGGTGATGATTAAGAGATCACAGTTATAAAGAAAACCCAATACTAGTGGGTTAACATTATCTTCACGTAGATTTGCTGTACTTTACCTAAAGGAATCTTCGCTAGAAAAGAGGTCCTGTTTAGGAGTCAAGTTTGAACAGTATTTATTCACTGACATGCTCGGTCAGTAAAGCCTGATGATTGTATTGATAAACAATGGAAATCTAAGTGCTTGTTTACAGATGTTCCATTGCAATGTTATTCAACATGAATGCTAACTTATGATGGTAGACCATTGATCAACAATATGCCATTTATGTCAACCTGTGTTCCTGTAACGATGCTCGTACTGTCCATGTGTACGTCCTATTAAATAATATAAAACGACCACAGTAGTCCAGCCATCCTTGACTTCCACCTGTGATTGGAGTGAGTGACCTGTGCACCTGTCGAACTGTCATCCATTCGCGTTTGTCATCATTGATGTCTACACTCACCCATTACATCAGAATACGCACTTAACAGTACACCTTGTCAGGGCCCCAACAGTAGGTAACCTGACCCATTTACAGAACATTGTGACTGGACGAGCTATTCACACAAAAAAACCAGTCCATACTAATCTGGTGCGAGAAACAAAGCTTTATCAGAGTGATAACCAGTATATAGACTTTATCAATGTGGTGGCACTTTAACAACCCTACCACTAGAAAGATCTATCATAAGGCTTGTGGTATTCTGACAGACAATTCCTACCTGCACGAAAACATTTTTTTAAAATATCACAAACTTTACATTTAACTTTTTATTTTTCTTTCAATCTTTACAATCTGATATCAAAGCTTACAACTTCTTTTTGTCTCTGTAAACTTGGGGTCCATGGTGTGCAGAGAAAAAACTTGTGGCTTTGAAGCGAGTAGTGCATCATACAAACTTATGTTCCCCAATTCCGGATTAGTTCTTCTGTAAAATCTAGCTGACCATATCTAGCTGGTCTTCCCCATCTGGGTGTTTTTTCTTCTAGTCTTGAAATAAAATGTAAGCATCTACCATAGCAATATCCAGAAAATGAAAAAAAGAGTTATCCAATATTTAATGGTCTTTCTCAAAACATTGTACTTGTTAATTGGCTGGTCATTCTTGTCCACTACTTTCATAACTAACTACAGTATAAGCTAAACCAAATGGTCCATTTGCAGTGATCCTTCCTAAATAAACATCAAAGAATATCCACTAACAGCATCAGCAAGAACCCATAATTTCATCCCCCATTTTGTTGGCTTGTCTCTAATATACTGTCAAAAAGAAAACACCCTTTTCTTATATATATTTTCTTATATTCTTTCATAAAATTACAGCTTGAAGAAGTCAATGGGTCTCAAAAACTGCTTTGTATTTGCTCTGGTGCTTACCTCTGACAGTTGCAGACTGGAACCCTCTCCGGTGAAAAAGGTGGAGGGTTGGAAGGTGGGCCTTCATCAAGTCCATATTTACCAAAACATCTGCAAGAAGAATAATTTAAAATTAGTTTTTACAGATCAACAATAGAATTCAAAGTTACAGTTTAGTGTACACAGGAAAATTGACACACATTACATTTTCCGTACAAAGGAATACTGTCAATCATAAAGTCATATGATGTAAATAATAATTTTAAAAAGCAGAGACACAGGGCGAATGAGGTCAGAAAAATCAGCTGATTCAGAAGTTACATCAGATCCACTTTATATTTATTTCCTAGTGCCATGAGTTCTTTGTTAACTGTTTGAAAGGTGAAATATTTATTTCTTTTTTTCAAAACCAAACAGAAAGCAGCTATACTGACTACAATAGCCCACTAAAACGACTGTTTTTCTACTTTTCAAAATCAGCTGTCATTTCGTTAACGAAGTAACATTACCTTTACATGTACGGCTGGTGATCTGAGTTGTTCTGAGCTGTATTTTCGCCATCCAACTCATCAGACGTTTCCAAGTTCTCTGAATAATCATCAAAACAGGAATCTACATCACTAGATGCATTGTAGTCATTTTCAGACTGCATTTTGTTTACGACCTGTTAAGTCGAGTTGATCGGAAAAAATCCAAAATGGCGGACGGACAAATTCGGTGTTTAATTTTTTCTGCGTGTAATTACAAAGTCAAAATAAGTGAAAGCTGTATATTTTTTAGCACAGATATAATTTTTAACATGTATTCTTAATATAAAACATAGATTTGAAGTCAAAATTAAAAAATAAATGTGCCTTTTTTTACATCAAAAGTCATCGTTCCGACTGGAACGATTCTTTTATATATCCGGTCTGAAGAGTGCTAAACCAGAAATAGTGCGGTATATGATGGTACCTACTCACAAGAAAGTGCGGTGCTTTGGGGAGCGCACATGCCCTACGGCTGAGGAATGTGTAAGAGATTTGAGAGCTGCCTGGAGAGTAGGGATGATAGGTACCAGGCAGATGTTAATCTGGACGGTGTGACCCCAATTGTCCGCAGGAAGCTGAAAATTCAGGTTGCGGATGATGATCCGAAGGCGATCCTGTGTGCCGTACGTAGGGTGTATGGAGAGCAATGAATTGTCACTATGAATTTTTATGCTATGAACCAGGAGTGAGTTCAATTCTCTGTACAAGACAACAGAAGGCTGACACTTGGAAGTCATGCCTAATTGGGCCCGCCCACGTTAGAGTGTAAAGGAGATTTCTTAAGGGGCCGAAACACTTGATGGACGGGGGACACTTCTGATGATCAGGATGCCTCCTGTTGTGTCGCTCTGTATTGAGTTTCCTATCTTACTATATTTGTTTGATGGTTTTGCAGGATTATTTGTTTCTTGCTGCTTGAGCCACGTTCTTTTGTTTTGTGCACTGGCTTTTTCCCCCAGTTAAATACAGCTTTACATAGCCTGCTGTATATGTACCGTTCACTGGCAGTCAATAGTTTTACCCCAAGTTTCTCCAGTTCTTCTGTTCAGTATGGGTTGTAGTTGTTCTTTCTCCTTGAGGAATTAATTCATTTGATTTTATTATTTCTCATTGTCTTTCATTAAATTTCATTAAATTTCTTCCATTTTTTTTTTTATTGATGTATGTTTGGAAAACTTTTCAGTTAGCTCGGTTAACTTTTGTCCAGTTTCCATTTTTGCATTTCAATCATGGTGGGGGCTTTGACTGTGATGGTGTATAATTTAAATTGGCTGCTTATTTTACTGATCTTTGGTTAACTTTCTCCCAATTGTTCCTGTACTGTTCTGTATGATTTATAAGCTAGGTCTTATGCGTCATACACGCAGACATATCAGAATCTTTATTCTCCATAAAATACATTTACATCTAGCCTGCATACATACATACGGTCGAAATGAAGCACCGTGGACCGTGTCCTCCATTTCACCCGAATCGATATCTACCGGGCTAATTAAGTCGGTACCGTCGTTAGGGGTTATGATTAGATTTGAGTTTGGATTTAGAAATGCTAAACCTACCACAAAAACTATAATCCTATCAGTGGCGGTTCCATGGGGTTGTCATTGGGGGTGCTGCACTGTTCATTCATTTCAAATACTATACATAATACTCACAAATTGTGACCACCATGTGAAATATCAACCCAGACACAAATGATTAGTGTCTTATCTCATCTAAAATCTGTCAAGAAGTTCTGAAAAGTTATTTTAAACGTTTACTGCAACTAGGAGTAATCATTGGCAGTCGTAGCAGCTTCCCGAGTCTCAAACCGGTTACACAGACTTGTATGCACTATTTCTCGTGTTTAAAATTTTCATTGTAACTTCCCTTTAATTAGAGATAATTTACACGAGCTGCGATCCGTTGCAGCTCATGATAAAAAATTCAAACCAATCGTAATTCGTCTCTAGCTGTGTGTATGACAAGCATTCGCTTATAAGAGGTCTGTTGCGTGCATATTTTGACGCACATATTACAAAAATCGATATGGCTATTTAATATGGAAAAATATAGACATTCATTCATTTGTGTATGAAAATGCTGTCTATGGGGAAAGCGAGATAATCCATGTTTGATTCACACTTTTGATTATAGGAGTAATCGTTCTTGATATTGATCCGGCGCACGGATATTGCTCTTATATCTGTACTTATTTCTTAGGGCCAGAAAATAGATTAATTTGCTTATTATGTTTATGGCCTGAATTCATATGTATTACATATTATTAGTACAAGTAGAATCAGTCCTATATTGTATATTTTGGATGGGTAGGCGGGACTAGATTCTTGTTACGCCGCTGTAGCGGAAGTATGAGTTGACTTGTCAAGTCGTGATGAGTTCCGATGTACCGTGATAATGGCGGGTACGCATTTTTCAAAGGGCTGGTAGATTCTTAAGGAAAAACTAGTTATGAAGTGGTTTTCTTCTATAGGAGATTGTGTCTCTACTAGAGTTTGTGTTAGAGACTCTCCTAAGGTACGGTACAATGTATAATTCGGACTCCATGTATTGCCAGACCCTATTTTGATGATCTCATGTCGGTTAGACCTAGATGGAACATTGTGCTTCGTATCGCCAGGGTCGTGTTTTGTATCGACGGAGATGACAGGCTCCATACTGTAATTATGTCTACGTAAGGTAACTGGATTACGGTAGATCTGTGTGGAGGAACTTTATGAAATTATGCATATGTATTGCAAATTAACTTTGGCTTATCTATACCCTCCTGTGAGTGAGTGAGCGACGACTCAGGAAGGCGGCCATGTTAGATTCCTGTCATCATATTTTTGTATCACTGTCTAAAGAACGGGGCATGTACCTTATTACTCGGACAGTGACAAGGAGATCTCAATCTTGATAGAAACCCCTTTTCGTGGTTCCATAATATACTACAAACTATGGACGCCAAGCAACTTTAGTTATTTACCGATCCGCCTTCACTGACGCGTTTAGTCAGACAGGGGATGCGGCCATAATGTATCATGACATTGAACTTTTGATGTACTACCTATTATTTATGCATGTGTCATGACTTTGGATCTGCTATGTATGCCTACAAATTGATGTGTCAACATACCATGATTTACTCGTATGTCCCAGTGTGTACGTCTGAATAAATTGTGTAACAAAGATTCCAGCAGTCTGCATTGGTGCCTTGTAGACACAAGTGTATGAGTGATTATCTGGGTCAGCACACGAACAGTACACCATTCGCGTCAATCACACTCTACACTTCTACTCCATACATACACCATCCTGCGTCGGTTGAAGTGACCAAGTTTAGGGTCTGCTTCCCCTGGAGCCTTAGAGGGAAACTACTGTTGACAGCCGCCTTTGCCTTCCCTAACTCAGGACTATGGTGAGTTACCCATTTACAGCTGGGTAGACTGGAGCATGCCTGATCTCAACAACTCTGTACACATCTTCACAGAAGAAACAGAACACACACCACTTCTTTACAGATTGACATTTTACAGTGTGTGTGTTGGGACAAGAAACTTTACAGAGTGGAAACAGAAACTTTACAGTGGTGAGCCAGATTCCTGGGTCCAGCCTACGCAGTCTTTTGTTGAGAATCACAGTTTACAGTTGAAAGAACATTTGTTTGACCACATCAACACCAGTAGGACAGTTATACAGTCGATGTCAGCTTGACCTGTATTACCGATAGGATGCTGTATCTAGGTCAGCGCTTGTTGACAGTTTTTCGCTGTACAGACGGTATTACACAGGACAGTTGATCAAGTGTAGAAAATATCTGGAGCAGTATTGTTGACATTTCTCAACGTACAGAAGAATCACAGTGTTGTTGAACATAAAGTGCATATTTCATCGTTGGATCTTCATATGCTCAACGAAAAAAAAAAATTGAACTGTGTAATAGTTTAAAATTAAATCTGTTACTGAATAAAGTGGCAAGTTATTAATGTTAAAATAAACTGTGCCTGCTTTACAACACTATACCTGCAACACATTCCATTCATGATATAAATTATATTGTATGCTATATGCTATTTATGCTTACATGTTATTTGTTTATATGTGTAGGTGTTTATATGTTGCGGGCCTGGATGGGAGGTGACTAGAACAGGAAATACCGAGTGATATTGGTCTTGTTCTGGCGTTCTATAGGGAGCAATTTCTTAATTGAAATTTGCATGCAACATAGTTTGCAAATATTTGGTTAGTTGTGACGACTGTGTTCATATTTGTATTTGTAACATTTTTTCTGTTCTTTATTTTTGTTTGATTTGTTTGTATAATTGTAGGTCTCATCTTTCCTTTCATTTCAGTTTTTTACACCCTTATGTTTATACATTGTGGCGTTATTTGTCTTGTTATCTTATTGCAGTTATCATCACAGATTCTGTGATCATTTTTTTTTCATTTCTCCTAATTTAATTTAATTTGATCTCTGCAAATGTATTCATATTGTCTTTTCTTGTTTGTCTTTTGTAATGTCTTTAGTTGACATATGACATAGGAGGTATAGTAATATACACTTATAGTATAGTACAGATCAGTACTTTATGATTATTTTCCACAGGTACTCAAGTGATCATTGATTATATTAAGGTATACAAGACCTTTGTAAGGCTTGTCTCCCACAGTATTTGAGATACAGTTATTGTTGTCCACAGGTACTCAAGTTATCATTGGTTATTATAAACCATACAAGTTTTTCACTAAGACTAAGTCTATGGTATAGACTTGTCTCCCATTAAAGTGAAATAAGGTAATTTATTTACTTTTTCAGGTTTCTGATTTAAGAAGACAAGATGTCTACATTAGATTATTTTATTGCACAAGGAAAATCCCTTGATAAAACTGGGAAAGACTTAGAAGAATGGACTGTTGCTCAATATGACAAAGCATTAGCTGCAGAAGAGAGAAAAGCTGCTGCTGAAGAGAAAAAAGCTGCGGCTGAAGAGAGAAAAGCTCTGGCTGAAGAAAAAAGATTAGAAAAAGAAGCTGATATTGCTGCAGAACTAAAGAAATTGCAGATGCAAGTGGAGGAAAGGAGATTTGAGGCAGAACAGAAAAAATTAGAAGCTGCTGCAGAACAGAAAAAATTAGAAGCTGCTGCAGAACAGAAAAAATTAGAAGTTGCTGCAGAACAGAAGAAATTAGAAGCTGCTGCAGAACAGAAAAAATTAGAAGTTGCAGCTGCTGCAGAACAGAAAAAATTAGAAGTTGCTGCTGCTGCAGAACAGAAAAAATTAGAAGCTGCTGCAGAACAGAAAAGATTAGATAGAGAAGCTGAAGAGAGAAAAGCAATAAGAGAACATGAATTTGAATTAGAGAAATTAAAATTAACATGTATGAGTAATGTTAATCAGGCATCTGGTGGTAATGGTAAACCCTTTGTGTACAAGGTCAAGGTACCAGCGTTCAACTCTGCCAGTGATGACATAACATTTTGGCTTTCTAGATTTGAACGGGCTTGTCGAGCTCATAATGTTGACAAATCACAGTATGTGAATCAGTTGTCTGAAAATCTAAAAGGGGACTCTCTGAGTAAGTTATATTTTGTTGAAGAGGCCGACAAGGATAATTATGATGCATTTAGGGCAGCTTTGATAAAGAGATATCAGCTGTCTGAGGAAGGTTATCGTCTTTTGTTTAAAACAATGAGACCTGAGGTAGGTGTAGAATTCTCAGAATTCATCTCAAAAGCACGAATTACACTTTCAAGATGGATTGAATTATCCAAAACAGAGAAAACATTTGATGGTCTTACGGATTTATTGCTAAGAGACAAGGTCATGTCTTCTGTAAATAAATTATTCCTAGAGTTCTTACATGAGCGTAAACCTGGTACAATAAAGCAAATGGAAGAATATTGTGACCAGTATGCCACGGCACACCCTGACATGATTCTTAGTAACTCTAACATTAAAGAGAGTATGCCAGTTGCTTCGGCAACAGAATATAATCAGAATTACTCACACAAATTCCAAGGAGCTAAAAATAAATTTGATAAAAAGGTTAATTGGAATAAGTATCAAAACCAAGATAACCACTCAAATCAGAGTTCTTCTTTGAAGAACTGGAATCGGGCTGATAGTCCTCGACACGCGAGGGGTACCCATAATTTTAGAAATTCTCGGAAACGGAGTAGCTATAGGAACTACCCAAGTGCTTCATGGAGACAAAAAAACCAATATTACAGGGATACTCAATATAATGAGCGTGATGATTATGATCATGAAGGTTATGATTCAAACCCGAATAGGGGTTATAACAGAGGCAATAATAATTATAGAGACAACTATAACCGAGGTAGATCACAACACAAAAGACATGGCAAATCGTATTACCAGGCTAACTCTGCACAACAGGAGTTCCACGACACCGATAATCAGAATAATGATAAAAAAGACTCCAACAGTGTAGCAAATTCCGCTTTCGATTTTGCTAGAGCATCTCAGTGTTCGCAATGCAAAACATTATTCGATCCAACCACAGTTTCTACTTTAAGCTGCGGTCACCCGCTTCCCGCGCTTCATGCGTCAATCGCGCATAATGGAAGGGGTGCTCTTGTCTTTAATAGGGGCCTAATAGATGGTACGCCGGTATCAATTCTTTTCGATTCGGGGTGCACTACCATCGGAGTGAGGCAATCACTCGTAAATCCTTCTCGAGCTACAGGCAATATAGTCAAATGTGTAACATTTGGTGGCACATTGGAGAAGTACTCCACTGCCATTATCAATATTGCTACGCCTTTCTTTACAGGAGAGGTGCAAGCATGTCTCTTGCCGAATCCGATCGCTGATCTTATCATCGGTCGCATTCATGGAGTGAAAGAATGCACTCCACAACAAATTTCTAATTGGGAAAATGTTAATATGCAATCTGCTAATGCAGTAATCACTAGGGCTCAAGCTCTTAATATGCCGCAATCTTCACATTCTGAAGATAATGATGCGCAGATCCAAGATGATCCCTTGGAGATTTCCCATGATTCCTTTATAAAACAGCAGGAAGATGATCCTACTCTAAAGAAATTCTTTACTCTGGCAACAAAAGGTGATCCGAATAAGGATACAAATCGTAAATCTTGGATTACGATGAGGAATGGCGTACTTGTACGTATGGTACAAGACTCCGCTAAGTCCATTCATTCTCAAATCCTTGTGCCTAAAAATATGAGAGTTAAAATCTTACAGCACGCTCATGATTCGCAGTGTGCTGGACATATGGGTTTTTCCCGTACTAAAGCTAGAGTTCTTCAATCTTTCTTTTGGCCTGCTGTGAATAAGGACATACGAATCTATTGTCGATCTTGTAAAGTATGTCAAGAGATTAAATCCAGAGGTCCACGCCATGATGCACCTATTCAGGCTGCAGACATTCCCATTCGACCATTTCAAAAAATGGCGATAGACATCATTGGTCCATTTAAGATAAAGTCTGCTAGAGGACACCAATTTATTTTGACGTGTGTTGATATGTGCACACGTTGGCCGGAGGCTGTTCCTCTAAAGAGCATAACTACTGCTGATGTCGCAGATGCTCTTTGGTTAATATTTTCTCGTCTGGGGTTTCCAGCAGAAATATTATCCGACCATGGTCCCAACTCATATCGGATACCATGTCTCAAGTAATGTCGACTCTTAAGATAGAGAGATCGCTGAGTAGTATTTATCATCCTATGTCCAATGGGATGGTGGAACGTTTGAATAGAACTCTGAAAAACCTACTAGGTAAGATAACAGAAGATCATCCTCAGGATTGGGATAGGGTTTTACCCGCGGCTCTCTTTGCATATAGAGAGGTCGCCAACGAACATACAGGATTTTCTCCCTTTGAACTTGTCTTTGGCGCGAAACCGCGAGGTCCTATGTCCTTACTTCATGATCTTATAACTGCTGATAATATTGTCGATTACACAAAATCCTCTTATGAATATGTCTTCGCACTTAGACACAAGATTATTGAAGCATGCAAATTGGCAACTGCTTCTTCTGAATTTGCGAAACAGAAGGCAAGGGAATTTGCCAATAAAAAGAGATGCTTGCGACAACTTTGTCCGGGTGACAAAGCATTTGTCTTGCTACCTTGTAGGGAAAATAGACTTCTTATTTCTTGGAAAGGTCCGTACGATATAATATCAAAAGTTTCCGATGTTGACTATATCGTCGATATTGACGGGAAGCGTAAAACCTTCCACATCAACATGCTCACGGAATTCCATGAACGTCCTGATTATTTACAACCTGTTTTCCAGGCAACGGACGATTTTCCAGTCCAACATGGACAGTACTCATCTCTGTCAGTAATACAGGATGAGGAAACGAGTTTCTCGGATGTAAATTTACCTTTTCCAATGATTCCTTTTCACTCTAATGAATCATGGAAAGATGTTGCAGTTTCTCCAGAATTATCTCCAGGAGAGCAGAAACAAGTTTCTACTATGTTAGAACAATTTCAGGATGTCCTTACTGACATTCCTGGTCAAACTGATGTCATTCAACATGACATTATTCTTACTGACCATAGTCCTATAAGAGTCAGACCGTATCCTATCCCGATACATTTTCAAGCACAGGTAGAGAAAGAGTTGGATGAGATGATAGAGTTAAAAATTATTGAACCATCCACATCAGCATATTCTTCGCCGATGGTTATTGTACGAAAAAAAGACAATAACATACGTCTTTGCGTGGATTATCGCAAATTGAATCAAGTGACTAAATTTGATGCTGACCCTATGCCTTTACTAGAAGAGCTACTTACGAGACTATCGAATTTTCATTTCTTTACTAAACTCGATTTGTCTAAGGGATATTGGCAAGTTCCATTATCCGAAAACGCCAAACCGTTTACTGCTTTTTCGACGCCTAGGGGTCTATTCCAATGGAATTTCAGTTCTTTCGGTCTTATGAACGCCCCTGCAACATTCGTACGCATGATGCGTCGAATCCTATCTCATCGCTCAGATGTCATTGCGTATCTTGATGACATCTGTCTTTTCAGTGATACTTGGAACGATCACTATAATGGGATAAATGAACTATTGTCTATCTTACGCGAGCATAACCTGACAGCGAAACCATCGAAAGCATGTATTGGTTTTAGCGAAATATCTTTCTTAGGACACCGTGTTGGTCATGGGTTCCTAAAAACAGAAGACCATAATACAAGTAAGATACTTAACATTTCTATTCCTAAGACTAAAAAGCAAGTGCGAAGTCTCTTAGGCCTAATACAATTTTATGGACGATTCATTCCGAATCTGTCCTCCATTATGTCACCTCTTTCTTCCTTGCTAAAGAAAGGGTCTCCTAATGTAGTCCATTGGACTCAAGAATGTCAATCCTCTTTGGATAAGGTTAAAACTATGTTTTCTACTTCACCTATCCTAGTATTGCCTTCTAAGGATAAGACATTTATTCTTCGTAGTGACGCTTCATCCACCGGGATTGGAGCAGCACTAATGCAAGAGTACTCTGGAACTCTGCATCCTGTGATGTATATTTCTCGGAAATTAAATGCCGCAGAGAAGAATTACTCGGTCCTAGACCGTGAATTATTGGCTATGGTTTGGTCAATCCTTAAACTGCAAAGATTTCTTCTAGGCGCGCATTTCATTGTGGAAACTGACCAGAAAGCTCTTACGGCTATTCAGAGTAAAAATCTGAAGAGTGCGAGATCAACGCGATACGCGATTGCTCTACAGCCATTTCATTTTTCGGTGCGAGCTATCCGTGGGTCAGAAAATGTGATGGCAGATATTTTGTCTAGATGCCCACATGATTCATAAATGTTATACAACTTTGATACAGTTGTTTCTATGTTAAAATAATATATCATATATTGATTGTAACACTACTTAGCGGTTCATTGATAATTATTCACCGCTGATCTTTCAATGTTTTTCGTCTTTGATGATCATGATGTTAAGATATTGATAAGGGTGGATTTAGGCTAAATGATAATGGTGCGCCACAATGCCAGGTACGTTAGCTCCGTATAAGATTGACGACCACTTGCCACCCCTATCGACACCTGGTATTAAAGTGCAAGATGTAGGTGTCTTCTCTGATTTTTGGATGTTGCTGTGTATGTGGTAGTAGAACAGTTCACAGAGTATAACACAGGCAACATGATGTGTAGAGTCATAGAAATGGTAACTTCGTTGTATAATTTTTTTCCATTTATTGCACGCCACAAAACAGTCAGGATATTTATATCATCAACATAGTTCAACGAGTTCAGCATTCAAAATCATAGAGTTCTAGTTCGTGAAGCTGTATAAATAATATATATATATAAATTCTGCAACAGTGTCAGCTGCAGATCATCACTGTTCATAGACAATAATAAATATTCCCTTTCTGATGCTAGCAGAACAGATGTATACAATCAGTCCGTTTACTGTCTGCACGTGAATAGCATACATGGATTACAGGTCAGCTCGACCTTTATAACCTTCCTAAGTCTAACCATCTGACTTGGACGTGATCTCTGATATAACGAATCCTGGAACACAGACAATAGTCTTGTTGGTCTAGAGCGACCCATATATATATAACTAGTTCAGGTATAAAGATACCGGTGACTTAATCCTAGTCAAAGTACCTCTCCATTTTGAATCACACAGGCGAGCAAAAAGGCGACAAAATGACGAACCTCTAGATGATAGCATAAAGTTCGATACAAGAGGAATTACCTTATTTCGGAAAATCAACCATGAACATATGCCTCCAGGCAGGCTTGAATAATACTGGGAAATAGTCTAGTTAGCTAACTAACTCACAAAGACAATGTATTTCCCTCAGAAAATCACAAGACGCAGGTCGCGTCTGCTCGCGACTTAGACCATTTCTAAAACTCCCCGAGCTGGCCGGAACAACAAACGAAAACCAAGTCGAGACATGCGCAGAACGACAATCTCTGAGTCGCCGTTCACAATAAGACGATTCTAAGAACATTCGAGATAAAAGTCTTACACAGTCGCGCCTTTTATGGTCATGAAAAGAAGCGTTAAGAAAGGTTTCAGGCATCTACAACAGTTGACTGATACTACCAAATAAGGAGATATGGTCACGCTTCGTTCAAGAAATTATAGACCGAACGTGTCTCTATACAAGAGAAGGTAAACTCCTAAAAAATAGCAGTATCAATATTTCGGGTTCTGTCCCTTTGACCGTAAATATATATAATACACACTTCAGTCCAAAAAATGATCATACATACGAAAAATGATCATACAAACGAAAAATAATAATGATCCGTGCGTAACATTACCGCACCCTCCCGGGAAAAAAAAAATGAAACATTTTTTTTTTTAAATCCTGGAGCCGGAAAAAAAAAATCTAGGCTCCTAACGCACGTATGATGCGCGGATATATACCTAACAAATTAGCTCAACGCATGGAGCGACACTGAGATCATATCTCAGCTCCTTAGAGAAAAAATTTATCTAAGTATACGCTTATATATTCCAGGAAGGTGCCACCAACACACGCCACAATGATGGCAACATCATAATGAAAATCAAATTATTCTCATACCAATATATGAAATTAAATATATTATTATGGTATCATACAATGTGTTGCAAATAGCGGTGTAACATATTAATATACCGCACTATTTTATTACATTATATAAAGCAACAGTAATTAATCAGTAATACATGTGTTGATCTTCGTTGACATAAAACATTCAATAGAAGAAGATGTGGACATCATCCGCTCCCAATCTAGGACAGGACTTGATATACTCAAAGTTCCACAATGGACACAATTCGCATCTTCAATGATGTGCTGCGAAAATATCAATAACACAAATCTTAAAGACAACTGGTAAATCTCTCAATACAATTATGCAAATATATTGTTTAATGTGGCCGAGTGATCTTTTGGCCCGTATATCACTAACTAAGCCTTCTTAGATAATTACATGGTACAATGTTATAAATTCCCCTCAAAAAAGTGAGAAAAAAAAATCTACTAACATGTCATTATAATATTGGCTTGTATATCAGGAAATATATATGACAGAAGAATCATGTGGAATCGTGTGGGCATCTGGACAGAATGTCTGCCATCACATTATCCGAACCACGGATAGCTCGAACCGAGAAATGAAATGGTTGAAGAGCTATGGCATAACGAGTGGACCTCGAGCTCTTCAAGTTTTTGCTCTGAATAGCAGTAAGCGCTTTCTGGTCGGTTTCCACAATGAAATGTGCGCCTAGAAGAAATCTTTGTAACTTCAGAATAGACCATACCATAGCCAATAACTCACGGTCTAAAACCGAGTAATTCTTTTCTGCAGCATTTAATTTCCTAGAGATATACATCACCGGATGCAGAGTATCAGAATACTCCTGCATTAGTGCTGCCCCAATCCCAGTTGACGAGGCGTCACTTCGAAGAACAAAAGTCTTCTCAATAGTAGGTAACCTAAGAATAGGTGGAGATGAAAATAGGGCTTTAACCTGGTCCAATGAGGATTGACATTCTTTAGACCAGCGGATCAGATTAGGCGACCCTTTCTTCAATAAAGTAGAAAGCGGTGCCATAATGGAGGACAGATTCGGAATGAATCGTCCGTAGAATTGGATCAAACCTAATAGACTCCTTACTTGTTTCTTCGTCTTAGGGACCGAAATGTTAAGTATTTTTGAAACATTGTGGTCCTCTGTCTTTAAAAGACCATGACCAACACGATGACCTAGGAAAGAAATCTCACTAAATCCTATAAAGGCTTTAGAGGGTTTTGCAGTCAAGTTATACTCGCGAAGAGTGGACAGTAATTCGTATAAACCCAAATAGTGATCTTCCCAGGAATCACTGAATAGACAGATATCATCTAGGTATGCTATGACATCTGTACGATATGCGAGAATTCGCCGCATCATGCGTACGAATGTAGCAGGGGCGTTCATAAGACCAAAAGGCATGAAATTCCATTGGAATAAACCCCTAGGTGTAGAAAAAGCTGTAAAAGGTTTGGCACGTTTGGTTAGAGGAACTTGCCAATAACCTTTAGACAAATCTAGTTTGGTAAAGAATCTAGAATTAGAAAGTTTATTGAGTAGTTCTTCTAATGAAGGCATAGGTTCAGCGTCGAACTTCGTAACTTGGTTCAATTTGCGATAATCTACGCAAATGCGAATGTTATTATCCTTCTTTCGAACAATAACCATAGACGAAGAGTATGCTGAAGTGGATGGTTCAATGATTTCCAAACGTATCATTTCATCCAATTCTTTTTCTACTTGAGACTGGAAATGGATAGGTATTGGATAAGGTCTGACTCTGATAGGATTATGATCAGTTAGCACAATGTCATGTTCAATGACATGTGTGTGTCCCGGGATGTCTGTAAGAACATCCTGAAATGTTTGCAACATCGAAGAAACTTGTCGATGTTCCTCAGCGGAAAGATTTGGAGAAACGGTCACGTTTTTCCAAGATTCCGTAGAATAAAGTGGGACCATAGAAAGAGGAAGATTGACATCAGAAAAAGTAGTTTCCTCATCCTGTATAACTGACAGAGATGAGTACTGACCATGAGGTACTTGAGAATTGTCCGTTGCCTGGAAAATAGGCTGCAAATAGTCTGGTCTTTCATGAAATTCCGTGAGCATATTTATGTGGAAAGTTTTATGCTTTCCATCAATATCGACAACATAGTCGACATCAGAAATTTTGGAGACTATTGCATATGGACCTTTCCATGCAATTAGAAGTCTGTTCTCCCTTGAAGGAAGTAGAACGAGAGCTTTGTCACCTGGACAAAGTTGTCGTAGACATCTATTCTTATTTGCAAACTGCCTTGCCTTTTCTTTAGCAAATTCGGAAGACGAAGTTGCTAGTTTGCATGCCTCGATGATCTTTTGCCTAAGAGCAATGACGTACTCATAAGAAGATTGAGTTTCATCGCTAATATTATCGGCAGTGATTAGATCGTGAAGTAAAGACATAGGGCCGCGCGGTTGCGCGCCAAAGACAAGTTCAAAAGGGGAAAACCCCGTATGTTCATTGGGGACCTCTCTATACGCAAAGAGAGCCGCGGGTAAGACCCTGTCCCAATCCTGAGGATGATCCTCAGTTATTTTACCAAGTAAAGTTTTCAGAGTCCTATTTAAACGTTCGACTAACCCATTAGACATTGGGTGATAGATACTGCTGAGAGACCTTTTAATGTGTAGCATAGACATTACCTGTGACATAGTGTCTGATATAAGTTGAGTGCCATGGTCTGACAATATTTCTCCGGGAAAACCCAAGCGAGAAAATATCAGCCAAAAGAGCGTCTGCGATGTCAGCAGTTGAGATGCTCTTGAGAGGTATTGCCTCTGGCCAACGTGTGCACATATCGACACATGTAAGGATAAATTGATGTCCTCTAGCCGACTTAATTCTAAATGGACCGATAATATCTATTGCCATTTTTTGAAAAGGGCGAATAGGAATGTCAGCAGCCTGGATAGGCGCAGCATGTCGTGGTCCTTTAGATTTGACCTCCTGACATACTTTGCAAGAGCGACAGTACATTCGTATGTCCTTGCTCACAAATGGCCAAAAGAAAGCCGCAAGAACTCTCGACTTTGTACGGGAAAAACCCATATGTCCAGCACATTGCGAGTCATGAGCATGTTGCAATATTTGCAATCTCATGCTCTTAGGCACAAGAATTTGTGAATGAGTGGACGTAGTCGAGTCTTGTACCATACGTACAAGTACGCCGTTCTTCATAGAAATCCAAGATTTTCTATTAGTATTTTGATTAGGATCACCTTTTTTTGCTAGAATGAAGAATTTTTGTAAAGAAGGATCTTCTTCTTGCAATTTGATAAATGAGTCACGTGTAATAGTCAAGTGACTATCTTGGTCATTTACTTCATCATTATTAGTTAATGAAGTTTGAGGTGGATCCAGAGCATGTGCTCTTGTGACCACCGCATTGGTAGCTTCAATGTTTTGCTCTTCCCAAACAGCAATCTGCTGTGGGGTACATTCCCTAACTCCGTGAATACGACCAATAATAAGGTCCGCAATAGGGTTTGGAAGTAGACACGCGTGGACCTCTCCCGTGAAGAAAGGAGTAGCAATGTGTATTATAGCAGTAGGATACTTTTCCAACGTGCCACCAAATGTGACACATTTGATGACCTTTCCTGTAGCACAGGATGGATCTACAAGAGATTGCCTAACCCCGACAGTAGTACATCCAGAGTCAAACAACACTGAGACTGGATTACTATTTACAAGCCCCTTATGTAATATAAGAGAACCTCTCCCATCATGAGCAACATTAGCAGGAAGAGCGGGCAAAGGATGACCACAGCTTAAAGTAGTAACGGTCTTCGGGTCAAATAAAGTACTGCATTGGATACATTTATTTGCCCTACCAAAATCAAAAGATGAGCATCCGATGGCATTATGGTCTTTATTATCATTAACCTGTTTATCTACTCCCTGAGATTCTTGTTGAACAGAGTTTGTCTGTTGATATTTTTTTTCTCTTATGTTGCGATCTACCGCGACCATTATTGCCTCTGCAATTATCATTAAAGTCCCTACTGTAATTTTTATCCTGGTTTGAGTTCCAGTTTCCATAACTGTCATTACCATCTCTATACTGTTGAGAACCTCTATTATCCTGGTATTGAGGTCTCTGAGAAAAATATTTTCCTCTATACCGATTACCTTTGTGAAAATTTCTAAAGTTAACCGGAGTAGAATAACGTGTAGTATTAGGATGTCTCCAGTTCTGGGAAGAAGAATCACCCTGGAATTGATTACTATGATTCTGGGCATAATTACGGTTACTCTTTTTATTGAAATTTTGCTGGCTACCCTGAAATTTACGCATAAAATTTGGGCCATAAGGTGCTGCCGAAGCAACTGGCAGACCTTCTCTTACTTTAGAGTTGCTAATGGTTATGTGAGGATGCGCAGTAACATACTGGCTACAGTATTCTTCCATTTCTTTTATGTTTTTAGGCTTACGCTCATGAAGAAAAGAAAGAAAAGCTTCATTAACAGAAGACATAACCTTGTCTCTAAGTAGTAAGTCCATAAGAGCTTCAAATGTACTCTCTGTTTTAGACAACTCAACCCATCGTAAAAAAGTAAGACGGATGCCTGAGATGAATTCAGAGAATTCAACTCCAGTTTCTGGTAACATGTTTTTAAATTTAAGACGATATCCGTCCTCGTTAAGTTGGTACTTCTTTAACAATGCCGCCCTGACAACCTCATAGTTGTTTTTGTCAGGCACATCTACCATACCCAATAAAGTCAAAGCATCACCTCTAAGTATCTTGGACAGATGATAAACATATAATGTTTTATCTATATTATGCACCTTACATGCACTTTCAAATCTATCTAGATAAAATGTTATATCATCAATTGAAGCATTGAATGCTGGTAAATTAAGCTTGAAATCAACAGCATTAGACTTATTAGCAGATGATACCTTATTAGCATCATTAGCATTACTAGATAACTTCAACTTTTCTAACTCCAAAGCTAAGAGTTTTTCTTCATGCTCCATTTTTGCTTTTCTCTCATCAGCTTCTCTTTGTAACCTTCTTTCTTCAGCCTCAGCCTGTAACTTTCTTTCTTCAGCCTCTATTTCAAGTCTCTTAATTTCAGCTTCTTTTTCAAGTCTCTTATTTTCAGCTTCTTTTTCAAGTCTCTTATTTTCAGCTTCTTTTTCAAGTCTCTTATTTTCAGCTTCTTTTTCAAGTCTCTTATTTTCAACCTCAGCCTGAAGTCTCTTCTCCTGTGATTCTGCTTCTCTTTTTTGTTTTTCCATTTCCATTTGTAATCTCTTTTCATCTACCTGCATCTGCAGTTTTAAATTTTCAGCATCTATTCTCTTTTGTTCAGTTAGTTCTTTCATTTTCTTTTCCTCCGACTTCAATGCCTTGGCATATTGAACAGTCGCAAATTCTTCTAATTTATCACCTGTCTTCCCAAGGGCTTTACCCTGCTCAATAAAGTACTCAAATGTAGACATGATGTCTAAAATGTGAGTACAGAACCTGAAATAATTAATTATCTTATTTCAATCTTAATAGCAACCAGACTTAATAAAGTGCTTGTATAATCACTATGTTTACTCCAATCTCTGTGGGCAACAAGACTTGACACCAACTTGTATTATCAAATGTATAATAATATCACAAATCACCTCTTAATTATCAGTGCACTACACAAATCAGTGCATAACCATCAGTTATTTATCATAACTGCACTACAATAGTGCATAAGCAAAAAACCACCAGTTAGTTATGATAAGTGCACTATAGATCAATAGTGCATGAGCATATATGTAACAATAGTGAAAGCTAACTATGCAAGAACTATGCAAACAATAACAAGACAATGTAAACAATAACAAAGGTCACCAACAATGTAAACAATAACAAAGATCAAAGTCAAATGTAAACAACAACAAAGATCAAAGTCAATGTAAACAACAACAAAGATCAGAGTCAATGTAAACAATAACAAAGATCAAACAATATGAAAACATTCGCATAAGTCAAATAAATAAACAGCGAAACTAAAAAGAAATGTGATGACAAAATGCGAAGATATGACAAACAAATGACGCTACAGTGTATACACAAAAATATACTTAAAGAACTGAATAATAGATAGGGGAGACCTACAAATACAAACAATCGAAATCGAAACTAAAAAAAAACACAAAGAAAGAGAGAAAAGAAAAAGAAAAAAAATATACAAGAAACAAAAATAAAGCACAACTCGTCACAACTAAACAGATATAGCAACGATTGTCGCTAGCAAATTTCACAGTAGGAAATTCGCACAGTCCCTAACGAAAACGCTAACAGTAGAACCTCTGTGACGTGGTATCTTCTACTGAAAGACACCGCCCAACCGAGAAAACCCGCTGAATATAAACATATAAATATACAAATACAAATAACATATAACATATAAACATGTAAATAGTGCGAAAATGTGATAGACAGAAGGCTCAGTTAGAACATAAGGGCACAGTTCACAAACAAAACAGGCCACTTAACTTCTATATGTCCCAAACGTCAGCACGGTGCAGAACAGGATGTCGTCAGCATTCTGAGGATAAAGATCCAACGTTGATTAACATCTGCTCCCATAGACAGCCATGACGAGGGAAATGAGCTTCTGACAGGAAACAGCTTCTGAACTTGACCTTCTGAATCTGCAACAGTACCTTTCAGACCGGAACAGTTGTTACGGCACTTGTCCTTCTTCTTAACAGATCAGGAAATCCATTCGCTCGGTACTTGTCCTTCTAGATGTAGACAAACTTCAATACTGCCGAGCAGCGCCGGGTAGTTTCAAAATATCAACAACTGTCAGTACTGCCGGGTACTTTCAAAATCTTTCATCAAAAGTAGCTTTTCTTGAAGGAAGTGAGTTGAACTGTAATTTTGAAAGCTTGATGATGATGTCTGGGTTTGTTGACCCCCTTGATAGCTGGTATCAGAGTAAACCAACCTATGGCCACCAAAAATGATAAGGGTGGATTTAGGCTAAATGATAATGGTGCGCCACAATGCCAGGTACGTTAGCTCCGTATAAGATTGACGACCACTTGCCACCCCTATCGACACCTGGTATTAAAGTGCAAGATGTAGGTGTCTTCTCTGATTTTTGGATGTTGCTGTGTATGTGGTAGTAGAACAGTTCACAGAGTATAACACAGGCAACATGATGTGTAGAGTCATAGAAATGGTAACTTCGTTGTATAATTTTTTTCCATTTATTGCACGCCACAAAACAGTCAGGATATTTATATCATCAACATAGTTCAACGAGTTCAGCATTCAAAATCATAGAGTTCTAGTTCGTGAAGCTGTATAAATAATATATATATAAATTCTGCAACAGTGTCAGCTGCAGATCATCACTGTTCATAGACAATAATAAATATTCCCTTTCTGATGCTAGCAGAACAGATGTATACAATCAGTCCGTTTACTGTCTGCACGTGAATAGCATACATGGATTACAGGTCAGCTCGACCTTTATAACCTTCCTAAGTCTAACCATCTGACTTGGACGTGATCTCTGATATAACGAATCCTGGAACACAGACAATAGTCTTGTTGGTCTAGAGCGACCCATATATATATAACTAGTTCAGGTATAAAGATACCGGTGACTTAATCCTAGTCAAAGTACCTCTCCATTTTGAATCACACAGGCGAGCAAAAAGGCGACAAAATGACGAACCTCTAGATGATAGCATAAAGTTCGATACAAGAGGAATTACCTTATTTCGGAAAATCAACCATGAACATATGCCTCCAGGCAGGCTTGAATAATACTGGGAAATAGTCTAGTTAGCTAACTAACTCACAAAGACAATGTATTTCCCTCAGAAAATCACAAGACGCAGGTCGCGTCTGCTCGCGACTTAGACCATTTCTAAACTCCCCGAGCTGGCCGGAACAACAAACGAAAACCAAGTCGAGACATGCGCAGAACGACAATCTCTGAGTCGCCGTTCACAATAAGACGATTCTAAGAACATTCGAGATAAAAGTCTTACACAGTCGCGCCTTTTATGGTCATGAAAAGAAGCGTTAAGAAAGGTTTCAGGCATCTACAACAGTTGACTGATACTACCAAATAAGGAGATATGGTCACGCTTCGTTCAAGAAATTATAGACCGAACGTGTCTCTATACAAGAGAAGGTAAACTCCTAAAAAATAGCAGTATCAATATTTCGGGTTCTGTCCCTTTGACCGTAAATATATATAATACACACTTCAGTCCAAAAAATGATCATACATACGAAAAATGATCATACAAACGAAAAATAATAATGATCCGTGCGTAACAGATATCTTAGATGAAATTTATGTATAAACTAATGTGGAAATTGTGTCATTGCTAATATTGTAGTATGCGTTGGTGACACCTCTCTGGAAATTTAATACTTAGAGAAGTACCTTCTCTAAGGTCATAAAACTTATGCTTATCATCTGCGCATTGTTATTGGTGCGTTGGGAGCCTATTGTATGTTGCTCCTAGATGTATTTCAAAAAAAAAAGTACCATTTTTTTTCCCCGAGGGGTGTGGTAATCTGTTGCGTGCATATTTTGACGCACATATTACAAAAATCGATATGGCTATTTAATATGGAAAAATATAGACATTCATTCATTTGTGTATGAAAATGCTGTCTATGGGGAAAGCGAGATAATCCATGTTTGATTCACACTTTTGATTATAGGAGTAATCGTTCTTGATATTGATCCGGCGCACGGATATTGCTCTTATATCTGTACTTATTTCTTAGGGCCAGAAAATAGATTAATTTGCTTATTATGTTTATGGCCTGAATTCATATGTATTACATATTATTAGTACAAGTAGAATCAGTCCTATATTGTATATTTTGGATGGGTAGGCGGGACTAGATTCTTGTTACGCCGCTGTAGCGGAAGTATGAGTTGACTTGTCAAGTCGTGATGAGTTCCGATGTACCGTGATAATGGCGGGTACGCATTTTTCAAAGGGCTGGTAGATTCTTAAGGAAAAACTAGTTATGAAGTGGTTTTCTTCTATAGGAGATTGTGTCTCTACTAGAGTTTGTGTTAGAGACTCTCCTAAGGTACGGTACAATGTATAATTCGGACTCCATGTATTGCCAGACCCTATTTTGATGATCTCATGTCGGTTAGACCTAGATGGAACATTATGCTTCGTATCGCCAGGGTCGTGTTTTGTATCGACGGAGATGACAGGCTCCATACTGTAATTATGTCTACGTAAGGTAACTGGATTACGGTAGATCTGTGTGGAGGAACTTTATGAAATTATGCATATGTATTGCAAATTAACTTTGGCTTATCTATACCCTCCTGTGAGTGAGTGAGCGACGACTCAGGAAGGCGGCCATGTTAGATTCCTGTCATCATATTTTTGTATCACTGTCTAAAGAACGGGGCATGTACCTTATTACTCGGACAGTGACAAGGAGATCTCAATCTTGATAGAAACCCCTTTTCGTGGTTCCATAATATACTACAAACTATGGACGCCAAGCAACTTTAGTTATTTACCGATCCGCCTTCACTGACGCGTTTAGTCAGATAGGGGATGCGGCCATAATGTATCATGACATTGAACTTTTGATGTACTACCCATTATTTATGCATGTGTCATGACTTTGGATCTGCTATGTATGCCTACAAATTGATGTGTCAACATACCATGATTTACTCGTATGTCCCAGTGTGTACGTCTGAATAAATTGTGTAACAAAGATTCCAGCAGTCTGCATTGGTGCCTTGTAGACACAAGTGTATGAGTGATTATCTGGGTCAGCACACGAACAGTACACCATTCGCGTCAATCACACTCTACACTTCTACTCCATACATACACCATCCTGCGTCGGTTGAAGTGACCAAGTTTAGGGCCTGCTTCCCCTGGAGCCTTAGAGGGAAACTACTGTTGACAGCCGCCTTTGCCTTCCCTAACTCAGGACTAGGGTGAGTTACCCATTTACAGCTGGGTAGACTGGAGCATGCCTGATCTCAACAACTCTGTACACATCTTCACAGAAGAAACAGAACACACACCACTTCTTTACAGATTGACATTTTACAGTGTGTGTGTTGGGACAAGAAACTTTACAGAGTGGAAACAGAAACTTTACAAGGTCAAGGTCACTTGAGCTGAAATCGTTTGCAGCACATACGGTGTAAGATAATTTTTTTTTTTTTATTTAACCCCTCCGGTGTAACATCAATTTTTTGGTATCTCCGTATTATGTATTATAATGTTGTAGTAGAGACAGCAGTATGCAGTCCTTTTCTTTGAGAGTGCTGCAGCTCTACAGCTCATTAAAGAAAGCCGCCACTGAATCCTATACAATGTTTGTGTTAGGTTTAGCATTTCGAAATCTAAACCCAACTCTAATCCCAACCCCTAACGACACGGCTGACTCAATTGGCTGCCGATTAGATAAGCGGGCTACCTCTTTCTCGCCTTATTCATACATTATAAATCCGAAACAAACCGCAAGACAACATCATACTCTGCGTTATAAATAAAGAGCAAACAACTTCCAACTTGCCCATTTTGAATCCGTAATCGAATTTGTAAGAAGTGACATCTAGGCTAATTTGGACTGAACATATTTGGATGCAAGCACACATGCGTGCTCGAGCACACACATAGACCATCAATCATTACAGCAAACAATGCGCTTAACATCTACAGTCATATGCCAGTATTCTTTTATGTCATGTAATTCTTCATACTGCTGTGTTTCGTATTAATGAGCTAACATGTTTATTAATTATATTGTTGCTTAGAAAATGTACCCAATCGTATTTAAAATAATTTTAGAATTAAGGTTTCTGTGTAATTAGCACACTGTAATTACCATAGCGTGTTACAGTTATTATTACGTCCTTGTTTTCAGAGACATGTACCACTTTTTAACCAAAATTTAGAGTTACTTTAATAATATGTCTCGTCGTTTCTTAACTAACATTATATTTAGGAATTTTTATCATTCTGTTTTCATGTCACCTACTACCACTATCAAAAGTTGTAATGCATTTACTGGCAAATGGTATCAATATTACATGTTACATAAACTGATTATTTCAATCTCAACTCATGTTTCATTTAATTTATCGTAGAACAAGCACCTAACAATCAAACATGTGAAGACCGCTGTCTCTTGGGTTCAACGATCATTGTCATGACATTTTACCAACAGCCCAAAGATTTCTTTGCTGCCAATGAGAAATGCACACGGAGCAACAGAACTTTGCTAGAAAAAAGCATGTACGATGACATAAAGAAATGTGTTGATCCATGTAAGTCAATAATTACGGTACATCTAACTCCTTTCTTCTGCACCCAAATCTTCTTCGTTGTCATCATCACCATGTATACTTTCTGGGTAAAAATTTATTACACATAAGGGAGGGAAACCCGAGGCCTGTAAACAGTAAATTAATATGAAACAAATATAAAGGTATGTTATCAGGCACTCGCAGGAAATAAAGAAGTAGAACACCAGACAACAGAAAAAACAACAGACATGAGTGGCTTACCCAGGATTTGAACACTGGACCTTCCGTGCGACAACCCCGCCTAGCCATGCAAGCGAATCACACTATCCGCCCTGCCATCTACGCATCATCATAAAATGATGTTTCAATGGCAGGTCAACAGTGCGAACCACAATACATGACACCAGAAGTCCACCATGGGCAGTTCAGCCTATTAATGACGCAATCACTTCTGTTGTATTTCTATCAAGCAGTATAGGTCGAATCCAACAAGACCCTTAGGACCTTAATACTGTGTCCAGTAAATGATAGTAGACTAGAACAGTGAGAACAGGATAGTGGGTAGGTTTGGTATTGTATAAACATTTATTACACATAAGGGAGGGAAACCCGAGGCCTGTAAACAGTAAATTAATATGAAACAAATATAAAGGTATGTTATCAGGCACTCGCAGGAAATAAAGAAGTAGAACACCAGACAACAGAAAAACAACAGACATGAGTGGCTTACCCAGGATTTGAACACTGGACCTTCCGTGCGACAACCCCGCCTAGCCATGCAAGCGAATCACACTATCCGCCCTGCCATCTACGCATCATCATAAAATGATGTTTCAATGGCAGGTCAACAGTGCGAACCACAATACATGACACCAGAAGTCCACCATGGGCAGTTCAGCCTATTAATGACGCAATCACTTCTGTTGTATTTCTATCAAGCAGTATAGGCCGAATCCAACAAGACAAGGATCTTAATACTGTGTCCAGTAAATGATAGTAGACTAGAACAGTAAGAACAGGATAGTGGGTAGGTTTGGTATAGTATAAACATTTATTACACATAAGGGAGGGAAACCCGAGGCCTGTAAACAGTAAATTAATATGAAACAAATATAAAGGTATGTTATCAGGCACTCGCAGGAAATAAAGAAGTAGAACACCAGACAACAGAAAAACAACAGACATGAGTGGCTTACCCAGGATTTGAACACTGGACCTTCCGTGCGACAACCCCGCCTTGTCATGTATTACGACGATTATCCAATCGCAGGCGTTATAATTCAGTTAACTGCTCTTACTCGCTAGCGGTTACATGTCCAGTCGTGGACTAGTTAATCAGTCTTGTTTATAAACATTACTAGTGCCTGTAA
>JAMPIV010007305.1:0-23266 GCA_024509875.1 Oreohelix idahoensis | reverse complement strand
CAACTTGTTTTTCATGTACAAATCTCCCTTGCCTGGAGTTGTATGACAACTTGACAATTTTCTGAAACAAGGCTTGAGTGTTTTATCCCCAGCCTGTGCCTTCCTCATCTCTTCTGGAGTGGTATCTAACATAATATCCTCCTCCTGTCTTGAGGTCGACCTGACCTGAAGGGTTGCCATATACACAGGTTCCTTCTGCAACGGTCAGTGTCATGATTGTCCATCTGACAATTTTTACACCACCTTTTTCCTTGGTTGAAAGATTTTCTTTCATCATATTTCCTTTCATCGAATTGTGGGAATTTATTTTTATTGTCATACCGTGGCCTATCAAATTGGTGCTTACCTTTATTTTGATCCCTAGGATCAAATTTATTAAAGTTCTGTGGTGCCCTAAAGTTATCCACCTGTTTCTTTTTATTACCTGTTACCTCTGCTTGAGCTGCTTGATACCTTTCAGCAACATTTAGCAACTCACCCAGCCTCTCTGCACCTTGTTCCATGAGAAACTTTCTCAGGTCTGGAGCCATGGACTCTCTTAGTTTGCTCTATAAGGACCATTTCCTTAAGATCTTGGGTTTTCCCCAGAGAAGTCCATTTCTCCAAGTATGTCTCTATTCGTGCAGAGAACTGGTGATAGGTTTCACCTGACAGTAGTTTAGCATTCCTAAATTTTTTTCTGTAAAACTCTGCATTCTTTTCATACCTTAACAAAAGAGCCTGCTTTAGCATGTCATAATTTTCCTGATCACCTCTGCTCATTTTTGCAAAAACTTCATAAGCTGCCCCACGAAGTCCCTGAGATAACTTTAAGCTCCACCTTTCTCTCTCTCTAACCCATACGTGGTAGCTAATAGTTCATACCTATTTATATAGCTCTCAATATCATCGTCTTTTTCAACAAAATGATCTAAATGAAAATTCATAGCTGAGGTTGAGGCTCCCTGAGTAACCGTAGCATCAGAGGCAAAGGGACTGGCACCATTTTCAGGAGCATGGCCTTGAAACTCAAACTCCCTTAGTCGTAACTCATGTTCCCTTTGTAATCTTTTCTCCTCCTTTTCTGCTTCCCTCTCTGCAGCTAATCTCTTCTCTTCTCTTTCTGCAGCTAATTTCTTCTCTTCTCTTTCTGCAGCTTGTCTTCTTTCCTCGGCTTCCAATGCTTTAGCCTCTTTGTCAGCCTCAATCTGCAACCTCTTAGTCTCAGCCTCAGCTTCAAATTGTAACTTCTTAATTTCCCTTCAGCCTCTAACCTTCTTTCGGCTTCTTTTTCTAATCTTCTTTCTTCGCGTTCAATAAATTTGTCACATTCCGTTGTGACATAGGCAACCATAACTTGCCCATCTAATCCTAACTCTTTTGCAGTCTGAACCGCAGCAGATCGAAATTTGGCCAGGTCCGCCATTGTCTATTATGTAAATTTATACAATGTCTAACCAACAATTCAATCTCTAATGGACAACACAGGCACCGTGAGCTCAACCTTATTTAATTCCACCCAAGGATACCTTTTAATTCTTATATTCCCTGAAGTGAATTACCCCCAATATTTTTAATAGTTAAAGATTCAAAATCCCAAGAGCGAGACCCCAATATATGTGGTGAAGTGGGATGTTATAAATACTTATAGGGAACTTAGTGTACTGACTGAGATCAGCTGTGAAGGTATCTATATCTATTAAGAGTAGTGTATTATAGATAACCTTACTTGCTACCACATATCTATATATCTCAGTCAGAATTATTCTGGAATAGTGTGATGCTACGTTATGTGTCTAGGGTATGAGTATGGTGAAGTGTAAGTCACAACAACAGACAGATAAACAATTTAATTTAATCCACTACTCTTGACAACACTGTGACACTCACATACATATAACACTCTACAAAGATATCTTAAAAGAGTCACTGATAAACTTTCAAATAACAATATGTATTCATTACTGGCATGAATGAATATGTGTCCTGATTCAACTACAAGGGAACCAGGAATCACAATCAATTTAAATTACAAGTTATGTACAGAATGTATTTAATATGAATATTGTAGTGACATATATTAGTACAAATGTTCTATGTGTGTCAGTTGTGTAGTAGTAAAATGAGGTAATACTGGTTTTGTTTTGTTCAAGCTCTGTTGGTATTTGTCATCATGACTTCAATAGTTTGTCTTTAGGGACCAGTATTGGAGATGTTCACAGTTCCTGATTTTAAGACAAGTAAATTCCCCTCTGAATAGTATTTTTATAAAGTTATTTCAAGATGAGGGGACATAATGTTGAGCTCAGCTGGCCAACTCTGCTTATCTTGAGTGATGGCGGCAGGAAAGGACTCCTCTGCTCGAATTCTCCTCTGGGCTCAGGAGACACCTCACTGATAGCTAAAAAGACCAAGGAGTATGCTGTCCGACTCTGGATTCAGCAAATCTCTGACCAGATGCTGCTCAGTACCATCAAGACCACTGTCCCTGAAATCAAGAAGGATGTACCTTCTACTTCATAACTAATTTATATTCTCTTTTACACTGATCACAATACAGCACAAACATTGCGTTCAGAGCGTTAGGCCAACAGTCAGCTTCATTTGAAATACTTTATTCCAGTATTACCCTTCTTAATGGTTACTACGCCTCTGCACTTCCAGCATTATTTCTTTCTAGTCAATCATCCAGGTGTCAGTGTACTGTTTGGCCATTCCATGCCGTTTTACTTCTCTCCGACACCCTCTGTTCAGGCTGGAGCATTTTAGGCTTTACCTCACGTTTGCCACTGAACTACACATATATATACAGGCATAAATCAACAATTCACATTCAATTTTCATTAAAAGATATTAAATGGTTCAAGCTTACCACAATTCATACGAATAACACAGATACGTTGATTAGCAATGAATTCTGGCACAAACTGGCACAAATTTCCATCTGCTTATCTTCCAGGCTTTTATTGAGCCAAATATAAGCTGGCTTCAACGCACTGATGCTTTATCAAGTGTATTTAAACAAGTGGTTTCGAACTAACGCTCCCAAGTGTGTATATCAGCGAGACTGGCCAATGAGCCACGTTTCGACAAGTGTTTGAAAAAATGTTATCTTTTCCCGTCTCCCCTAACAACCAAGATAGTATTTATAGCCCGACCAATCGTGGTTAGGCTTTCATTTGTTGCGCTCCAATCAATTTGAAGTTTACATGGTAGGCTATTTCTGTAACGTAAATTTTTTTTCAAACACGTTAAAAAAAAATCTTATGAGCAGAAATGATTTTATGCTGTCAGGCACCCCCAATATTTTATTTTGGGTATAATTTATTAATTCCTGGACTATTTGCGTAACGTTTTACATATTATTTGTCAGCAAGCCCTAAGGAACCCAAAAATACTAATTTAAAGGAGCTACGTGGCTGCGTTCAAAATATGCAATTTCTTCTACCTCCTGTTTCGAAGATGTGCTGTCTGGGTACTGTTATGTGTTCAAACGTAAACCCATCTAATGTTGTCTTTTCTAATAAGAGTTTGTTATGATTTATAAACCTAACTCTGGGAAAGGGTAGTGTATTTTATCACTGTCCGTCTGAAAAAGTTAGTGCTTGTAGACTTACACGCGTGATGCCAGCATTTGTATATCGCGCGTCGCGTGTTGCATGCGTTCCTGATTTTCAGCCCTCCCCTCTCGCTATCCTTTTGTCCATCTGTTCGTTCGTTTTGGTAACGTAATATAATTAATGTTAGGATTAATTTAGGTCATTACGCATTCTCTCAATGTTTTTCTTAGAAATGCAGCACACGTTTCATTGAAGAAGGCGGGTAATAATACAGTAAGCTTTTATATCAACGTGAAAGCGTTACAATTTGCAGACGAAGCAGAAAACAAGGGGGATTTCGAGTACATTCTTTGTGACAGCACGTTATTTTACCATTGCTCTTCTCTTTATTAATTTTATTTGTTAGGCTTCATATTTACCTAATAATTTATATATTATAACTAACATGCCCTAACTGACTGATCGCGTCAGTTAATGTTTTGTAAACGATTATTATAAATGGCTCCCTAGACAGATAACCGCTTCAGTCGAGGATTACAAGCCGATAAATCAGTAGGCTTAGTGTACGACAATCTTAAACCCCATAAGTGGGTTACCATCAGTAGACTATCTCTTGTACCATCATCAGATAATAAGGCATTCCTGTTCTCCGAACGATGATCCGCTTAGGCAAGGCGGGATTCAAAAAAGGCTTCTATCTCCAGTGAGCGTCGCTTCACTGACTGCGAAGAATGGCATAAAGAAGCATAAGTAAAAGGGCTCTGGTTCATAAAACATTCGATAATGCAGTGAGATTATAAAGAGTACTAATTCAATGTACATATTAGATATTGGTGCTGATAAGCATAAACTGTCGTCAATAAAGAATTCAGCCCACTCATAATGCAGACCCATATCCCTGGCTGCAGTCTAGGCATAATCGAAAAAGTACAGATAAATGTCTTTCTACGTAACATAACATGCCTAGAAACACTAGAAAAATAGCACACGAACCATATCTTTGGAAGCGAAGAATATATTACCGGGATGAGACTATAGACATAAATAGTCACACACAGACAGACGTCGATCCTTTCCCCAGCATTACACAGAGCACATACTCAACCGGACATCTGTACCCGTGGCAGCAAACACAAGGATTCCTCCAGCACAGAAGTCTTCCTTTGGACAACCTAACAATACGAAACGCATGCGCGGTCCGCGCGTGACCCCCAGAGATTCAACTCAATATGGGCCGACGTCGTTAAAAGAAAGTGACAATAGATACAAGACCAAATCGCCTTAAAAGACAGGATTAAACCTCAACTTAGGTTTAAACATCCCAGAAAGACTGAATCTGTTTCTGACCCATATACGAAAAAAATAATACGACGTTAAATCTTAGTATTCATATAAGAGACCCAAGAGAAAGTAACAGACATAAATTAAATGTACCATCCGACTACATCAAGGGTTATGTAACCTTTGTCTATCAACAAAAATTGTTAACAGTCCAAATAAATTAAGTCTTTATAAGTTATATATAATAATATATATATATATATATAATATATATATATATATATAATATATATATATATATTATATATAATATCTATAAACATCTATATAATATCATACAATATATATAATCTCTAGTCCATTGACAACAAAAGAATCTGTGTGTAAACATACATAACCACAAAACCCCCCGGAAAAAAAATGAAATCATTTACTTTTTCTCATTTACGAGCAACAAACAAAAGCTCACATCGCACGCAATAATGCGGCAGATTGAGAAATATCCAAGTAATTTATATAATGCCAAATAGGCTAAGTTCGACGAATAGATTCGTACAAGTGAGAATATATCTCAACAACTCACAGAGAAGTATTTCTCTAAGTAATAAAATATATTCCAGAAGAGGTGTCACCAACTTATAATACAAAACTGGCAAATATCAAACCCATACAAAAACTTCATTCACACAATAATTCCATAATAGGTATTATGAAAGTTCATGATTACCAAGTAAGAGAAAAATTCATCAAAATACCAAGCGTAAATATACATTAATGACCCGCTAAGTGGTGATACAATCAATATATACATATATTCACAAAATGTGTAAATATTATTGATTATAGAAAAGAACTATCTGTATAGTTAAGCGTATTAGGTATCCAAGAGACATAACATTAGGTGGAATCAAGTGGGCATCTAGACCAATGTCTGCCCATCAAATTTTGTCTGAGCCACGATAGCGCTCGCACCGAAAAAATGAAAAGGTTAAGAGAGCAATGGCGTATCGATTTGATCTCGAGCTCTTCCAATTTTTAACTTTGAATAGCTTGTAAGAGCTTTCTGGTCATTTTCCACAATGAAAAGCGCGCCAAGAAGGAATCTTTTGAAGTTTGAGAATTGACCCAAACCATAGCCAATATTTCCACTACATAAAATACGAGTAATTCCTTTCACTGCCGCAATAGGTATTCGAGAGAATATACAATACAGGATGCAGAGTTTCATGAGTACTCTTAGCATTATTGCCGCTCCGATATCCCATTGAGTATGAAGCGTCACTACGAAGAATCAAATGTCTTATCTGTATATAATAACATTAAGATAGGTGGAGTTAAAAACAAAGTTTTAATCTTATCCAAGTGATATGGCACATCCTGAGACCAGTGGGACCTATATAGGAGAACCCTTTCTTATAACGTAGAGAAAGAGGTGCCATGATATAGGAAAGAAATTCTGAATGAAACGTGCCATAAAATTGAATAAGACCTAAACAGACTTCCTCACTTGCTTTTTTATCTTAGGGAATAGAGATGTTAAGTATTTTACTGTATTATTATGTGTCCTCAGTCTTTTAGGAAACCATGACCACACACGTGGCCTAGAAAGAAATTTCGCTAAAACCAATACCAGCTTTAGAGGGTTTTCGCTGTCAACATATGCTCGCGGCAAAGTAAGAACACAATTCCATCATATAACCCAAAATAGTGAACTTCCCAAGTATCGCTGAAAAGACAGATGTCGTCTAGATATGCAATGACATCTGACCGATAAGATAGGATTTTCGACGCATCATGCGTACGAATGTAGCTGGTGCGTTCATAAGACCGAAAGGCATAAAATTCCATTGAAACAAACCTCTAGGTGTTGAAAAAGCCGTGAGAGGTTTGGCGCGTTCAGATAAAGGAACTTGCCAATATCCTTTAGACAAATCAAGTTTAGTGAAAAAATGAGATATTTTTAGAAAGCCGAGTAAGTACTACTTCCAGTAAAGGCATAGGTTCAGCATCGAACTTCGTAACATTAATTCAATTTGCGATATCAACACGCAAAGACGTATGTTATTGTCTTTTTTACGAACAATAACCATCGGCGAAGAATATGCAGAGGTGGATGGTTCGATTATTTTCAAATCTATCATCTCATCCAACTCTTTCTCGACCTGTGCTTGAAAATGTATAGGTATAGGATAAGGTCTAACCCTAATAGGAGTATGGTCAGTTAGAACAATGTCATGTTGAATGACATTCGTTTGTCCAGGGATGTCAGTGAGTACATCCTGAAATGTTTGTCAACATGAGTATTGACGAGACATGTCGCTGTTCTCCATAGAGACAAATTTTAGGAGAGAAACAGTGACATTTCTTCGATGAATCACTTAGAATGAAGTGGGAATCATTCGGAAGAGGAAGATTTACTTCTGAAAAATTGTTTTCCCTAATCCTGTATTACACGACAGGGATGAGTAATTACCATGAGGGTACTGAGAATCGTCCGTCGCTTGGAAAATAGGCTGCAAATATAAACCGTACCTTCATGGAATATCAGTAAGCAAGTTGATGTGGAAGGTTTTNTGCTTCCCATCNATATCGACAATATAGTCGACATCGGAAATTTTCGATATTATATCGTACGGACCTTTCCAAGAAATAAGTAATCTGTTTTCCCTACAAGGTAGTAATACAAATGCTTTGTCACCAGGACAAAGTTGTCGTAAGCATCTCTTCTTATTGGCAAATTGCCTTGCCTTCTGTTTCGCAAATTCAGAAGAAGAAGTTGCTAATTTGCATGCTTCGATAATCGTTGATGTGTCTCAAGCGCGATGACAATATTCGTAAGAAGATTTTGTGTCATCGTTAAATATTATCAGCGGTTATGAGATCATGAAGCAAAGACATAGGGCCGCGCGGGTCGCGCGCCAAAGACAGTTCAAAGGGGAAAAAATCCATGTATGTTTCATTGGGACCTCTCAGTAAGCGAAGTGAGCCGTCGGGGTAAAACCCTTGTTCCCAATCTTGAGGAGGATGAATCCTCAGTTATCTTTGCTAGTAAATTTTTATAAGTGTTTTCTATTTAGGCGTTCGACCCCATACCACCATTAGACATTTGGAGTGATAGATACGACTACTTAAAGATCTATCTATCTGCAGAGTAGACATTACTTGAGACATGGTATCTGATATTAGTTGGGTGCCATGGTCTGACATATTTCTCCGGGGAACCCCAGACGAGAAAATATAAGCCAAAGAGCATCTGCAATATCAGCAGTAGTAATGCTCTTCAGAGGAATAGCCTCTGGCCAACGTGTGCACATATCAACACACGTCAAGATAAACTGATGTCCTCTGGCAGACTTGATCTTAAATGGACCAATAATGTCTATGGCCATTTTATGAAACGGCCGAATAGGAATGTCCGCCGCCTGAATGGGTGCAGCATGCCGTGGACCTTTGGATTTAACTTCCTGACATACTTTACAAGATCGACAATAAATCCGTATGTCCTTGTTTACCAATGGCCAAAAGAAAGCCGCAAGGACTCTTGACTTAGTACGGGAAAAACCCATGTGTCCAGCACACTGAGAGTCATGAGCGTGCTGCAAAATTTTAACTCTCAAATTCTTGGGAACCAGGATTTGAGAATGACTTGACGTAATGGAGTCTTGAACCATACGTACAAGTACGCCATTCTTCTTTGTAATCCACGATTTACGACTTGTGTCCTTATTCGGATCACCTTTAGTTGCAAGAATGAAGAATTTCTTCAGAGTGGGATCATCTTCTTGCTGTTTTATAAACGCGTCACGAGAAATTACCAAGGGATCATCTTGGTTATGCACTTCATTATCTTCAGTAGATGAAGTTTGAGGCATATTAAGAGCCTGAGCTCTAGTGACTACAGCGTTCACAATCTGCATGTTTTGATTTTCCCAAACAGCAATTTGTTGCGGAGTGCATTCTTTGACTCCATGAATGCGACCGATGATGAGGTCAGCGATCGGATTCGGAAGAAGACATGCGTGTACATCTCCTGTAAAGAAAGGAGTAGCAATCCTAATGATAGCAGTAGAGTATTTCTCTAATGTGCCGCCAAATGTTACACATTAGACTACTTGTCCAGTGGCACGGGAAGGATCTACGAGTGACTGCCTAACACCAATTGTGGTGCATCCAGAATCAAATAGCACAGAGACTGGATTGTTATTCACTAAACCCTTATGTAAGACAAGAGAACCTCTTCCATCATGCGCGACTGATGCGCAGGAATAGAGCGGAAGAGGGTTGCCACAACTTAAAGTAGACACCGTAGTTGGTTCGAATAAGGTTTTTGCATTGGGGCACCTGAGATGCTCTCCCAAAATCAAAAGCAGAACATGACATATTTATTAGAGTCTTTATAATCATTAGTCTGATTACAGGCTTCATGGGGACTACTTGCTGTGCAGAGTTTACCTGTTAATGTGATTTATTCTTTTGTATTGTGATTTACCTCGTTTATTATTGCCTCTGCAAAAACTTATATTGTTTGCACTATTGTAGCCCCGCTACTTTTGGTTTTGAATCACAATTTTAACATGGTTACAATTATCATGCTCATTAATAATGAGAATCTCCGTAAGTTTGATTTTGTTGTCTCCATGTTGGATGTCCTGATAGTTCCTATTAATGACTTCCCCTGCAAAAATGTCTATAGTTGTGACAACCACTGTATCGAGGGCTGTCAGCTCGTCTCCAGTCCTTTGAAGAAGAACTCCGATATGATTGGTTACCTTGGTTTTGATAATTATTCCAGTTACCTTTTTTATCAAACCTATTTTGCGTTTCTTGAAATTTGTGTGAGTAATTAGGATTGTATGGTGTTGCCGAAGCAACTGGCATACTCTCCTTAATCATAGTGTTGCCAAAAGTTACGTCAGGATGTGCAGTGACATATTGGCAACAATATTCTTCCATTTGTTTTAGTGTTTTGGGTTTACGCTCATGTAGGAATTCAAGGAATGGTTTATTTACACAAGACATGATGTTGTCTCTAAGCAACAAGTCCATAAGTGCTTCATATGTTTTTTCTGTTTTGGATAGCTCAATCCATCATGTAAATGTAAGACGTGCTTTTGCAATGAATTCTGAGAATTCTACCGCTGTTTCAGGTACCATTGTCTTAAACAAAATACGGTAACCTTCCTCTGTCAATTGATATTTTTTTTATCAAGGCTGCTCTAATAACATCATAGTTATCCCTGTCAGCCTCTTCTACCAAGCTTAAACTAGTCAGAGAATCACCTTTCAAATTTTCTGATAACTGATTAGCATATTGTTATTTATCCACATTATGAGTTCGACAAGAACGTTCCAATCTATCCAGCCATAATGTTATGTCGTCACTGGAAGGATTGAACGCTGGTAGCTTGACCTTATAAGTAGAAGGCTTACCAAAACTACCAGGTGATAGATTAGCATTACTCATATTTGTCAATTTCAATTCTCTATCTCAAAAGCTAAGAGTTTTTGTGTCAATGTTCCATCTTTGCTTTTTCTTTTCTTTCTTCAGATTCTCTGTCTAATCTCATCTGTTGCTCATCCTCAGCTTTTCTGTCTAGCTGTATTTGAATCTTTTTTCTTCCTGATTCTCTGTCTAATCTCTTTTGTTCAACCTCAGCTTCTCTCTCCATTTGTAACTTTTTCTCTTAAGCCTTCTGTGCTTTGGCATATTGAGCAAGTGCAAACTCTTCTAATCTCTCCTCATTTTTACCCAAGGCTATCCCTTGCTTGATAAAGTAGTCTAAAGTCGCCATAATGTTTAATAATATGTGACTAGTTACCTGAAATAATAATGCAATCTATTTCGAAGTAAATGGAAAAAGGTTCTTAATAAACTTGATTAATCAGCTCACTTTATCCCAATCTCTGTTGGAGACAAGCCTTTATTAAGGTCTTGTATAATCAACTGTATAATAATAATAATCCACCACCAGTTGATTTTATACCACAAGTGCACTACACTGCTAATAGTGCATCATCAAATATATTCATAAATGGCATATGTCAACCAACAACATAAACAAGGGACAATCATAAAAGACAATATGAAAACATTCGCAGGAATCAAATAAATCAAAAAGGAAAACTAAAGAAAATTATCACCGAACCTGTGATGACAACTGCGAGGAAATAAACAAAACAAATGACGTCACAGTGTATAAATATAAATGTTGTCTACAACTAAATGAAAGGAAAGATTAGACCTACAAATACAAACAAATCAAAACAAAACTGAAAAACAGAAAAATATTACAAAAACAACGATAGGTACAGCTCGTCACAGCTAACAAAAATAGCAACAAATGTTGCCAGCAAATTTTCAATCAAGAAAATTGCTCCTACAGAACACTAATATTGTATAAATATAAATGTTGTCTACAACTAAATGAAAGGAAAGATTAGACCTACAAATACAAACAAATCAAAACAAAACTGAAAAACAGAAAAATATTACAAAAACAACGATAGGTACAGCTCGTCACAGCTAACAAAAATAGCAACAAATGTTGCCAGCAAATTTTCAATCAAGAAAATTGCTCCTACAGAACACTAATATAGGACCTCTATGACGTGGTATACCCTATATTAGTCACCTGCTTAACTTACCCACAGAAATATAGACAATAATATCACATGTAAACATAAATATATATAGCATATAATAGACTGTGGTGCAACGAAGGCTCAGTTTTTACAATAAAATGGTACTGGAATTTAAAAAAATAATTTATTCTGGCCTTAAATATTACAAAGTTCAACACAACAAAGCAGTGCAAGAAGATCCACCGTTGATGGTTCCTATAGCTATCACACGTAGGACTTCTGACTTCACTTGCACTGTACTTCTTGCAAAAAAGTTAAATGTATGCTTGAAAAAATGATGTGTAGACTGTCTGTATGAAGTAAACAAAGTCTGACCTAATTACAGCATTATGCTTGCCAGGACAAGTCACGTGAGAAAAATGCTGACATCGACTGTGGACTTGTACTGTTGGTGTTCGTGAGTCGTATCAAGCGTCAGGAAATAATCAGTAGTTGAATTCAAAATGGTGTACACTGCGAAGTTAGACCCAGGAATCTGGCCGTAACATTGATGAATGTTATTGTTGGAGTAGGATCGGTTGATGTGGTATAATTCTGGTTACCACATTGATACAGGTATTATGGTCAACTCAAACCGACACAGTGCTTGGCATACAGGTCACCTTGTCCATAGAGTATTGAGGCCCCGACAAGGGACAGTGTTTTTGTTGAATGAGAGTGCAAATGTACGTTATGCGAATGGGTGGTACTGTTCTGCAAAGTTGACAAGTAATAAGGCACTCATTCACTCATGTATGAAAGTCAATGATGTCTGGAACTACTGTTGATAATTTCACACATTTAATAGGACGCAAACTCTGACGACACCTATATAGTCACTGGAACAGGTTGGCAAAGAACATCACATGCTTGACAAAATGGTCTACGACATCAAATATGTATTCATATAGAATGTGGATACAACAGAACATTCGTAGCTAGTCCCTCCGGGTTCTAGTTGTATAACTTTCAAGCCTAACTGACTGATGGCGTCAGTTAATGTTTGTAAACGTTTATTATAAATGGCTCCCTGACAGAACCTCTTCTGTCGAGGAATTACAAGCCGTAAATCAGTAGGCTTATGTGACGACAATCTTAAACCACAGTAGTGGGTTACCATAGTAGACAGATCTTTGTACCATCATCAGATAATAAGGCATTCCTGTTCTCCGAACGATGATCCGCTTAGGCAAAGGCGGGATTCAAAATGGCTTCTATCTCCAGTGAGCGTCGCTCACTGCGAAGATGCATAATGAAGCATAAGTAAAGGGCTCTGTTCATAAACATCGATAATGCTGTGTAGATTATATAGATACTAATGCAATGTACATAATAGATATTGGTGCTGCTAGCATAATGTCGTCAATAAAGAATTCAGCCCACTCATATGCAGACCATATCCCTGGCTGCAGGTCTAGGCATAACGAAAAAGTTCAGTAAATGTCTTTCGTTAACTTAACATCCTAGAAACACTAGAAAAATAGCACACGCCATACTTTGGAGCGAAGAATATATTCTGGGGAGGAACATAGACATAATAGTCACACAGCAGACGTCGACCTTCCCCAGAATTACACAGAGCACATATCAACGGACATCTGTCCGTGGCAGCAAACACAAGGATTCTCCATCACAGAAGTCTTCTTTGACAACCTAACAATACGACGCATGCGCAGTCGCGCGTGACCCCCAGAGTTCAACTCAAGATGGGCCGACGTCGTTAAAGACAATAAGATACAAGACCAAATCGCCTTAAAAGACAGGATTAAACCTCAACTTAGGTTATAAACATTCCCAGAAAGACTGATCTGTTCTGACCATATACGAAAAATAATACGACGTAAATCTTAGTATTCATATAAGACCCAAGAGAAAGTAACAGACATAATAAAATGTACCATCGACTACATCAAGGGTTATGTACCTTTGTCTATCAACAAAAAGTGTTAACAGTCAAATAAATATCTATATATATATATATATATATATATATATATATAAATATATACATATATATATATATATATATATACATATATCTATATATATATACATATACATATACATATATATATCTATATTCATTGACTACAAAAGAAACTGTGTGTAACAGACTACCACACCCCCCGGGAAAAAAAATGAAATCATTTTTTTTTCTCATTTAAGAGCAACATACAAAAGGCTCACAACGCACGAATAATGCGCAGATGAGAAATATCAGTAATTTATATAATGCCAAATAGGCTAAGTCGACGAATAGATCGACAAGTGAGAATATATCTCAACATCTCAGAGAAAGTATTTCTCTAAGTATAAATATTTCCAGAGAGGTGTCACCAACTTATAATACAATACTGGCAATATCAAAACCCATACAAAAAATTCATACAATAATTCCATATTAGGTATTATGAGTTCATGATTACCAAGGAAGAAAAATCATCAAAATACCAGCGGTAAATATACATTAATGAACCGCTAAGTGGTGATACAATCAATATATCATATATTACAAATGTGTACATATTTTGATATAGAAAAGAACTATTGTAGAGTTAAGCGTATTAGGTAGTCCAAGACATAACAGTTAGGTGGAATCATGTGGGCATCTAGACAAATGTCTGCCATCATATTTTCTGAGCCACGGATAGCTCGCACCGAAAAATGAAAAGGTTGAAGAGCAATCGCGTATCGAGTTGAACTCGAGCTCTTCAAATTTTAACTTTGAATAGCTGTAAGAGCTTTCTGGTCAGTTTCCACAATGAAATGCGCGCCAAGAAGGAATCTTTGAAGTTTGAGAATTGACCAAACCATAGCCAATATTTCACGGCCTAAAATCGAGTAATTCCTTTCTGCCGCATTAAGTTTTCGAGAGATATACATTACAGGATGCAGAGTTTCTGAGTACTCTGCATTAGTGCCGCTCCGATCCCATTGGATGAAGCTTCACTACGAAGAACAAATGTCTTATCTGTAGTTAATAACATTAAGATAGGTGGAGTTAAAAACAAAGTTTTAATCTTATCCAAAGTGGATTGGCACTCCTGAGACCAGTGGACTATATTAGGAGACCCTTTCTTAGTAACGAAGAAAGAGGTGCCATGATAGAGGATAGATTCTGAATGAATCGTCCATAAAATTGTATAAGACCTAAGAGACTTCTCACTTGTTTTTTAGTCTTAGGAATAGAGATGTTAAGTATTTTACTGGTATTATGGTCCTCTGTCTTTAGGAAACCATGACCGACACGGTGACCTAGGAAAGAAATTTCGCTAAAACCAATACAGGCTTTAGAGGGTTTCGCTGTCAACTTATGCTTGCGTAAAGTAGACAGTAAATCATATAACCCCAAATAGTGATCTTCCCAAGTATCACTGAAAAGACAGTTGTCGTCTAGGTATGCAATGACATCTGAACGATAAGATAGGATTCGACGCATCATGCGTACGATTGTAGCTGGGGCGTTTATAAGGCCGAAAGGCATGAAATTCCATTGAAACAAACCCCTAGGTGTAGAAAAAGCAGTAAGAGGTTTGGCGTGTTCAGATAAAGGAACTTGCCAATATCCCTTAGACAAGTCAAGTTTAGTGAAGAAATGAGATTTAGAAAGCCTAGTAAGTAGCTCTTCTAGTAAAGGCATAGGTTCAGCATCGAACTTCGTAACTTGATTCAATTTGCGATATTCAACGCAAAGACGTATGTTATTGTCTTTTTTCCGAACAATAACCATCGGCGAAGAATATGCTGAACTGGATGGTTCGACTATTTTTAATTCTATCATCTCATCCAACTCTTTCTCGACCTGTGCTTGAAAATGTATAGGGATAGGATAAGGCGTGACCCTAATAGGATTATGGTCAGTTAGAATAATGTCATGTTCAATGACATTGGTCTGTCCAGGAATGTCAGTAAGGACATCCTGAAATGTTTGTAACATTGACGAGACTTGTCGCTGTTCCGCCATAGATAAATTAGGAGAAACAGTGACATTTTTCCATGATTCACTAGAATGAAGTGGAATCATCGGAAGAGGAAGATTCACTTCCGAGAAAATTGTTTCCTAATCCTGTATTACGGACAGGGATGAGTAATGACCATGAGGGACTTGAGAATCGTCCGTCGCCTGGAAAATAGGCTGCAAATAGTCTGGACGTTCATGGAATTCCGTAAGCATGTTGATGTGGAAGGTTTTATGCTTCCCGTCAATATCGACAATATAGTCAACATCGGAAATTTTCGATATTATATCGTACGGACCTTTCCAAGAGATAAGAAGTCTGTTTTCCCTACAAGGTAGCAAAACAAAAGCTTTGTCACCGGGACAAAGTTGTCGTAAGCGTCTCTTCTTATTGGCAAATTGCCTTGCCTTCTGTTTAGCAAATTCAGAAGAAGAAGTTGCTAATTTGCATGCTTCGATAATCGTGTGTCTAAGCGCGATGACATATTCGTAAGAAGATTTTGTGTCATCGTTAATATTATCAGCGGTTATAAGATCATGAAGCAAAGACATAGGGCCGCGCGGTCGCGCGCCAAAGACAAGTTCAAAGGGAGAAAATCATGTATGTTCATTGAGGACCTCTCTGTACGCAAAGAGAGCCGCGGGTAAAACCCTGTCCCAATCTTGAGGATGATCCTCAGTTATCTTTGCAAGTAAGTTTTTGAGTGTTCTATTTAGGCGTTCGACCATCCCATTAGACATTGGGTGATAGATACTACTCAAAGATCTTTCTATCTGCAGAGTAGACATTACTTGAGACATGGTATCCGATACTAGTTGGGTGCCATGGTCTGATAATATTTCTCCGGGGAATCCCAGACGAGAAAATATGAGCCAAAGAGCGTCTGCAATATCAGCCGTAGAAATGCTCTTCAGAGGAATAGCCTCTGGCCAACATGTGCACATGTCAAAACACGTTAAGATAAACTGATGTCCTCTGGCAGACTTGATCTTAAACGGACCAATAATGTCTACGGCCATTTTCTGAAACGGCCGAATAGGAATATCTGCAGCCTGAATAGGTGCAGCATGGCGTGGACCTTTAGATTTGACTTCTTGACATACTTTGCAGGATCGACAATAAATCCGTATGTCTTTGTTTACGAAAGGCCAAAAGAAAGCTGCAAGCACTCTTGACTTAGTGCGGGAAAAACCCATATGTCCAGCACACTGAGAGTCATGAGCGTGCTGCAAAATTTTAACTCTCATATTCTTGGGTACAAGAATCTGAGAATGCATGGACTTACTGGAGTCTTGAACCATACGTACAAGTACGCCATTCTTCATTGTAATTCAAGATTTACGATTTGTATCTTTATTTGGATCACCTTTTGTTGCAAGAGTGAAGAATTTCTTTAAGGAGGGATCATCTTCTTGCTGTTTTATAAACGAGTCACGAGAAATTACCAAGGAATCATCTTGGTTATGCGCTTCATTATCTTCAGTAGATGAAGTTGAGGCATATTAAGAGCTTGAGCTCATGTGACTACTGTATTAGCAGTTTGCATATTTTGATTTTCCCAAACAGCTATTTGTTGCGGAGTGCATTCTTTGACTCCGTGAATACGACCGATGATAAGATCAGCGATCGGATTCGGCAGAAGACATGCGTGCACATCTCCCGTAAAGAAAGGAGTAGCAATCTTAATGATAGCAGTAGATTACTTCTCCAAAGTGCCGCCGAATGTTACACGTTTGACTACTTTGCCTGGGGCACGGAAAGGATCTACGAGTGACTGCCTAACACCAATGGTGGTGCATCCAGAATCAGAAAGAACTGAGACTGGAGTATCATTTACTAGACCTTTATACAAGACAAGAGAACCTCTTCCATCATGCGCGACTGACGCAGGAAGAGCGGGAAGAGGGTGGCCACAACTTAAAGTAGACACCGTAGTTGGTTCGAATAAGGTTTTGCATTGGGGCACTGAGATGCTCTCCCAAAATCAAAAGCAGAACATGACATATTATTAGAGTCTTTATTATCATTAGTCTGATTACAGGCTTCATGGGACTCTTGCTGTGCAGAGTTTACCTGTTAATGTGATTTATGTCTTTTGTATTGTGATTTACCTCGTTTATTATTGCCTCTGCAATTATTATTGTTTGCACTATTGTAGCCCCTACTTGGGTTTGAATCACAATTTTCATGGTTACAATTATCATGCTCATTATAATGAGAATCTCCGTAAGTTTGGTTTTGTTGTCTCCATGTTGGATGTCTTGGATAGTTCCTATTATGACTTCCCCTGCAAAAATGTCTATAGTTGTGACAACCACTGTATCGAGGGCTGTCAGCTCGTCTCCAGTCCTTTGAAGAAGAACTCCGATATGATTGGTTACCTTGGTTTTGATAATTATTCCAGTTACCTTTTTTATCAAACCTATTTTGCGTTTCTTGAAATTTGTGTGAGTAATTAGGATTGTATGGTGTTGCCGAAGCAACTGGCATACTCTCCTTAATCTTAGTGTTGCCAAAAGTTACGTCAGGATGTGCAGTGACATATTGGCAACAATATTCTTCCATTTGTTTTAGTGTTTTGGGTTTACGCTCATGTAGGAATTCAAGGAATGGTTTATTTACACAAGACATGATGTTGTCTCTAAGCAACAAGTCCATAAGTGCTTCATATGTTTTTTTCTGTTTTGGATAGCTCAATCCATCATGTAAATGTAAGACGTGCTTTTGCAATGAATTCTGAGAATTCTACCGCTGTTTCAGGTACCATTGTCCTAAACAAAATACGGTAACCTTCCTCTGTCAATTGATATTTTTTTATCAAGGCTGCTCTAATAACATCATAGTTATCCCTGTCAGCCTCTTCTACCAAGCTTAAACTAGTCAGAGAATCACCTTTCAAATTTTCTGATAACTGATTAGCATATTGTTATTTATCCACATTATGAGTTCGACAAGAACGTTCCAATCTATCCAGCCATAATGTTATGTCGTCACTGGAAGGATTGAACGCTGGTAGCTTGACCTTATAAGTAGAAGGCTTACCAAAACTACCAGGTGATAGATTAGCATTACTCATATTTGTCAATTTCAATTCTCTATCTCAAAAGCTAAGAGTTTCTGTTCATGTTCCATCTTTGCTTTTTCTTTTCTTTCTTCAGATTCTCTGTCTAATCTCTGTTGTTCAGCCTCAGCTTTTCTGTCTAGCTGTATTTGAATCTTTTTTTCTTCTGATTCTCTGTCTAATCTCTTTTGTTCAACCTCAGCTTCTCTCTCCATTTGTAACTTTTTCTCTTAAGCCTTCTGTGCTTTGGCATATTGAGCAAGTGCAAACTCTTCTAATCTCTCCTCATTTTTACCCAAGGCTATCCCTTGCTTGATAAAGTAGTCTAAAGTCGCCATAATGTTTAATAATATGTGACTAGTTACCTGAAATAATAATGCAATCTATTTCGAAGTAAATGGAAAAAGGTTCTTAATAAACTTGATTAATCAGCTCACTTTATCCCAATCTCTGTTGGAGACAAGCCTTTATTAAGGTCTTGTATAATCAACTGTATAATAATAATAATAATCCACCACCAGTTGATTTTATACCACAAGTGCACTACACTGCTAATAGTGCATCATCAAATATATTCATAAATGGCATATGTCAACCAACAACATAAACAAAGGACAATCATAAAAGACAATATGAAAACATGAAGCTTGTTTTAAGGCTTCATAATTGTTCTGATCTTCTCTTGGAAGTTTTAAGAACACATTATAAGCTACTCCTTTCAATCCTTGTGACAACTTCAAATTCCACTTCTCTTTTTCCAGGCCATATGAGGTAGCCACCCGCTCATACCTGTCAAGGAAGTCTTCTATTCCTTCGTCCTTTTCAATAAAAGGATCCAAATGAAAGTACATGGCTCCCGTAGAAGTACTTTGGTTGGAATTACTTTCAGACTGAGGCGAGCTAAAACCATGATTGCTAGCAGTTCCCTGGATCTCAAGCTCCCTTAAACTCAACTCATGAGCTCTTTGCAACCTTCGTTCTTCAGCTTCTCTTTCAGCTTCTAATTTCTTAGCTTGAGCCTCCGCCTCCATTCTTTTAGTCTCTCTATCAGCTTCAGCTTCCATTCTTTTAGTCTCTCTTTCAGCTTCAGCTTCCATTCTTTTAGTCTCTTATTTTCTCTATTTCTTTTAGTTCTAAATATTTATCCACTTCAGTTGTGATATGTCGAATTAGAGCATCGCCTGTCAAACCCAAGTCTTTTCCTTCCTGCATAATCGCAGCTCTAAACTTCACCAATTCAGCCATGATGTATTACCAATAAGAGGGTATCTAGTTCTATCAACTGTATCAACCAATTAAATTACTTAATTAATTAACCACAATACAATCCAAGTAACCGATGTGAGCCTCTACTGTCTTTCTAGTAATCAGTGGTACTTCCTAATGAAAATTTACTTTAGAATTCAATTTAATTTTTTTTTTATTTTTTTTTAAATTTACTTTACACACTACTAGTGACTCTAGACAGACAAGAGATAAATAGTGTAGATAGTATATGGCTCTGTGGACACAGGAATATCCCGGACCGGCCCCCATTGTAGCGAGAGGTTTATATATATAGATGTAGTGATAGTATTGAACAGGAAGTAAAGGGGTTTCTCTCCTAAACAATGGTTGAAGTACCCAGTGTTGTCTAGGTTTTCACTGGTCTCACTCTCACAAGAAGAATCAATTGCTCTGAAATAATATGTGTAGCAAGGATTAGCCTAATAGGACCAAGCAGATTATACTGGAGCCCTCTCACTTTTTGATCTTCCTCTGATGTTTACTTATTTAACTGATTCGTAATGAAAATAGAACTGGTAAACTCCTTTTTGATTAAATGTAATTAACAAACTCCAGTGGTTTCTTTACAATTCAATTATTTTATTATCTTACACTATGTTCTATTGGGTTGATGTAGTGAAAGTTGAGGCAATGGTAATTATGGTAGAGGTCTGTATATTCCAATCTATTTGTAAGTAAATACAAAAAGAAACAAAGGAATTCCACTTTGGATCTGATATAATTAACAAGTTCCTTTACACTAGAATCTTGTCCCACCCGGGAATGTTCACCGTCCTTCTGTATTTATTTTAATAGTGAATAATTCAATAAGGGTTTATCTGTTTCTCCCTATATTTATCAGCTCAGTCAAGTTCTACTCCCCTACCTTCGCTTTAAAACATTCTATTGTTAGTAGTTAGCTGGTCTCACATGGTTTCTAGTAAACCCCTCCCCCCGCCCCACTAGGACTTAATCTGAGTCCAAGTCAGGCAATCTTGGTACATGTCGGGTTGCCACTGTACTAACACACTGATAGTCTGTGCATGCCACAAACTCACCTAACAGTAAGGGAGAATGACACTGTTAATAGGTACTCCCCACCGTTTCCTATCTCCTGGCGCTTCTACATATAGCAGGATATAAGGACCTCAGACCACATTGATCACACATGGTGATGGTGCACTAGGAATCCTGATAACAATGAATATGTGGCCCAGTGGGTTGCTGAGTTGAGACATTGTTTATTTCCAGATGCTGTGCTGCGCCTCTCCAAATGAATGCTAAAAATTGGCTCTGTATGATACAGAGTAGGGAGACAGAGTGGTTGTCTACTGCAAAAACATTTTCATAATCAAATAATAAAAAACAATCAATTTGGAAAAACTGATGGACTCCCCTTGATGCAGCCTTTGCACTTCCTCACTCTTATGCCACCGTCCGCACCCAGCACCTCCCAACGCCCGCGCGCCCTCCCTATTATGGTAGTTAGTAAACATCTCCCCCTGTCTACTAATAAACCCCTACTGGACTATGCTTATGGTTAAGCAATGTCTGCTTTTGTGGGTAGTTTTTAAAAGGTCTTGCCAAAGCTTTAGCCATCCTCATATTCAAACAATCAATATGTTTGGAATATTCACAAGCCTATTAATTTTCCTGAAATTAAAATGTACCTGATTCATATTAATATTTATGTGATAGTCCTACCTTACCCTCTAAGAATCTTTCTCCAACACAGAATCTACACCCTCCCCTTTTAGTGAAGAATTTCATGGCCTGCATAGTCAAAAAATGGCTTCAGCCAATGACAGTGCTCCACATATGCTTCGTTTCTGGCTGGGCTCTAACTCCTCCCACGCCGATTGTGTGTGATAACCCCCCCACCCCCCATCGAATTGAGAAACTGGCCTCCCTTTATCCCGCTACTACGTCCTCCCCTGGAGGCGTACGTTCAGATGGTGTCGTATCCTGAATTGGCCCAAAATAATTATAGAAACGCTCGCACGCGCCTATTGGGCCCCCTCATTGTTATGTGTAACTTCTGCAATTTAGTAAGGCATCATATCTCTTAAAATGGCCTAGGTTATCCACTTGCTCTAGTCAATATACTTCACGTATTAATCCACTGTGACAAGCTTCTAATACTATTCCTTGATATTGGCTTTCACATGTGTACATGCAAGTCTGAATAAATTTTATTTCGATTAATACTAGGCTCTAACTAATTCGAAAGTGCGCCATCCTCACAAAGTAAACACGATATTCAGTTAGTAGATGACATCCTACTTACCCATTTTTCCTTTTAAGATTTCCTTGTTTATGAAACATTCCCAACCAGGCGAACTCACTCCATTATTATTCTTGTATAACGACACTTCCTAAAGTCGTCCTTTAAGAAATTCCATCTGTCCCAATGCACAAATTGCTTCGCCATTCTTAAAATCTAGCCTTTCCGCTCCTTCTCTTGTGAGGTATAGACTGCGCATGCGTGTGCTGGTAGTATTGTCGCTCGCGATTAACTCTTTGGCGAAGGCAGTGTGTATACATAATAAAATCTAACTAAGCGTATTTTTCCATTATGCTACACATTTCTGCTTCAGGAATGGCAAGCTGTTCCTCGGGATACTCTTCGGACCCGTGTGGACTCGATGCGTCTACGCTGTTCTGAATGCCTTGCTGCAAACGGTGGTCATACCCGATTTTGAAATGCCTATTTGTCCAATATCTATTGTGTGACTTTTGAAAAGGTGGGTGACACACTTCACAGCTTCATTGCATTTGAATGTGTGTTTCCATTTCTTTACGTGACATGTCAATTTGGTATTCAATAAATGCCGTTTTGACTGATACCAATTACGTTTATATCAGACTTGTTTTATGGTTTCACCAAGGTTTTTCTAACTGGCCCTTGACTTTTGACGAGTAGTATACTTCGGTGGGGAACCACTGGTGGTAGGTACTATAAAACTCCTGTCGCATAGCGGGCTTAACAACGTCCGCTAAGTTACTCGCGCTAAGGGCTAAGTAAAGACTGGCTGTGTCTGTCTCGCATAACTGAAAATCTGACCTATCTACAAGTTTATCTAAGCAGTCGTAATAAAACTCTAACATTCTCAATTTGGCGTATTGATAAACGAAAAAACCTATCTGCGCGGGTAGGTCCCAACTAATTCTCTTTTTAAGTCTTTCTACTTCAAAAATGTCATCAGTCACTAAAGTCATTTTTTTAAACCGGGGGGAGTTTATTAGTTTAGACGTACCCTCTCCCGTCGTGTACGAAACCTCTACATGCTTCGCCTTATTGGTCAATGTTTTACCATAGGCGGCGTTACCTAGCAATTTCATGGTTTCGCTGGTAATTGCGTAGACATCATCTCTATCCCCTAGTCGACGCGCATTCGAAAAAGTGTCAACAAACTGTTTAAAACACGTCACATGTGTATATTCAATTCTCTTTACTGGTACATACATGGTGAGCTTTTAAAACATTTGGGTCAGGTACCATCGAAGCAGAGGTGTTGCCCCAACAGAATCTTTTTGCC